>CM076572.1:1433653653-1433984309 GCA_034641835.2 Pinus albicaulis | reverse complement strand
GAAAGTAAAAGTGTATTGCTGAAATGAAAAGTGCTGCTAATCTAGTGAATCAAAACAAGAAACTAGTGAACATGAAAACTAAACTATTCTTGCTGCCAACTGAACACAAAAGAAACTACGCTTATGGAAATTCAAAATTGCAATGAAATAAATCTAAATCGGATTACATCAATTCATTTTCTGACCCTTCATCATTAGACCAGCTATGACTTGCGGAAGTAATCATAAACAACTTGTGTAACTGATTATTTAATTTGCAGAAAGTAAACTAATACTAAACCATATACACATGATTCAATCCCTCGCCATCAGTCCAGCTGTGGCTTTCGGAGGCAACTGAAGATGTCATACATGATTTAATATATCTAAGTTTGCAGAAAAGAAACTAATACTAAACTACACATTTCATAATGCGGTCCCTCACCATCAGTCCAGCTGTGGCTTTCGGAGGCAACTGAAGACGCTATGAGCAGCTTAATATATCTAAATTTAACTACTGAATCAGATAAGCAAAAATGAAGTGTACAAAGCAAGACTGAAGTTAAACAAAAGCTATGAAAAGCAAACTAGCAGCAGAATAATGTTAGTTTCATATCATTAGCCAAAATACTATGAAAATGCCGTACATCCACTAAAACACCTGAAAGCGTCGATGATTGACAATCCTTAAAAACATGAAAGATAGAGATACGATGGAAATTATAGAAATGTATAAACGAAATGAAACAACTACAATATGAACATGTAATGGATTATGATACAATGACACAAAAAGTAAATGAAAATATATACATTAATACAGACTTAGTGAAACGGGGAGCCCTCTACACGGCTTTAGTCGATCCTCAAACAATTAAGTTGGCAAAACCTTTTTCTCATATTAAACGATTGAGCCTTACGGAGGCGGGCATTATTTCGGCTCCAAGGCGAGCGTAATCACTACAAAGCAAACATAACGAGTACGCATCAACTATCAATAACAACTCAACAACTAACTCTACGTACGTATGCAAACGCTCTATATAAAACAATAAACTGTAACTGTCTCTTGAAGTTTATGATAGCAGCCAGCACGTAGACCACTACGGCCACGGATATAGGAGTATGGCCATGTTGGAAAACGGATCTATGGAAGGTGGATGCTTGAATTCAACTCCAGAACTTTGCACAGATGTCAATTAACCTCCGCAAGCTTAGAAACGACCGTATGGATGTTTATATGCCACGAAACAGAGTCCAGCCAACATAGAACTCCATAGTTGACTTCCACGTGGATGGCTTTGACCGCGGCTTTCTTTGACGAATTTACTTGAACCAATAGGACACGAACCATGTCCTCGTCATTCCTAGCCTGCCCATGTGGCTCGTTTCCTTCGTAGACACTTGTAGCATAGATATCCACAAAATAGCTGCGGAAAGTTGCAGCAGCTGCGGAAAGTGGCAAGTTTCCGCAGCTGTATGAACAAAATCTAAATCAAATAGAAAACAAAAAAACATAATTAAAAACCATGTTAGATACCCTTTTGCACATGATATTGACAATTTTGGAGGTTTAGGTGAGTGAAAAAGGTATGGAAAAGTGTATGGAAAAGATACAAATTCGGGACTCAACATAAAACATGGTTTCTTTTTCTTTGTTTACAATACATCTTTTTTCTGGCATATAATAGGCTTCACATAATTTGATAAAGTCAGGAACATAATGAGTGAGAGGGACAATATATCTAGGCAGATTGGATTCCCAAATTGGAATATCTTTGTCACCCTTTTCCACTGATTTTCCATAGCACCAATTATAGACATCAAGCGGGTTAAATTCTACATTAGGGTCTAGTATTAGACAGTCCAGATCAAATAAAGGGCTCTTCTCTGGAGAAATGACTGGAGGCTGGACTGGTCTGACCACTTCTGTAGAATCAGCTGTGAGTGCAGGAGTTGGTTTGTCGATTTTGAAGGACATAAGCTGAGGAATCTTTGCAAAAGACTTCTTTTCAGATTTTGGGCCTCCATTCTTGGGGGTTACCTGTTTCTTGGTCATTTTTAATAATGAACGAAGCAAGCTTAAATGGTTTTCTAAGTTCCTTTACGAGAAACAGGGGTTTCTTGGCGAATTTCTACTGAAAATGGGGTTTCTGAGCAGGGTTTTTAGGAAATGCAAGGAATTTAAAGTTCAGGACGTGTATTTAAAATCGATTTCAACAGCAAAATGGACCAGGGTATGGAAAAAACTGCGAGAAAGGGAAATTAGGGATTCCAGGGAAATTTTGACAGAGTTTTCCCTGAAAAATGGACACTTTTTGCAGTAACTTTGGTAATTATTTGAAATCGATAGGAATTTTGAAATCTCTGAGGGAAAATTCGAATAAAAGTACCTGGAGAACCAGCGGAATTCGGTTGAAGACGTTGTAGAGGTGCTCAGTCTTCAATTTTTTGAAAATGGCTTCGCAGAGGACAATGTAGTACTTTGTAATGGAAATTCAGGGCAATGGGCGTCGAAAAATGGTACTGGTAGGTTGAAAATGGATCTGCAAAGTTTCTCAGGGTTCAAACGGCATGATTTTGAGGAAAACGGTTCTGCAATGTTTTTACAGGTTTAAAGCGAAAAGGTGAAAATTTGAATGCAAATAATAATTTTAATGTTATCCTTCGATGGTATAACCATAGTTAAATGACATTAAACTTGGGTTAAGTGGTATTCGTGAGGGTAAATGGTGGTAAGCGGAAACTAGCTTTTCGAACGCGATACAACGTGGTGGTGACACGTAAGCGCGGGTGGTTTGGAAAAACCACCCATTTCGCGCGGCTTTGCCAAAACATCAAAAGATTACTTTATGAGCGCGGAAATGTATTAGCGCCGTCGGATCTGGATTCAACGAGCGAACGACCACAATGAAAAGGAAAGGTGCGGGGAAAAGGTAAGTTATCGGGTTCAGTGCGATACTATTGCAAAAGTGTCACAAGACCGACGAAAATGGAAATCGTTCAAAACGTCAGAAGAGCGACGCTTACCGAAAAGTAAAAGGTAAGTTATCGTTCACTTTGGGTCATTGATCTTGGGAAACCGTCGCTATACCGACATTTAGAGAAATGTGTTGCACTACCGACACTTATAAAAAGTGTCGCAATTGCGACACTATGCCCCAAAGCGTCGTTAGACGGCTTCCTCCAAACGTCGCTATTATATGTTTTACGAAGATATGGTAAGTAACTCTCTCTTGTTCTTCTTAGAAATAATTATATATAATTTTTATTTTTTTTCAAAATAGATTAAAAAAATTATATGAGAAAAATTATTAATTCATCAATATGTGTGTGTTGTGAGGAATAATTTCATAGTTCCACTTAATGGTTCATTATATAATCATGTGAGCATCACCAATGATATATCTTAAAAATCAACTGAAAAGCCATGTGTACAAAATCGATGTATACTCTAGAGAGTGGTTCTCATATCACTAAGTAAATTGTTGTATGCTACTTCAACAAAATTATAAGATAAACTGTAATACACATTAGATATGCACCATAACAATTGTCATACAACTAATTTGTTTTAGGATACATGTGGCATTCTAGGGGTAAATTCTATATGATGTGTATATCAATCTATTAGGTGTTGGTAAGTTTTGAGTATCTAAGAAATGATAAGAAATATCCATACATCATGATCTTGTAATGTGATTATAAATTGTGTCTATAATTCCATAAAATGTATAAATGATTTGTTTAAAAAAAATCAACACAATCAACCCTAAACAATGCTCATGATGTGGAATGTCATTGGCAAAACCAAAATGATGGTCACATGTCCCATTTCTATGGTAATGGTGATCATATATATGTTGTGGCGACACTTGATGAGTAATTAAATAAATCTCAGAGTGTGACTCATTGTGCCATATTTTTTTAAAGCATGATTTGTTTTCCTAGTTTTTACTAATTTGTTAACATATTTTATTCATTTGGAAAGCTAATTAATGATGCTTTAAGTAATTAGGACTTAATGAGAGATCATCTTCACATCTTCACTGAAATATATTGGTAATTGTAGTCACTATATGGACCGCACATGCATGCTATAAAAAATGAAATATAAACTATAATACACATCTTATATCTGCCATAACAATTGTCATACAACTTATTTACTTCTAGATACATATGAAATACTTCAGGTAAATTCCATATTATGTGTATACCAATATAGTAGGTGTTGGTAAGTTATGAGGATCTAAGAAATGATAGGGTATCCACACATTAGTAGTGCCCTGGTGAATTTTTTGCATAATTTTCTATTTGTTGTAATTTTGTTACCTGGATTTGTTATAGATTTCAAATAATATATACAATTATCTACCAATTGTTCTTTATAAAGAAGAAGTACAATAAGTAGTCACCTAAAAGTGAGCCATGTGAAAATATTGGTAACATGAGTAACCTGGTAAGCTGTAAATGAAAAGTGAATAACCTCCGCTCACCAAAAGTGAATAACCTCCACTCACCAACAAGTGGCAGGCAGGGTTGGAATTTGGATTTCTCTTTACCCATCACACAAATTTTTTTGACGTTTTGGTCATTATTTTTCTAGTCAATAAACGTTACGTTTAAAATTTTGCACTTCATTAATGACGTTCTTGTAATAAATTAACCCTTCACCAATAAAAGTTTGATTAAAAAAATTGAACGCTCTTCCATTTTCTTTGGATTTTGGAGTGTGTTATATCTGTGTCATGGACTTTTAATACCTAAAGTTTCAAGAGAAATAACTAATTCTTGTCAAACTAATATTTCCTCAATATATGCTATGTGTTGAAATTACTTACAGCTGATGTACAGGCAGCCGCCTTCCATTTCCAGCGATCAGTCAAGATCGCAGTATAACAAAAACGTTGCAGAGAGCCGCTTGCCATTTTTGATTGATCAGAGTTTAAAAAATTGAAGGACAGTGGTCCTAGAACTGAAATTTCCGGATTTGAAATCTCACTGAGGCGGATTTAATAGAAATTTCGCATCACACTCAGCCGTCCGTACGAGTGCCCAAAATCGGACGCGAAAAATTCATAAAGCAGATTGAATAGAAATTTCGCGTCACATTTTTTATGACGTCAACAAATTTTTTTGGCACCCGAAATTGATTGAAGGAGAGTTTAATTTTTGGTTGACGTCTGGTGGTCAAAGTTCTTTAATGTTTGTTTTAAAAATGTCGTGCGTACAGGTCCATATATATATGTTTTACATATATACATCATATGCACAATTCAAAGCAGTGAGTTGTAAATGCACAGATAGAGTGAAATTTTAGAGTGTGAGTTAGAGTGAAATTTTAGAGTGTGAGTTTTGTGTTGAACTGTGTTTTGAAGCAGTCAAAGTTTTTTTATTCCCTCAGTCAGAGGAGATTTTGTAACCAAAGTTTTGAAGTTTAATGAAATAGTTTTTACAGTGAAAACTCTGTTTCCAGTGAAGAATTTTTTTTTATATTTTCTCTGTATTGAAGAGGGGAGTTTTATTCTCCATTGTTGTTATGGAATTTTAAATATTCCAACACTATGATCTACTAAAAATTACTTCAAAAATCAAGTAAACCTTCCAATATAAAGAAAAAAACATGAACGAGCTTTCCCTAAATTGCAATAAATTTATGTTTATTATTAATATTGCATAATGTGTCTTATAAAAATTGCATAATCGGACTAAGAACAAATCCTCAGTGCATTTTTTATTGTTGTTGTGATTAAAAAAATGAGCCAAAGAACGCTAAGGCACTCAGAGAAATCAATCTATGTATTATTTCTCACAAAACATGTTGAGTAGTGGAGACTAAGCCCTAGATTTTTTTCTGTCCTCAATCTCTCTATTAATTATGTCTATGTAGTTATAAGAATAACAAACCAAAGAAATCTGAGGCTTCCAGAGAAATTAGTCTCTGTGTGCAGAAATTGATGATTACTGTTGACTAAATGTTATACCATTTGAAATTGCTGAGCGAAATTAATCAGGCCATGATGTACCATTTGTCAATATCTATTTTCTCATGTATGAAAGTTTTTTTTTCTAAGTAAAAGTAATTATATTAACAAAAGGAGTACAGTACAGCGGGCCGAAGCCTGATCATTGCCGAGTGCTGTGGCATTTGAAACAAAAAAACATAGTTTGAAGACTGCCCTGCAAGAGGGAAACCAGTCTGAAACAGTTCATTTGAAAAATCCCGCGCAGGGGAACCAGAGAATTGTAGTACTGGAGACCATATCGAAGCAAAAAAAATAGATGCATTTTCAGAAACAGCAGGAAACACATGAACAGGCCCGTGAGAATGGGCAGAAATAGAGCAAAAAACCAGAGTGAAGAGGAGGAACTATTCATCAGGATCAGGTTCGTAGACAACTCTGCACCAGAATTTATCTGATTCCCCGTTAGAATTATACAGGTCAGCAACAGAATGGATCACCTTCCCACGAGGAGGAGGAGTAATCTGCGCCTCGCTCGCTTGCACTGCGTCCTGCCTCTCAGTAGGTTGACCCACCGCTTCCTTGTTCGCCTAGTCCTGCGTGGCCTTGCCCATCTGACCCTGCACGTTCGCACTATCAGGGTGCTTCAGCCCAACAAAATGCGCCGAATCCTGAGCCGCCGAGAGGCTGCATTCCGCCGGGCGAGAACTGGGAACAATTTCCTGAGGCTCTTCATGAAAGACGACCGTAATTGAGGCAGTCACCCTGGGTTGATTGAGAGTGCTGTTAAAGGAAAAATGCGCGGTGTGGGTTTGAGCAGGAGGAGCGGAAGGAGTGGGGGAAGCAAGGCGACGGCACGAGCGGAGAAGGCGCCCTCTAGGTTGACTGTCAGAGTGGGAGATAGACGCAGAGGAGGTGCCAGAGGTGGAGGGAGAGCGTCGAATTTGGCGCCTCGTGGAGCCTCTTCGGCAGCGCATTCTGTGCCTGAGGCGTGGAATAGTCGCACTCGAGACAACAGGGCAGGGAGGCAAAAGATGGACAGAAGACTGAGGCGAGAGGGGAAACAGGGCGATAGAAGCAAGCTTGCAGGAACCAGCGTGGCAGAAGTGGAGATTTTCTCCAAAATCCAAACAACAATTGAGACAGCTCCTCTTACCAGTTACAATGCGAACATTAGAAAGCCCTGCTCCTGGAGCGCACCACAGATTCACAGGCGGGGGAATTCTGTTCAGACCAGAGGGACGTTCCATAATAACAACCCAGTCTACCATGCAACTGTAAATCGACTGCAATAAACCACCATAAGTATGAACTAGAGGCTGAGTCATGTCGCGGCATGCGAATGTGTATCGAGGAGCGGGACTACGGTTTATTAGAGCGAGTAAATGGCATTAAATGTCGATCAGTCGACATTAAGAACTGAATGACAGCACTCTTGTGGGTGGGCCAGTGGCTTCCCCTCCCCCATCCCATCACGTTAAACACTACCAACTTCACCCGCATCCGGGTTCTCATGTATGAAAGTTGATGTTACCATTGATATTATTTTTTTTATATTTTTGCATGGCCATTGGACATTGATTTACTATGGTTTTCCTACTAAATTCCAATGGATGATTATTCAAAAATATTGAGAATTAGTTTAGTCTCAAGGCATAGCCAAGAGTTTTATTGGATAATTATAGATTACCTCTCCAATGGATGATTGTACATTTTTCATGTACTTTTTCACGTGAATTTCAGTTGATGCTAGATCTTACATTAATAACTATACTTGCATGAATATCCATGCTTTTATACTTCCCCACTATGGTCAATGTTGATGTATGGCCTTGGCCCATTGATCTTACAATTAAATCACTATTCATATTCAATTTTATCCAGTTTAGCCCAATAAAATAAGGAAAACAGAAAATTCAAATGCGGGCTACAAAAAAATGATTTTTTAAAAAACTACATTAATGTCTGATATCACGCGCGCATTCGCACGCGCGCATTCACCCTCAGCTCTTGCAGAACAGCATTCGCTCTCAGCATTCACCCTCAGCTCTTGCAGAACAGCATTCGCCCTCGGTTCTTGCAAAATGGTAAGTTCTTACTGCAGGCCCTTCCTCCTGTAGTAGGGTTGACCCTATTTGGGTTTTTTTGGAGCCTCTGAGAATACAAAGGTTGTGATTGATTACGGGGCACTGCCTATATTTGTGGAAATTCTTGCCTCTGGGAATGATAATGTTCGAGAACAGGTAGCACGTTCATTTTAGAGGCATAAAATTATTCTTCCCAACTATATTTATACGTCTGTAATTTTGGAATTTGATTTAAAAAACTACCACCCAACTTTGAGTTCAACTGGTGTTCGTGTAAGGCTGTTTGGGCAACTTTGAGTTCAACTGGTGTTCGTGTAAGGCTATTTGGGCTTTGGGAAATATTGTTGGAGACTCTGCATCTCTTAGGGATCTTGCCCTCAGTCATGGAGCTCCGAGGCAAGTGCTTGCCCAGTTGAATGATACTGCTAGAATTTCAATGATACGAAATTGTACATGGGCTCTGTCAAATTTTTGCTGTGGTAAACCCCAACGACTATTCGAACAGGTAAGCAGAACACATTTTCTGCCTCTTCTTCTTAGTTTGCAGATACTGTGGATTTTTTTTTATAGATCTTGGTGCTTGGTAGATTTGGATGTAATATGGACCTAGGCGCTTGTTCATTACAATGTCTCCGTCATCAGGTTTTAGAAAATGCTCAGAAATTTGGGTTTCACAAGGGGATTACCCTTGCTTGCAATTATCGATTATCAATCACATTCAAAAAAAGTCTTTCGTAGCATTTTTGAGCTCTTTGTAGGTGAATTTCCGAGGCAATTTCACAATATCTGAACTAAATTTGTCTGTCCTTTTCAATACTCTGCGCTTGTAACAGAACCAGACAAACAATCTAGTGGCCAATGCAACAACAACACCTCCTGTTGCAATGCCTACAATTCACCCTCTCTGCACGCATGAATGACTATGGCACCCTCTTTTGTGAACAGGTACTGGAGCTAAAGGTACTGGTTTCCATTAGGATCGTGGAATTCAACATCCAAAATAGTATCAAATTCCACTGCAATAGTATTCCCCAGTGAGGGCAACAGTTCATTGAGACCTATTGGACTCATCACCCCCAAATAGCCTCCGGGGCTACCCAGAGTGTGATCATCTGGAGCAATAACAAATGCTCATCCATCCCCAATTGAAACAAGAACAGGACCCACATTGGTTACAGAAAAAGAGAAACACGTTTTGAAAGAAGAAGAAACTTTTGTATTAGGGTCTAGAAATCTAACTGGTCTATTGTACAATGCCCTACCTGCACTTCAAATTGGTATACACTCTAATATAAATTGTGCAGCACATCCTTGATTAGGCATCTTAACTGGTTGATTCAAAGCCAATCCACCTGTTCTACCAAGGCCTCTATACAACGAGTAGAGTTGCGAGCGAAATACTTCCCAAAAGCTCCCGAAAACCTTAGCAACTCCAATCGGCTTTGAAATGGTGATAATTTTGCAATGCGAAAATTCAACTACGGACGGTAAAATTATAATATCAAACACAACCAATCGACAAATGGGGTGATAATGAGGTTTATAACCACAGAAAACCCTCTCCAGTTAAAAGAATTACGGAATGGCTTTAGATTCTACTAATGAGCGCTTACAACATCATAGCAATTCTTTGTCACATGAGACAATGAAATCTGCTTGGAACCAAATTCATATGCAGTTTCTACATTTCCGGTGGAAGCAAAGTCCGCTATCTATCATGATGCGGATGCAGTAGTCAAATCCTTTGCTATGGTTGTCTTGTTTTGCTAAACGTGGATCTGTCTTAGCTTTGGGTCTGGTTCTCATTTAGGATCGTGGCTATCTTCTCTTGCTGTGTCTTTGACTATACAAACTTTTTCAATAGGAAAATGTTGACTCTGCTATATATAGGAGCTTCAATGGGTGCTCTCAAACACTTTTTTGGGCATCTTTGTTTTGTCTCTGATTCAAGGCAGAACTATGTTGGCCTTGGTTTTTTAGTCCTTGGAACTTAGTTCTCTCATATTTTCCATCCTATCCCCATTTTTCTACTGAGAAAGACATAACTTCACGATATCAAAATTGACTATTTTTGGCCATTTATCTTTAGTAATGGTACAACCTTAATTTGGTGCATTTGTACAGTATCTGAAGAGCACTCTCAAGCTGTTATTCAGTATTTTAGCATAACTACTACATTTAACTGCCATGCTCTAATATTTATATCAACCATAAGCATTCTTAAGGTAGTTCCACGTTTGTGAAGCAGAAGGAATGCTTCTGACAACTTCTTATCATAGTGGTACAATTATGTTCGCAGTTTATCTTTTATAAACCTCCAATTTTCCAAACGTAGTAGAGACTACAGTTTGCATCTGAAATTTTGGACAAATCTGTTTAGTATTCTACAGAAAATTCATTAAGAATAAAAAAAGCCCACAATTTGTAAAAAGCCCACAATTTTGTAAAAAGCCCACATTTTGTAAAAAGCTCACAATTTGTAAAATGCCCACTTTTATTTTCTTTTTGCTTATATGTTGAGCTCCCATTGAGTTCAACAAGTCTTGGGTTTTCTACACCATTGAGAGAGATTTATTGTTTTCTTTATAGGATAATTTGCAACAATGGAAGAAAACATTGGAGTTGGAAAAACAATTCAAAAGGGTGAAAGGGGTGATGGCAGAGTTTATTGCCCTTGTAAAAAATGTTGTATGAGAAATAATGTTAGAGTTTTAATAGCAACAGCAACAGTGCATTGTAGGAAATATGGGCACATTGATGGTGGATCGAATGACTATCGTCCCATGGTAATTAATTACCTATCTTCATTTTGATTATATCGTAAAATTTTATATTATTTTAAATTTTTAATATTGTTTATATGCACACTAATGTTTAATTATTAATGTTTGTAATTTTCATAAAGGCACAGTTGCCCCCCAACTTTTTGCATATGATCAACCAGCTTCCACAGCAAAATAGTAGTAGATTAGATGATGTTGCACTAATACAAGAGAATATTGCAGCAAATATTAGTATTGGAAATGATGTTGTACAAGGTGAAGAACATGAAGCGAATGATGAAGGTAATTTTAATGATCCCATGGAGGTAGATCACAATGACAGCAATGAGACAGTTCACATTAATTATGGGACAAATCAAATGCTCCAAGACTTGTATGGTGAGTCAGATGATGATGGTGGAGATAGCAGTGACGGTATTTATGATGTACCTCTAATTGAAAGGTCAAGTGAACGACTTTTTGAACACTCAAATGCAACTCTTCTCTCTACTACATTGTTGTTGGTGAACTTAAACGTTATGAATAATTTGTCGAGCAGATGTATGACACAACTCCTAAGGTATGCAATATGTATATATGATCACATATATGTAAATGTTGATTATTTTCCCTTTTTTTAGTTGTAATAAATGTGTAAAATAATAACTTATATATAAGTTATTATTTTACACATTTATTACAATTAAAAAAAAGGGAAAATAATCAACATTTACATATATGTGATCATATATACATATTGCATACCTTAGGAGTTGTGTCATACATCTGTTCGACAAATTATTCGTAACCTTTAAGTTCACCAGCTCTCTGCTATTGTTGCTGGTGAACTTAAAGGTTATGAATAATTTGTCGAACAGATGTATGACACAACTCCTAAGATATGCAATATGTATATATGATCACATATATGTAAATGTTGATTATTTTCCCTTTTTTTTAATTGTAATAAATGTGTAAAATAATAAGTTATATATATATATCATAGTTATCAAAACCGTCCAGTCAGGATAGCTGCCGGTTGGAACCGGCCTTGCAACTCGGTAAATAGCCTATTCTCACTTGTTTTGGCCAGTTAACCGGACCTAACCGGCCAGTTAAGTAAGGAACCGGCCAGTTTATGCATAAACCGGTCAGTTCCGTACTTAACCGGCCGGTTAGGTGCTCCTCCATGAGTTGCAAATTCCTCAATGTCTCCTCCATGAGCTGCAAATTCCTCAGTGTCTCCTCCATGAGCTGCAAATTCCTCTATTATACTAGCAACAAACTTCTCTAATAACTCATACTCAACACCTTATAGTAGCAACAAGACACATGATGACTGATAAATACAAGGCTGGCTAGCATAAAATCCCTGGCAGCATGCAACTCATCAAGTGTACTTGATGACAATTTATGTTCTCAAAACAATCAGCAGCAACCTTATTTCACACTCAGCTAGGAACTGTCAGACCCTCTCTCTCTGCTCACACATAGCAGCAGCATAAATACAAAACATTTCACACAGCATACAAGAAATTTGATCATGGCATCAAGACTGATGCAAATGGTCTGACATCACTCAAGGGACAACAACATACAACCTAATGAAAATGTGACTGGCAATAATAAATTGACCACTAGAAAATTCCCGCTTGGAAATGCACTAAACTGGCTACTGAGTTTTCTGGGTTTTAATGAATCTTTTCAGTGATAAATTTTGTCAAACACATTGTGAGCAGACTGCGGAAGTTGTAATGCTCTCTCAAATTTTTACAAATAGCACTAATAGTGGGTTTCATAAACCAATTCAATACCTCTAAGTGTTGTAGATGTTTTTCTAGAAATTTATTGGCAAGCAAACATAGATAATGAAGAATACAAGATCTTCAAAATGCTGCTCTGATATATATATATATATATATATATATATATAGATATACTGAACCCAGAATTGTCTTTAAGGTTGATACAATGAATTGACAACAGATATGAGCAGGGACAGATTGTATATTATAATATTAACTCAGCAATAAAACACAGTGAATAATATAAGAGAAACCTGATACATTACTTCAACAAGTTTGCTTATGTATTTTTCGATGATATGTATTGCATTTGTTGCCATTTTGATATATTCACCTTTGCATGGTATATAAATGAGCAAACTTTTCATATTTTGTCTCTATTGGCTTGGAATCATGGTTTCAAATCTTAAAAATAGTTTTTATTTATTTATTTATTTTTCATTTTATTAAAAAATAATTATTTAATGTATTTTTTTTTAAACCGGTTCATTGAGATCTGATCGCTACCAGTTAGACCGGTTCCGGTTCGAAACCCGGTTCATTAGCTCCACCGATCCGGTCACCGGTTCGAAACCCGGTTCATTAGCTCCACCGATCCGGTCACCGGTTCCGGTTTTAATAACTATTATATATATATATATATATATATATATATATATATATGATTAATAATCTTTACAAGACACTACTTTTTGTTTCTGTTGTAGATTGTTGGGTGAATATTTGTTACCATCGCCAAATACTTTACCTCGAACATATCGAAATCTACGTGCTATTATGAAACACTTTGGAATGGAATATAACACTATAGATGCATGTCCTAAAGATCATATTATATATTATGGAGAACATGCGTTGAAAACAGAATGTATGAAATGTGGTACCAGTAGATATCGAACAGATCAACTAACCAAAAAGGTGCCTCAAAAGGTTCTTCGTCATATTCCCATAATTCCACGTTTGCGGCGAATGATCAGGTGTAATAGCATAGCACAGTTTATGGATTTCCATGCAAAGAATAGAAGTGGAGATGGTGTTCTTCGAATGCCTGCAGATGGTTCTGCATTTAGAGAAATCAAGGAAAAATATGTAGATTTTAAAAATGAACCTCGTAATGTCAGGCTTTCATTGGCAGCCGATGGTGTTAATCCATTCGGAGAACTTAGATCTACTTACTCAGTGTGGCCTATTTTCGTTATCAACAATAACATTCCTCCTTGGATGTCAATAAAGAGGGAGCACATAATGTTGACTATGATTATTCCAGGTATTTGATACATTATTTCTTTGAATGTAACATTTTCATTTCTCTCGTTGTTTGAATAAATATATATTTTATTTATTTACTTACTTATATATACATATATCATGAGAGTAATTATTATGTTCCGTAATTTTGAACAATTAGGTAAGTACCAGGTCAAAGATATGAATGTATATATTGAGCCTCTTATCGATGAGCTAATACAGTTATGGCATGGCATCACTATGTGTGACATCACTAAACCAATCAAGCAGAAGAGATTTCAATGTCGTGGAATGCTTGTATGGACAATTCATGATGCCCCAGGACTAACACATGTTTGTGGTATGTAATATTTCATTGCACTTTAATATGATACATAATTATCTAAATTAGATATACCATATTGCATGTTTTAAAAATGATCTCATAGTATATTAATTGTTATTGATCCATATATTGCAGGTCTTCAAACAAAGGGTAGATTTGCATGTCCAGTTTGTGGCCCTAAGATGAAGTATCATCATTCGCCAGACTTAAAAAATATGGTGTTTGATGAGTTTAGGCACTTCCTCCCTAGGAACCATAAGTATTGTACTACTGAAAAACATCTTTTCAACGATAAAGAAGAAACTAGATTAAAACCACGAAGAATGATACCTCAGTTGTGGATGTTGGAATATAACATAATTAATAATCGTCGAGCAGCTGGTACGTAATTTGTGTGTATATATATATATTATTTGTTTATGTAATGTTTGGAATTTTGTTTTAACTAATGAATATATTTTATTGTATTTTATAATTAATATTGTTCTGATTTATTTTATTCTTTGATATCAAGGTCATCGTCGCCGTGAAGGTACTAATATTGTACTTCCACCTAGAATGAAATGTTATCCTTCTCAATTCGCGAGGTTTCCCTACTATGAGGACCTAAAAATAGCTCATTTGTTTGATACAATGCATGTCGGGAAGAATGTGACAAAAATGTTATGGCGAACCATAGATGGTGCACATGAGAGAGATAAAATTGACAAAATTTGTGCTGACATTGAGAAATCAAATCATGCAATGAAAAGTGTGATCGACGGATCAAATAACAATGGAGGTCGAAAGTATAATAATATTCCATGGTTATTAATAGAACAACAAAGCAATGATGTAAAAGAGGTCTTAGAAGAATTAAATTTCCAACAGGTTTTGCTTCAAACATAAATAATATCTTAACGAAGAAAGGTGACTTCAGTGGGGTGAAAACACATGATTGGCATACCTTTATTAAGGTAATTTTTTTGGTATACGTTTTTGTTTGTTATTGCTTGAATACATATTTTAAATTTTCCTTTTTTTTGTTTAATTTGGAAACCAATAACGATTCATTTTTTATTGTTATAGTATGTTCTACATGTATCTCTCCCAAACGACTTCGACAACAATGTCAAACAAGTTATATATGGTCTTAGTAAATACATGAGGTAAGTAGTTTTGATTTATACGCAAAATCTAATTGCTACAATTTATTTTTTTACTTGATGAAATGATGTATTAATTTACTTGTAATGAAATATATATTATGTTTCATTGAAATAACCTTGCGTAATGATTTGCAGATGGTTGTCATTGAAAGAAATCCATCAAGATGAAATAAAGTATTGGAAGAGAGAAATTCCTTGGCTAATGTGTGAAATGAAAAAGTATCTACCTCCAACATTTTTCAATGCAAAAGAACACTACTTGATACACCAAGTTGAGGAGATTGAAATGTGTGGACCAGTACACACAAGGTCAATGTGGATGGTTGAGAGGCACCTAAAATCCTTGAAGGCTTTGGTTAAACAAAGAGCACGACCTGAGGGTTCTATGGTGGAGGGATATGTGGTATATCAATCCATGGTGTATATTAGTCATTATCTTCCTAAATTAGTTGCGCCAGTCATGAAGGCGGTGGATTGCATTTGGGATGTGAACTCCATCAAAAAATTTGAACAGGAGCACCTGTTGGGAAAAGGTAGAATGAAGAAAGTGAGAGGTAAAAGATTTATTATGTATAATACATATAATGTTTCATTTTTTTACATCATGTATATGATCATTATATTCATTTAGGTCTTATTCTTTCATAGTTATTAATTAATATAATTTACCATGGTTATAAGTAATATTTATTAATATTGGTGAATTATTGTTTTTTTATTCAGGTGCTCAAGATTATGAGGCACTACTTTTATACATTGCAAACAATCTTGAGCGGATGAGTGAATGGATTGAAACATGTAAAGCACGTAACGACGGTAGGTTATCATGGCAACTACTATCTGAATTGATTAGAGAAGCGTATCGTAGTGGAGATGGGAACGTTACGGACAGGGAAATCGATTTAGCATATGGTTTGAAAGATAGAAAGGTAAGCAATTAATTCACCTATTTATAATGTGACAAGAAGTTTGATTTTTAAGTTAATTTTCATGTTGTGTAAATTATATGTTTAATTATTAATTGAGAATGCATCTTTTTCATGTTTGGCATATTGCAGTTGAAACACCACAAGGCTATGTGGTGCAATGGTCGTCAATTTCGCGTTAAACAGTTGGATGATAACAGGAAAACTTCTGATAGTGGGATAACTACAGTATTTCAGGTCACTAATGTTTCCTCCAGGAGTGACAGACATCCTCGAGAATCTGAAAATATATATTATGGGTTCTTAGATGATATAGTTGAGTGTGAATTTAATTCCTTCAAAATATTTTTGTTCGACGTCAAATGGTATAGGTTACGAATGAATGTACGTGATGATGATAGAACAGTTATTCAACATGACAATGGATTTCCAATGGTTAAAACATCGCAGTTTGAAGCAGGAAAAGATCGCTATGTTTTTCCAAGCCAATGTGAACAAGTCTTTTACTCAGAGGTTCCAGGTGAGAAGGAATGGTCATTTGCTATTAGATATGATCCAAGAGGAAGGCCAGTAGAGTATATTGTAGAGGAAGAAGATGATATTGATCAAGAAGAAGATGATGCAGTGGCAGATGAGCAGGAAGATGCATGGACAGATGAAGAAGATATCTTAGAAGATGAACCAGGCTCTGGAGATGAGGCAACAATTATTGATGATGATGTCGATGGGGATATTATTGAAAATGACATAATTGATGATGATGATGACATGGTCGATCATTTCAACACCGTTTCTGAATCAGATGTTGATATAGATGTCGATCAGTTGGATGAAGATCAAGAAGATACAGAAGAATATTGATACAGATGTTATGTTCGAGTATGAGCTGGTATGTTATAACTTTATATTTTAATATGTAGGAATTATTGTCTGTTGGGAAAAATACTGAGAGGGGGTGTGAATCAATATTTAGGGCTGACTGAAAACTTTTCAACAGAGATCTTATTATGCTGTTAATTCTTTACTTGGATTATTGCATGGTCACGGTTCCGCTCTTCCACGCAGGGTTCCGTCGCGCTTCCGTTTGTTATGTTCCACCTCTTTCCTTCCAGGTTCTGTTCATGATTCCAAAGGGTTAGTCCGTGTTCCACCGAAATCTCAATGCCAAATACTCTGTTTTAGTTCTTTCGTGTTATAACTAGTTTTCTCTCGCTCCTCGTTCCTTTCTCCATGAAAGCCAGTCAGCTCCTTACTAATAGAGTAGACCCTTCCATCATATATTTAACGAATATATATAACTCCATTGTCTACCAGTTTGGATACACTGTCAACCGTATTAACATCGGTTCCTCGATCAACATACAGAGCACAGGGTTTCTTACGGATGTCAATTATCCTTCATCGGGATGCATACATATGTTCACACATGAATTAACTCGTCCTTACTTATATCAATTCTCCATTAAATACAGAGCTTGCCATCAAGGACAATCATATAATAGGATACAGGAAACATATTGCCAAGTACATTGTCTTTAAATAATTTACTAATTATGCGGGTTTGTTGCATGTTGTTTATTATTTCAAACCAATAAATAATGGCCTTACTATTGTTTATTATTTCGCAGGATTCATAGGATTCATTTGATTCTATGGTCAGGTCTCTGAAAAAACCAATTAAACACTTAAATATTCAAGATCTGGAAGACAGGCTTTACCCCCACCATAAATTGCTGAAAAACCGGCCTTCAGTTCAGCTTGCTGTGTTGAAGACGAGGGTGGATTTGCATGATCAGTTGAATGAAAATGAATCAGATATTCGGGATGCTTTTGAGGGTAGATCCATAATCCCCATAGATGAAGATCCCATTGCTGCAGAATTTCTGTCTGCGTTGAAGCACAAGTATAGTGTTGTATCGGAATACAAATTAGAGGACAACTATACCAAGTCTAAATCAACTGAATCCAGTTCTAGTGCTCTTGAACTTACCGAATCAAAGCCAGAAACAGGATTTACAATCTCTAATGGGAACGGGTATGGTAGTTCCAATATTGGATTGGATGTCCGGAGCTCTGCAATAGGCACTGGACCTGATCGTAATGAACCCCAACTAATTCAATGTGATGAAAATATGGACTTTGATGATGATCAAGAAAACAAGCCAGAGCATTTTGGCAATATTGAAGAAACTAAAGAGGTTTCCTGTGATCGATTGAATCAACTCAGCCATAAGACATCTACTGCAGGCTGGTTTGTATCAGAAGGAGAATCGGTTTTTCTTTCCCATGATGATGGATGATGCTCTTTTCACGATATAGCAAATTCAGAGGTGTGGAGGTTTTAATTATTGTACTTAATTTTGGGGTTTATGGGTGTTATAATTTATACATTTTGGGATTTTCTATTAGAAATAGGGAAAAGCCTAGGGGTTAGATTATTCTCATGGTTTAAATTTCTATATTTGAAATAAAATTCACCAATTTCTATTTAAAAAAATAATTTGCCTAAATATTTGATGTAGTTTAAATAGGATGTAGTTCATTTCAAAAACTGTTGAAATTTTCTAGAAACTATGATTGGGATTTCAAGAATATTTATGCACTCTTTAAATTTTCCCTTAACATAAAGGGCAATTGATGTATGAGTAATACTCGGTATTGTTTTTTTCCAATCTCCAGGAGAAGGCTGAATATAAAGCTCCATATGGGCTTACCCCAAACATGTGGGGTGATTGCTGGTTGATCAGAGCAGCTGGTTCAGATGGTCGCTCTGGTAAATATGTTGTGGCAACATCTGCAGGTTGTACATTGGACTCAGGTTTCTGTTCATGGGACTTTTATAATAAAGAAATTATGGCATTCCATACTGAATCAGAGGCCTTCACTTCAACCTCCAGTACCATCTCTCCAGTTTTGGCAGAGAGGGATGTCTCGGGGAGAAATTTTGGCTTTGCAAATGTTGTGCCAGAGAATCAACATTGGTGGTACAGGCCATGTGGGCCTCTTATGGTATCTACTGCCAGTGCCCAAAAGACAGTTAATATTTATGATATTCATGATGGAGATCCTATGATTTCAATGTGTTTGTTTTGAAAGTTTAGGTTTCATAGTAAATCATCAATGGGCTCTAAAATAAGGCACATTGAAATCTTGGATACATGTTTCATGCCAAAATCAGTTGTATCTTCCATAAATACACAATCTTGGACCACTCTGTATAAATCTGCTTCTCGGACAATATTGCATCTCCCTCATTATACAGGTGGTGTTCTTACATGCATAGCAAAGGCATTGTTTTGGCAATCATTTTTTAAGTCACTAGATATTGTGGGTACAAGGATCTAGGGTCTCCACATGAAATTGTGTTGCCCGGAGACTCACTCTGCCTATCCTTAAATTTGTAAACATAGTAGTATGCCAATGCTTCTTTCATTTTGTATGCATAAGACGATTTTTTGTCAAAGTCCATAATTGTTTTTAAGTTTTATCCATCCCAGTTTTGTTGTGAATGCACAGGTTTTTGGCTCAACACATATCTATTATATCTTTCTACTTTTCCTTTACTAACTATTTGAAATTTATAGTTATATTTAGAGGTGTCTTTTAAGGGATGAGGGGAATTACTTGGATTTAGTGCTGCCAGGCTTATCATTTATTCTCCAAATGAAGCCCTGTAATCTGTAACACTATATGGGCATGCAGCTCACTTGTTAAAATATAGTTGATACAATACGTTGTACATGAAGCCTGGAATTGTGTACATTCCTAGAATATATTAATTTGCGGGCATGCTTAAAAGAGAGATAGGTTTTGATAAAATCAAAAACCCTGAACATGAAGAAAAAAAAGAGGCAATTATTTTATACAGATAGAACCAAGACACTATCTCCTCATTAATAACAAAACCTCAGTCCAAAAATCATATGTACAAATTCTAGAAGTCGAAAGTTGAAAATTTCTGAAATGGAACCACGCCCTTTTCAAAAGAATAAATTTAGTAAAAACGAGGGTGAAGAAAGTTATCTTATCAAAATTTCCACATACTGTGTTAGCAAGGAATGACTACGAGTCCTGAGCAGTGAGACTGAGGAATTGCTCCTTTGCTGCAGGTTGCAATTCTCTTCTCCAACACGATGAAAAGAAAATTCTTAGCTTTGGAGTCTGAAGCTCGAGTCACAACTTGGAAGTTGGTAAGGAAAATTATCAGGGTTGTTGCCAGTTGGCTTGGAGTTCGCAGCTTAATTAATTTTCTTTAATGCATTTCCTTCAATGCTGCGCCAGTTGTCACTGGCCAGCAACCTTTACAATAAAATTTATTAGACCCGTCACGCTACGAGGAAAATTTGACGTGATCGCTGATCATTGATTTCTTATTGTGATAACAAACATTGGAGATTTACTGTCCTGTTTTAAAGTTTTTTATTTTTATTTTTAAATTGAAACCGTCGTCGGCATACCGACGCCTTGTAAGCGTCGCTCTTTTGACGTTTTGAATGATTTCCATTTTTGTCGGTCTTGTGACGTCCATCGATATTGCGACAGCTCTAGAAACGTCGGAAGAGCGACAAAAAAAAGAGGTCGGAAGGGCGACGTCCAAAATTTCGTCGGAATTGTGACAGTTCTTCTTGGCGTCGATATTGTGACGCTTCTGGAAAGCGTCGGTCTTGTGACACTTTTGCAATACGCCGGTCTTCTGACACTTTTGTTTGGCGTCGAAAATGCGACAGTTTATACACGTCGGAAGAGTGACAGTATAAAGACGTCGGAAGAGTGACGTTCAAAACGTCGGACAACATTTTGTCGGAATGGCGAGACTTTACAAACGTCGGAAGCATGATGTTAAAAACATCGGACCAAATTTCGTCAGAATGGCGACATTTTACAAACATCGGTCTGGGAGGCGTCGGAAGAGCGACGAGTGTTTGGAAGCAACGGGAAGTGTCGGTAGTGCGACACTTTTTAAAGGCGTTGGAATTGCGACCGCACGAGAAACCACGTTTTTCCTGGCCTCGAACTGTCGCTCTTGCGACGATTGTGTGTCGGAAAAGCGACGATTTGGCCGTCGGAAATTGCGCCAAATGTTCTAGTGAATATATTAATTTGGTAGGTCAAAATTCCCATGCAATATTGGGTTAGCCCTTGGTGCTGCTTAGGTTGACATCAATGACAACAGCTGATCAATAGAGTATTGGATGGACTCAAGCAGAAACAACAAGGATCAACAACGATATACTGTGACAAGACATCAGCGATTGCACTATCCAAGAATAGTGTGTTTCATCAAAAGAGCAAGCATATTGATACTAGATATCACTTTATTTGAGAATTTGTGAGTAATGGAGAAGTTCACTTGAAGCTTTGTAGAACGAGTAATCAATTGGCTGATATCTTTACAAAGCCATTAGCAGTATATTTGTTTGAGTTTCACAAAAGAAACTTGGGTGTTGTAAGCCTAGCTGAGACATAGACCAATAAGCATGTTTGAGTTATCATGAGTTATGTTTTAGTTTAGCGGTTGTAATTAAGGGGGAGTGTTAAAATATATAATTACTTCTCGCATGCAGAGTTATACAATCATTTAAGTGAATCAGTTGAGTTTAGTTATATATAGATTTGGTGAGTGAGTTAGAGAGTGAGTTAAGTGAGTTGATCAAGTTCAATTATGTGAGAGTGTGTGCATGTCAATTTAGGTTAAATACCCATCACCAGGTTCATTTTATTCATTAAGTGAGATTGTGATTTAGAGATTAATTGAAGAGCCACAGCTCATTGTTTTGTGTGTGAAATACTTGTGTTATTGTGTGATTGAATCCTCTAGCTATCCAACAAAATAGCTCCTTTGATTCCCAAGTGAAGTGTCACATACCCCTCTCTCTGATCGACCCGCCGTGTATCACAAGATAAAACAATGTGAACCAGAGGATTTTAGACTGTAGATAATCCGAGACAAAGTGGTGCCCTAGAATTGCGAAAGAAAGGGGAAGAACAAGCGTAAGGGTGACCGCCCCTAGCAGTTTAGCGAAAAAGAGAAGGATCTGGAAGGCCTCGCAAAAGATTCCAACAATGCCAAGGAACTGGAGTTCCTCGGAATCTCTTTCCATTTCTCCTCTGATCTGCACACTAATTGCAAAAATTCTCTTGGATTTATCTACCAAAATTAACGTGCTAGGGAATTAATATTGTTTGTGTATAGTCAATGGAATGAAATTTCAATATTGTGTCCCTGTCTGCATCCGTGGTTGTTACCATATAAGGCATGTTACACAATGTTTAATTCACCATATCCAACGGTATATCAGTCAATATATAGCTACAATCTATATATTTATAGTCAACTACATAAAACACAGTGTTTTACTTTATAGCAGTTGAGTATATTTAATAAATATTAATATTAAATTATAAATTATACATATATGAATGACATTATTAATACATGTCAGTGGGAGAGTTAGAGCGATGGATTTGGCCTTTCAAGTCTTATTAATTTGTTTTTAATTTAAATTATTTAATGCCTAATTTTCAAAAATAAAAATATATATTTCTTATTATAATAAAATAATAATTTATAATTACACCGAAGGTGTATTCTTTTGAAAAACTTCAACAAGGACCATCATCAACCCTTTTGTTTTCTTCCATCTGTTTGAGCAAACAACTTTCATTACACCAACAGCCATCATCCATTAGCTGTCATTAAACCAATGGATGCTATGGAGCGGAATCAAACCTCTTGTTATCTTCCAATATTTCTTTTTCTTTTTTATTATTTTATTGCAATACAATTTGATCATAGTTACTATGTTCGGTTGTATCAAATCAATTTGGAAATTTTCCAATACAATTCAGTTCGTTGATTTATTCATCAATTCTAATACGGTATGGAGCTTTTGATTACTCAAAAAAATATATATTTAAAAAACTAAAAATCAGTAATTTTTAAATAGAAAAAAAATATATTAAAAAATAATAATAAAAAAAACAAAAAAATTGCATTAAAATATTTTTGAAAAAAAGAAAAAAACAATAATATCTAAATTTATATTAAAAAAAATTCATATTAAAAAAAAAAACCGTGGAAATTTTTGAAAAAAGGAAAAAAACAATAATTTCTAAATTTACATTATAGAAAATTTATATTAAAAAAAAACCGTGGACATTTTTGAAAAAAGGAAAAAAAAACAATAATTTCTAAATTGACATTATAGAAATTTCATATTAAAAGACAACTGTGGTTGAAAACAATAATTTTATAAAAAAAAATAGCAGTTATAAGTGAGTTTTGTATTAAAACGGTGTGAGAAAAAAAAGCATAAGGAAAAATATGAAAGTAGAAAGCTAAATTTAACTTCATTTATGATATGGGTAATACCAATTTTAATGGTGAAATGACAGGAGGGGCCGAGCTCGATTCTTTTTGAATTGGAGGAGGGTCACACCAAATTCCAGAGCTTCATGTGTCCACCGCCATAACTTTTTTGAAAAAAAAAACAACGTGCGGAGCAATTTATTTTTTCAGAAAAAAAGGCTTTATTTTTTTAATTATGGAAAAATAATATTGATATTTAATGAGCGATACAAATAAGAGGCCATGCAATCGCCACCATTCGTCTAGGTAGACCCAAAATTTGCTCCCTCTATATGGATTGACACATTTGTGTGTGTCAGGCCACGAGATCGAATTCGTTGGAGCCCTTGATTTTCATGAAGGTAAGTTGGGTTTATGTGTTTGATTGTGTGTCGGTTTGGTGTCAGAAACCGGAATTAGTTTGTGGTTTTATTTAGTTTTCTTTGCATGCAAGAAATAATAACACCTTTAGATTCAGTCATGGCCATTATTTGAAAAGCTTGGCTTCGGCTCGGTGGCTCTTTTTGGCTCCTGCAACCATTGAGGCAGTGGCAATGTGTTTTTTTTGGTAATTAATTGATTATATCCATGATGATATGGCGTTTCATTCGATTCTAATTTGATGATGGGTTTAGGCATTACGGGGTCAATTAATTCACCTCTCCGCCGATTGGAACAACCAACATTATCCGGTTCAATTTTCCTTGAAAGAAAAAAATCATTTTGATCGGATTGGGATATTAATTTTTCTGTAATGGTGTTTGATGTTGGGTATGTCTTCAAGGGTTTTGATTGATTGAGAGGGTAAAGCTTTCTAGATTCATATTTTTATTTTTCGTCTGTTGATGTTTTCTTTGCTGTGCAGTCTGAGATCAGAAATGGAGAGCTTCACAACGAATTATCGCCTGACATTCTTCAATGGCGAGCAGGAGTATGACAAGGGTTATGTCGGCGTGCATTCTATGTTAACTTATAGGAATTTTCAGGCCATGGTCAGTCAGAAGATGAGGATTCCCCCCAATCAGCAATCCACTGTATTCGTCTGCCGATGGACTTTGAAGATTACGGATAAACGCCAAAAATTGTCCATCAATGAGAATACCAATTTTAGCATAATCTTGAACTAGCATAATCCTAGCAGAGAGAAGGATTTTTATTTTTATCTTACTATCAAGAAGCCTAAGAAAGACAGGAAGGGCAGGGGAAAGCACAGCACCGAGGTAGAGATTGCAAAGGACTATGAATCTGGATTGTCTAGAAGCAAGATCTTGCCCGTGGATCAATGGCTAGTAGGAATCGATGACGAAACAAAGCCAGAAAACCCTAGGCAGGTGGCGATGGCAGCTTCACAGAAGAGCAATTACGGGGCTACAGGGGCAAGCCGGAGAAGCTTCTCCAGCAAGGTTCATCGTCTATGAACAAAATGAAATGTTTTTTTCTCTTTACACTTTTTTGGAAGAGAAAAAGATACACACTCTTTCCTCCCACAATTATTTTGGCATGGATCTCCAACAATTATTGGCCCCTATGTACCCTTTTTGTTAATGATTATGAGTAGGATTAAACTCTTCAATATAGTATTTTTTCTTTCTCCCCAACTCTTTATCTAAATACACTTGTGAAATTTATCCCTAAATTGTGATTTAATGTTGTCTAAAATATATTTTTAATTATAAATAAATTTATTTTGAAAACAAATCCTATTATTTAGTCAAATTATAATTTTATGTTTGTAAATTATTATTATTATTATTACCCTTATCCCTAAATTGTGATTTAATGTTGTTTAAAATATATTTTTAATTATAAATAAATTTATTTTGAAAAAAAATTCTATTATTTAGTCAAATTGTAATTTTATGTTTTAAAATTATTATTATTACTATTATTTTATAAACAAATTCAACTCACTTATAACATTAAAATTATGTAAATTTAATAATAATAAAAATGAAAAATAAAATCTAAAAGGTAGAAGATTTAAAGAACAAATTTTTGGTTTAGATCCATTATAACCATAGATTTACCAAGCTTATGATCTATCCTCTTGATATGTGAACCTCTTTTAGAGTGTAAAACTTGAAAACAAATACACAAGTGAAGAGATAGCTTGGATATAAATATTTATATAAGATTTAGACATAGTGGTATGATTGGAAAAAATGATTTAGCCAGGTACTGTGGCTTGAGAAAGACATAGACACAAGTGTGAGACTCTTGCAAGTCTAAACACCTTTCTTCCCCTCCATCCTCTACCCTTTAGGTTGTTATCTTTCCTTTGCTATAACATTTTTTCCGTAACATCATAGACATATTGTACTCCTTCAGTGTATCGTTGCACTTTTTGGAGCAACTTCTAGTTTATTTTATAATAATATTCAAAAGATTGAGATTATCTTAATTTTTGTCTTATTTTTCATTGACTTTCATGTTGAAATAAAGTTTTGTGGACAAAAAGATATAGGTGGAAGTTATGACGTGCACTTTACTCATTGGGAGATGCTAGGTAAACCCCCAATTATGACATGCACTGAGATGCTAGGTAGACCCACCTCCCAAAGGGAAATGGAGGTGGCCTTCCTAGTCCATCGACCTTCCTATCATCGATTGACAGCCTAGGGAAGTATTGATCATCGATTGATTTTTCCATTGACCTATATTCACACAAAAACGAGAAAAAAATAAAAACGAAGACTGGAATTAAGTCTAGGACATTGAAACCCTCGATTTTTAGGCCACACAGGAAGCCAAGAAAGATTAAATAATAATTTTTTTTCCACCATAGACTAAAATTAGCCCATCGAAGACCGTCGACTCTTACAGTCCTTCCACCGAAATCAAAGACCGTCGAATTTTCTCTGGTTTTTAGTGATTTTTAAAAGTTGTCGGCTGAGTGGAGCCACATGAATAGATTAGTGATAACACACATTCCACGTATGCAAGAGATAAATATTAGTGAAGGAGCTTGGAAAGTTCAATCAGTGTGTTAAACAATATTTCTGTTTCTTTAATATGGAATTGTTTATGAACTTAACAGAATAGTCTGCATAGCAATTTTTTTTTTTTTTTTTGGAATTTGGTAAAAAAAAATCAAAAAATTAGGTTGTTGAAGTGTTTGAATTGCATTTTTTATGTTGGAAATGGATTTAACACCATAAAAAACAAGGCACCCAAAATACTGAAATTTAATAACTACAACCCAAATTTTCAAAAATCTTTACTGAAATTTTTTATAATCTTACCATAATTTCTAGATTATTCAAATTATTCTATCAGTTTTTTTAAGACTACGAAACCACTGAACTATGTTGAGATCAGCAGCGGAAAAAATTAAATAAAACATAAACACAGAGTAGAAAACCATAAAGAGACAAAGATTTTAACGTGGTTCACCCAACCAATCTGGACTACGTCCACCTAACAGGGCATCGACAATCTCATTCATCAACTGGAGAAATACAATAGCAGAGTTTCTCATCTGTTCTTCACTCTCCTCACATTCCTCATCATGCTCACTTGCCTCTACGGGCTTACATTTTATAGCTGGGAGTAGAAATTGAATCATAAATTCACTCACAACAAATATAGGATGCATTAACTCCACATCAGGATTACATGGAGTCAATTTAGCAACAAATCCTATTGTTGTCACATTCATGAGATTTTATCCAAATTTAATTAAAAGAAAATCTCAACAATCTCCACCTTGACAACAATTAGCCTGATACCCTGTTCCATTATTATTTTTATCTTTTCTGCAAGCCAAGAGAAGCCAGACACCATCGTAGCTTCTCTAACAAAATTGGTTTCGTGAACATGTCTGCACAGTTTTCCTTTGTATGCACCTTTTCAAGAGAGACTCCCCTTTCAGTGATAACCTGTCTTACAAAATGGTACTTGATAGGTATATGCTTTGATTTACTATGATAGGCCGGATTTTTAGCCAAGTGAATTGCACTTTGACTATCACAAAATAACTTGATGTTGTCCTGCAACCTACCAAACTCACCAAACAAACCTTTCAACCAAACCGCTTCTTTGCAAGCATGTGAAGTAGCTATGTATTCTGCTTCTGTAGTGGATAAAGCAACAATGTTCTGTAGCTTTGACATCGAGCTAATAGCTCCACCTACAAGAGTAAAAATATACCCTGAAGTTGACCTTCTCTTATCCAAATCACCTGAAAAATCAGAATCAACATATCCACAAACAAATTCACTACTTCTGTTATAAGTGATACAGTAATCACTTGTGCCTCTCAGATACCGAAGCACCCATTTCACTGCTGACCAGTGTTCTTTTCCTGGATTTTCCATATACCTGCTGACAACCCCAACTGCATGTGAAATATCTGGTTGAGTACAAACCATCGCATACATCAAACAACCTACTACATTGGCATATGGAATTCGAGACATATATTCCTTTTCTTCATTTGTGTTAGGACATAAACTTGAAGAAAGCTTAAAATGGGAAGCTAAAGGGACTGAAACAGGCTTCACATTGTTCATACCAAACCTGAAGAGTACTTTCTCAATGTACTTCTTTTGTGATAGCCACAGCTTACCATTGCTCCTGTCTCTGAAAATATCCATGCCCAAAATCTGTCTTGATGCTCCTAGATTTTTCATATCAAACATCCTAGCCATCTGAGCCTTTAACCTGTTGATCTCAGTTATTTTTTTTCTTGCTAAAAGCATATCGTCAACATACAACACTAAGATAATGAACATGCCATTACTTAATTTCTTAAAGTAAACACAATGATCATATTCACTTCTTATATAATTTTGACTCATCATGAAAAAATCAAATTTCTTGTACCATTGTCGAGGCGACTGCTTCAGACCATACAATGATTTCTTGAGCCTGTAGACAAATTTCTTGTTGCAATTTTGAAAAAACCCTTCCGTTTGTTCCATATAAATCTCCTCATCTAAATCTCCATGTAAAAATGCAGTTTTAACATCGAGTTGCTGTAATTCTAAATCAAGTAAAGCAACTAATGCTAACATAATCCGAACTGAAACAATTTTTACAACTGGTGAAAATATCTCATGAAAGTCAATGCCTGCTTTCTGAGAAAAACCTTTCGCGACCAGCCTTGCTTTGTACATGTCTTCTTTATCATCAACACCCTTCTTCAATTTGTAAACCCATTTACATCCCACAGTTTTTCTGTCTTTAGGAAGTTCCACCAGATCCCATGTGGCATTCTTGTCTAATGCCATCATCTCGTCCTTCATAGCTTCTTTCCACTTATCACTGTTAGAACCTTCTACAACTTCCTGATAGCACAAAGGTTCATCATCATTAGCGGTTAAAGCAACTGAAGTAACATAATCATCATACCTTTTAGGAGGACGTCTAATTCTCGTAGACCTCCTTAAAGATGTTTCTGGTACTTCCACAATTTGTTGATTATTATATGTAGGAACTTCTTCATGATCTACATATGAAACACGTTCATGATCTACATCTGAAACTTGTTCATGATCTAAATCTGAAACTTGTTCATCTGGACTATCATCAGTATTTGAACTGATTTCAAAATGAATGTGTTGAAGCTTAGGTACATTCTCCTGTTTCAATTTATCAGCTACATCTGTATTTTCAAGTGAAGATTCATTAAATTTAACATCTATGTTAATGATGATCTTGTGAGTAGTAGGATCCCACAACCTGTATCCCTTAGTCCCATCACCATATCCAACAAAGATATATCTTTTTGATTTAGGATCTAATTTAGAACATTGATGTTTCGGAACTAGAGCATATGCATCACAACCAAAAACTTTCAGTTTAGAATAATCACATGGATAACCTTTCCATACCTCTTGAGGAATTTTTCATCCTATTGCAGTTGATGGTGATCGATTTACCAAGTAACAAGCCATAGAAACCGCTTCTGTCCACAATTCCTTCTGAAAATCGGCGTTACTAAACATTCTTCTTGCTCTCTCTAAGAGAGTCCTATTCATGCGTTCAGCAACTCCATTTTGCTGAGGAGTATATACAGTATTTTTATGTCTTTCGATCCCAGCGTCCTTGCAATAATTATCAAATTCCTTTGAAGTAAAATCACCACCATTGTTAGTTCTTAAACATTTAATGGTTCTTCCAGTGATGTTTTCAACTAATTCTCTAAACTGTTTGAAAACTGTGAATACATCAGACTTCTTCTTTAACATATAGACCCACACTTTTCTAGAGAAATCATCAATAAAAGATACAAAATATGACGATCCTCCATATGAGATTGTAGGAGAAGGACCCCAAACATCAGAATGAATATAATCAAGGATTCCCTTACTAGTATGTTTTCCAGTTTTAAACTTCTGCTTGCTTTGTTTCCCATATAGACAATGTTTGCAGAAATCTAACTTGGAAGATTTTAAACTAGGAAGTAACTTACGATCAGACAAAATTTTTAATCCTCTTTCGCTCATATGGCCCAACCTTTGATGCCATAGACGAATAGAATTACTGTCGTTTTCAGATACTATAGAAGCATGATCTGACTCTGTTCTTCCTTCTAACTGAAAAAGATTTCCAACCTTCTTGGCTTTCATTACTAGTAAAATTCCTTTATAAACTTTCATTACTCCACCTTGAATAAAGGTTTTATATCCATTTGTGTCTAGTACTCCTAGTGAAATGAGGTTTTTTCTTAGTTCAGGAACGTGTCTTACATTAGTTAAAATTTTATTTGTCCCATCAAACATTTTAATCTGGGTGCTACCAATTCCCAAAATATTACACGAGACATCATTTCCCATGTAAACCACTCCATCATTGATTGATTTATAAGATTTAAACCACTCTCTATGAATGCACATGTGATTTGACGCACCAGAATCTAATAACCAATGTTGATCATGATTAGACAAACCAACTGATGACACTTCATCACTCATACCTGAAATGGATGTCGAACCTGTATCTGTCATGTTTGCTTCTTTCTTCTCTGTTGAAGAGTCTCCTTTGGATGTTTGCTGTCTCTTCCAGCGGTCCTTCTTCAAATGTCCCTATTTGCCACAAAACCCGCACTTTACCTTACTCTTCTTCCCTTTCGATTTTGAACGCGAGTTGTTGTGCTTACTGAACCGTCTTTCTTTAGAACGACCTCTTACCATCATTGCTTCTGATGTAGAGGTTTCTGAATTTGACCTCTTCCTTTTTTCTTCAGACAAAAAAGCTCCAACAACATCATCAAATTCAAGGGTTTCTGATGAACTAAGACTTATAGAAGTAACAAAATGATCCCATGACTCAGTCAATGAGCATAATAAAGTTACAACTTTATCTTATGATTCAAATTTTACTTCTATACTTTCTAACTGCACCAGGAGAGTATTAAAGGTATTCAGATGATCAATTATCGTCGTACCTTCCTTCATGCGCAAGATGTACAACTGTCACTTCAAAAGAATCTTATTGGTTAAGGATTTTGTCATGTACAAATTTTCAAGCTTTGTCCACAAACCAGCAGCAGTTTTCTCTGACACGATGTTAAACAAAACATCATCTGCCAAACATAATCGAATGCCGCTCAGTGCTCTTTCATCCATGTCACTCCATTTGTTATCTGTCATGGTGTAAGGTTGTTTGGCTTTTCCCAACAACGCCTTCGCCACGCCTTGTTGCACGAGTAGATCATACATCTTAACTTTCCAGATCTCGAAGTTGTTTCTCCCATTGAACTTCTCAATCTCAAATCGAGCACTTTGTGTTTTTGCCATGTTTAGTAGCTTGTGTCAAAAACATCTCCAATCACAAATCTTAATAAATGAAGTTTAAAAAAAAATGGCCCTTGAAGTTAAAAATGCCCTTTACCTATAAAATGCCTTTGGCTCAATATACTGGCATATTACAATAACTTATACATAATATCGATATTACAATCCTTACCATAAAAAAAAAACATTAAAATCGATATTACAATCAATATACCATATGCAAATGGCATTTTATAAATTACAAATCGATTTTTTTTAAAAGGCATATAATAAAACAAAAACAAATCAATTTAAAAGCTTCAAATCGATTTTATAAAATGGCATATAACAACACCTTCAAAAACTTCAAATCGATTTTATAAAAGGTTTCAACGCTAGCATATCAATAAACCAATTTTTTTTTTTTAAATTGAAATTACCGTGCTGCAAGTTCACCATTCAACGTTGCTTTAACGCGGCCTTAACTAGCTTAAATGAAGAAACCAGTCGACGGTTTCACAGTCCATGGCCATCAAGTTCATTTAAAAAACGATCACCAGTTTCAACGCTGCCCAAACATTCTCGGATCAACTTTGACGCATTATATATTTTCATAACACAACTCACACACTGTGGCCCCAAATCGGCTCTCTGCTTACCATACAACTGAGTCCACAGCACTGAATGCTGGCCTTCACACCCAGTTCAGCCAAGTCACTCAAAAAGAGTGACATTTTGGGTGCGCAATGTCCCAAAAATCCAGAAGAGAGTCCAAAAAATTGCACTTAAAAAACTAATCCATTCAATTTTTTATCTTACATGGTTTAATTATTACCATTTGACCTACTTTCATTGACTCTTAATAGCCCGTATGTGGTAGAATCTTCAAATCCATGGGGAACTTAAAAACATGGTCTATGCTTCTATTGATTAAGCCTACGATATTTGTGCAGAGTAAATCAGAATTTTGAGGAGCACTAATATTGCAATACCTTGGCATTGTAGGTTCTCCATTCCCCATTGGCCATGACAACCCTCCACGGGAGAGTTTCATGCTTGACAATTCTCAGAACCCAAACTATTCAGCTATTCTATGGAAAGACAGTTCTCTTGATGATCATTATTCTTCATTCGCAGATTTGCAAGGCAGTACAGCAATCTACGTGCCACCACAATTTTAATTATACAAAAGGCAGTAAGTTCGAGAGAGATTTGAACACTGTGATGACTAGGCTTATTAAAGACACGTCCCAAACAGGGTTTAACACTTCTGAGAATGGCCAAAGTGCAGACCAAATATATGGCCTTCTGCAATGTCGCAAAGACACAACACCAAACCAGTGCTACAATTGTTCACAACAAGAAAACACTACTCTTCAACAAAATTTTGGGAATGCCGGCGGTGGTTTAATGTGGCTTGAATTTTGCTTTTTGTGTTATGAGAACTATAGTTTCTTCGGACAATTGGATACTACTGATGGATGGTATCTTTGGAATCCGTACAATGTCTCAGCTAGTCCTGAAGTTTTTAATAAGGCTTTTTTCATCTTATTCAACAACTTGGTATATGAAGCAACATCTAGATCTACATTATATTATGCTTCTGGAACAACTACAGACTCCTTGTCTTGGAATATTTACGCTTTGGTCTGTTGGAATATCGAAAATTCCAGAACAAACTGTGGAGAGAGTAATACTCTCCTCTTTAACACAGAGAAATATAAAATTTCTTGACAGGAGACAGAGTTTCCACACTGAAAAAACAAACTTCTATTCCTTAAAAAAAACTATTACAATGTCTTCCTCACACAGAGGGATTTACAAAATGTGACTGCTTCAAAAACACAGTGCACAAAACTTCACTGTCTCTCAAACAAAACACTCTGTCTCTATGAAAATAACACTGCTGTGTTTTTCTTTCATGCACTGTTGTGCAAAACAAAACAATTACAATACAATACACTACAGGCTCTCGGACCTTTTCTTTTATATATGCCGCACATATTATATAACATTACAAACTATGCAAAAATACTTTTAAACTTAAAACTAAATCAGTTTCAAAGCACTGTCGGGGGCCCACTACCATAGCGCTTTGAACACATGACTTAATTCTAATCTATAACCCATCGGGTTCGCGACTACAATAAAACAAATGAACCAAATAAAATTTCCGATTGCGATTTGCAAACCAGACGCGATGACACATAAAACTCTGCCATATAAAAACCATCGGGTCCGTGTTATAACAAAACACACGACCAAAAGAAAATTCCGATTGTGATTTGAAAGCGGATGCGATGGGTAATAAAACTCCGTTGAATAACTTCGTTGGGTCTGGATCATATAACACTGTGCTATCGGGCCTTGTACAAAAGCATTGCGATCTCCGATTGGGAATGGACGCGATCAAACAAAAACTCTGCACCACATAGTCTGGATCGGGTCCGGTTATAACACAGTGTAATCGAGCCGTAAAATAAATTCCTCCTGATTCAATACTTGCGATTGTGCATTAAACTGCCGCGTGGTCTGTGGGACCAGCGGACCTCAGCATAAGGTGGAGGGCGATTTTAAATGTATTTTGATTGCGATGTGTGCATCACATCGGGCCTTAAAACAAAGGCTGTGGTATTATATGGAAAATGTTCCGCTTGTGGAACTCGACACATCAACAAGACACTTGCTATGTGGACCAGAGTGTACAAAAATAAAATATCTGTTTGACTGTAAAAAAATAAAAGTACTCCGTTTTGCCAAAAACAGAGACTGTCCCAAACAATTTAAAAGACTCTTTTTTTCAAAATAAACAGACTGTGTCGATCAAAACAAATCTGAACTGACTATTTAGCAATTTTAGGGAGTACATAAACCTGGAGAAGAAAATAGAAAGCGGCTCTGCACAGCGACTGTTGAAAGTAACATTTCAACATGGTCCAGTGCACCAGAGATATCTCTATTGACAACTGTACATCATGTCTGTCGGAAAAAATCGCTAATATTTTTGCAACTTACAGTGGAAGGCAGCTGGCACAGAGTTTGATGGGAAGCTGCACAGTTCGTTATGAAATGTATAGTTTCTTTAACTCGATTTCGTCTCCACCTCCTGCGGAAGCACCAGCTAATAGACCAGTTGCTGATACACGACCGAATCAGACCACACCATCAAGTAATAGTACGCATGAGAACAACAAATCTTCAAACAATTTACCCATAATTTTAGGTGTTGCTGGCGGCTTGCTTCTGCTGTTATTGGTATGCGTGTTAACAACTAGGAGAAGATTGAAGTCTGTCATATTTCGAAATACTTCCAAAGGTATTTGCATGAATTGATTTTTTCTACCTAGAATTCGGTGGGTTCTGAACATATGGGCCTCAAGGGAACAGCTAACGGTGCTTATAATTAGAATACAACAGCTTTATTTGCTCTGTTAGACTATTCTTAAGGTTTGTTTTTTGAACATGGTTTTCACATATATTCTCTTCAAGAAATCTAAGAAATGCTTGCTAGATCCAAGTTAAACAGATTCAATTTTGGGTTTATGATGAAGCTGTGTATTTTCCTTGTATAGGTCATGGGCGAGTTGAGGAAGACACAGTAATCGGTCAGGATCGGAAAATTGCGTTTACCATGGAGGAATTGATAGCTTCTACGGAAAATTTTCATGATAATAATAAGCTTGGGGAAGGTGGATTTGGGGCCGTATACAAGGTAACAATGAATAAGAAAGTTTCTGCTCGTCGGGCTACTCTCACCGCACCTTTGACATTTTGGCTGATTTTTTCAGGGAACTACTGAAGATGGAAAAAAAATAGCCGTGAAGAAGCTGTCCTTAAGATCTCTGCAAGGAAAGAAACAATTTATGAATGAAGTTAAACTTGTGGCCAAAATTCAACATCAAAATCTCGTGAACCTATTAGGCTGTTGCGCAGAGGGATCGGAAAGGTGGCTTGTTTATGAGTACTTGCCGAATAAAAGCCTCGATAAAATCCTATTCGGTGAGTCACTTCCGCTCTATCTTGTATCTGAAAAAATGCATTAATGTTCGAATATATTTATGATTGGTTAGCGTACTGCATCCATGGATACAGATCGGCAACCAATATTTTTCAGTCTATTGGCCCATTAATACTCTTAAGAGTACTAATGGGCATGCAACTCTGACATATGTTCTGACTGTCAACTCGTGGACAGAAATTCTCCAGCTAACACTATTCGGGAAATGGGTTGATGTCTAGTGATTACCAAGATTCACCATCCATCCATCACTTATGGCCATGCGAGATGCGTCATCCACCATGTGCATGATGGACTGAAGTGAATTAATTACGCCGATAGGCGTATCCCCCTATCGGAGGTAGGCTCTTTTGTGATTAGGCTAATTAATCTTTTCGATCTGATGGTCTATATTGAAAGATGCCGGTATATTCTGGTCATTGCCACTCAATCTATGGATGAAATCTACCCCACTAACTTCCTTGCATATCTAAATCACGTGTTTAAACCGTACTTAAATTAGTTTTTTACAAATCTTGATTAAAAATTTACTGTGCCATTTGCTGACCGCCACCTATCAAATTAGGGTGAAATCTAAAAATATACTGATACCATGGGATACCATGTGGCAAACATGGGATACCATGTGGCTCGGGCCATTATGAGTGATGGTTCAAATTCTCAACGCATGCGGAACGTGGGTGAGAGCTGCAAGTTGGCAACCGTTTATGCGTATGTATGCCGTATGGTTTTGGAGGCTGGTCCGTTTGGATGTCTGTTAATATTGATGGAGATCGTCTTCTCTCTGTCGTCCATTTAATTTCATAGAAGAAGATCCGGCGAGGCCGCGGAACGTTTTTTAATTCTTAATCTGAAGTTATAGAAATATGGGTTTAATTATCTTACTAGATGGCTTGCATTTCAGCAGATGATGATGACACTTGTGGCAGAGATAAAACGGATGAATGAGGAGAATCAGAATCTCAACTCTATGTTGAACCACATGATTTCTAACTATGAGGACTTGGAGAAACATATTAGGTCTTTGGTGCAAGAGAAGCAACAGTTTACAGCCGTTGATCCAATCCAGGTATTTATGGTTTTGGAAAGTTAGTTTGGCCTTGCCATTCCAACAATTCATGAATCTCAGAAGTTCTTTCCTAATGCTTTTTTCTTCTGATTTTATAGATAATTAATCCACATCAAAAGAGCGAAGACAATTTCAATTTAAGATTAATGTCTGCAAGATCTGCTGAAATCGACTCCAGCGGTGCAGTTTCACACCAATCTTATCATTCTTTGGATTATCATGATCGAGTTCGGGAAATCGAGGGAAAGAAACCCAAGTTTTTGAACGATATGCAGTTCCCTTCAAAGAAAAGGAAGGAAAATTATGTCCATTTTGACAAGAGTCATAATGGGGCGATTATAAATTCCTCCATGAGTGAGAGCACTGCTGTTGTTTCGCACCAATATTATCATTCTTCAAATTGCCATAAACCAATTTGGGAAATGGAGGGGAAGAACCCCAAATTTATGGAAGATATACAGCTTCCTTCAAAGGAAAGGAAGATAAATTACATTCAGCTGGACCAGATCCAAAATGGGATGATTGATTGGCCTATGGATGATGCCCTAATTTGTGACGAGGCGCAAAAAAAGAAGCATAGCGGGCTGAACAAGGGCTCCATCAATCACAAAGTGGCCGCACCGAAAAGAATTGTATCTGTGCGGGCAAGAACCAACGCATCCGTGGTAATTATAATAGAATTCTTGCTTTTCTGATATGTAGAATTTATGTGAACGAAACCCTAACCCATTCAAATTAGCAAAGCTTAGCAATTTCATGATTGACAATACTAGGTTTCTATAGGTTTGCATTAATATCTGTATTCAATGCACCTCGGCTCCGCACCGTTACTCACACACGAAAGACTCCGTTATTCCCAATGGAAGGTAGCAAGAAACCCTAGTCTTCACTTTGTAGGCATAGGTTGTCTGATTTTTTTTTTTCAGAAAGATCATAGGTTTTCTGATTTATGAGTAAATGCCAGCAAACGATACTTAGTTTATAAGAATAAATTGTGATTTGGGTGTTTGATCAAATAAAAGGAGCATTGTTATCCTCCACTCGTCACTTAACCTACAAACTTACTTAAAAATGTACTGAATCGATGCTCCAATTTTATACATGATAAGAGTATAAAATGGCATTCTGATGCTCCACGGCAACCTATTGTTATACTGAGATTTTCCAAACAAAGTCATCAGTTCTCGCTATGATTTTCCAAACAAAGTACTCGTCGATTTTTCTGTTTGAACCAATTAGTATATTTCTACTATTTTCTATCTAATATCTGAGAAAATAAAAATAAAAAATATTCGTAACTCGTATAGCGTATTATAAACAATCTCCTCTTTCTTATCATTGTCTAATAATCCATGACACAGATTTAATAAATGCCGATATTGTTTAATGCTCAACTGTATTATAAACAATATCTTCAAACAATCTCTTCTTCTTATCACTGTCTAATGATCCATGCCACAGATTTAATAAATGGCTATATTGTTTAATGTTCTTTTTTCTGATTTTGTGCTGCTATGACTACGGATAGGGTTTTAACTATATTGATATTCTTAACCGCGTTTATTGGTCAAGAATAAGTAGGCTTAATTGTGCCTCTAGATTTACAGTCATATTATACTGAATTTTTTAAATGAAGCTAAGGCTGCCAGGGAGCTGGAAGTAACCAACAGTGGAATCCATACGACGCAGCACGATATGAATGTGGTTTGCAAATCAACTTTTGTGACCATACCAGAAATTCTAAATAAATATTATTCGTTATGATGATAAAATTGGTGTTTTCAATTTGGTTTATAATTTTCATGAAATATCTTTATTGTGCTACTTGGTTATTTAATTTATCCCTGATTTTCCTTTTACGGTGAAGAAGCATTAGGGATAGCTAAATACAAATATAGATATAAATGTATCCTTGCATGTGTTTTTTTTTCCTTATTTTCATTTTCTTATAATTTATATTAAATTTTCTTATAAATTCTCACGATCATCTCACATTAACTGCTACTCTCTCCCACGACCTTTTGAGAAAATCCAGTTCGTGTATCTGTCCAACACCGCAACACTTCAAATCGTATTCGGCGTCCTCTTTTTCCATTGTGATTGTGGTGATGTCAAACCAAATTAGAACGGCCAGGTTACTGCAAAATTTTTATTTTTAATTATTTTATATAAGACTAAATAAATTAAATTTTTGAATTTTGGTGAAAACATTATTGTAATGAAGTCAAAATATTTAAATTATATATAATTATTTTTATTTTAATAAATATTATTTTTAACATAAAACTAGAAAGTTTAAATTGTAACTCATTATATTTTTAATTAAAAAATTCAAATAAATATATTAAATTATATTTTTTTAAATAACTATTGTTTTTTCAAATAAATAAGTATTTTCTTAAAATAAATGCTTCACAATTTCTATCATCTCCACTCCTCAAGGACAATGCAATTTTCTATCAGCTTCACTGTTGGAGGTTGTTGCGGGAGGGTCTCAACAAGTTCTCAAATAGATAGTTGCTCATTATGTGACCTCTTTCTCATTTTGAGAAGGATAATAAAAATGAAAAAGGTTGATTAGATTTTGGGTTGATTAGCTTTTGAGTTGGATTTTCAATTTAATTCATTTTCTTGTATTTCTAATTTTATATTCTATTTTTTTTTTAAATATATATATATATATATATATATATATATATATATATAAAAGAATTTTTTAATAGATGATATAAATATTGAATTTAGTTTTACTTAAAAGGATGTAAAATAATAATTAGCAAGTTAATGACAATATTTTTTAAACTTAACTTGTTAAACAACTTTATGATATTTTAAGCAAAATAGTAATTAGTGGGTTAATCACAATATTTTTTAAATTTAACTTGTTAAACAACCTTATGATCATGAGACTTTCCAATATATAAGTTTGTTAGATGTGAATATGGATATTCAAATGTTGAAATCATGATTGGTCCATGTCTCTACCATGTTAGTTTATGAGATCATAGACTTATAGATAAAAAAAAGCTAAAAGTTAAGTGTCCTCTTGTCCATTTTTCTTAAATTTATAGTATTCTCTGAATTGTCTTGAAAATTTTTCTATGGCTGGATTAAATTACAAGGAAATAGAATAGATAGTGTAACTGGTTGGAGCCATTATGACCTACTATGACCTACTTTGATTTGTTCTCTGAGTTATGGAACCAATGACAATATCCATAGCTTAATAGTGTACTTCTGAGTTGTATATTTATTCCATAAATATGAAGGTCGCCTAAATTGCTTGTATTATTGAGGTATACAAATTATTTGAGAAGTTATATAATGCCTTTGTTGTCGTTTATGAATTATGAGTTATGGAACTAGCAACTTTGCCTTGATAGTATATTTTCAGTTACTATATTTGTTGTATTAGATTTGATTTGAAATAAGTTTTTTTTTTAAACTAAAGTGCTTATGTAAAAGGTTGGTTTGATAAAATAATATTTTTTCATAACACATCAATTACCCATTTCAAAAGAAACTATTTTGTTAACGAACTCATATACTTACATATTATAAATTTAAGAAAAAAAATATATTAATTCCTCAATTTATTAACTCATATACCTATATATATATATATATATATATATTAATTCGTCAATTTATTAGAAAAATTAAAGTACAATTTTTCAATTTAAAAATCTTACGAACTTCTCTTTGTACTTTTGAACTAATTACTACTTTACAATAAATTCGAGGTTATGGAGGTATGTGTTCTTTGACTGAGCATGATAAAGACCGATCGAGCCGACACACCGAAATGAAAGCAACACCACCATGGAGCCCCTCGAGCCGATGCCACAGACACACCTAAAAAATGAAGAAAGATGAGAGAAAAACATAACTACAGCTAGATCAGCAAAACCATATAACTCCTGTTTTCAAGTCCAGTATGTTCTAACCGATTCAATGCTCCTGTAGCCATGTTACCGACATCAAGAGAAAATGATTTTATTTTGTGTTGTTTATTGATTTAATAAGAATAGTTTGGATTGTAGTTTTTGTTTAAATTTGGTAGTTAGAGTGTGAATTGCATTTTTAATAGTGAAAATAAATTCAACACTACCAAAGATCTCTAAAGTACCAAAAATATTGAAATTTAATAACCTTAAACAAATTTTTCAAAAATCATTACCTAAATTTTTCAAAATCTTACTAAAACCATTACCATTACCATTGCCACATTACCATAAATATAAATATACATACATATAAATATATAATTCATACATATAAATATATAATTCAATCCACCAAATGTTGAAATACGTACGTCTATTTACGAAATATGGTTTTTAAATTTGATTTTTTAAATTATTAAATTGAAATAATTTAATTATAAAATAGTATGCAAATCACCAAATTATTGATATAATTGTGTGATGAATTGTATTATTAAAATAAAAAATATTAAATTGATTGCGTTAAGAAATATTATATAATCAATAAGAAATTCCTTTGGTTTATAATATTAAACCCTTGGGTTTATTACTTCTTTTGGTTTATAATATAAATAGTCGATCAATGTCATCCATGATCAAATGTCACATTCTGACAAACATTGTCTCAATATGAAAATCACCCATGGCCAACCATGGTCATAGTTGGTCGAACGTCGCATTATGACAACAATTGTCTCTATGTTTAAATCAATTCCCTTGGGTTCACCAATTCGTTTGGTTTATAATTTGTTGGGTAATGGTTTCCCTTAGGTTCACCAATTCTTTTGGTTTATAATATTAAACCCTTGGGTTTATGTCATCCACGATCAAATGTCACATTCTGAAAATCATTGTCTCAATATGAATATCACCCATGGCCAACCATGGTCATGGTTGGTTGAACGTCGCATTATGTGTCAATTGTCTCAATATTTAAATCAATTCCTTAGGTTCGCAATTCCTTTGGTTTATAATTAAAACCTTGGGGTTATTAGTTCTTTTGGTTTTATAATATGAATAATCGATCAATGTCATCCATGATCAAATGTCGCATTGTGAACAATTGTCTCAATGTTTAAATCAATCCCCTTGGGTTCACCACTTTCTTTGGTTTATAATATTAAACCCTTGGGTTTATTAGTTTTTTTGGTTTATAATATGAATAATCGATCATTGTCATCCATGATCAAATGACACATTATGAGAAACATTGTCTCAATATGAAAATCACCCATGGCCAACCATGGTCATAGTTGGTCCAACGTCGCATTGTGACAACAATTGTCTCAATGTTTAAATCAATTCCCTTGGGTTCGCCAATTCCTTTTGGTTTATAATAATAAACCCTTGGGTTTATTAGTTCTTTTGGTTTATAATATGAATAATCGATCAATGTCATCCATCATCAAATTGTCTGAATATGAAATCAGCCATGGCCAACCATGGTCATACCCAGTCAACATCGCATTGTGACAACAATTGTCTCAATGTTTAAATGAATTCACCAAGTTTTTTAAATTTCTTTGGTTTGTAATTTGTTTCAATTATGTGGTTTCGCAGTTTAATTCTTTGAGTTTATAATAATATTGCTGGGTTTGCACTTAGTTCTTTTGGTTTATAATATAAATAATCGATCAATGTCATCCATGATCAAATGTCACATTCTGACAAACATTGTCTCAATATGAAAATCAGCAATGGCCAACCATGGTCATAGTTGGTCGAACGTCGCATTGTGACAACAATTGTCTCAATGTTTAAATCAATTCCTTTGGTTTATAATTTTTTGGGTAATGGTTTTCCCTTGGGTTCACCAATTCCTTTGGTTTATAATTTGTTGGGTAATAGCTTTCCCTTGGGTTCACCAATTCTTTTGGTTTATAATATTAAACCCTTGGGTTTATTAGTTCTTTTGGTTTATAATATGAATAATGACAACAATTGTCTCAATGTTTAAATGAATTCCCTTGGGTTCACCAATTCCTTTGGTTTATAATTTGTTCAGTAATGGTTTTCCCTTGGGTTCACCAATTCCTTTGGTTTATAATATTAAACCCTTCGGTTTATTAGTTCTTTTGGTTTATAATATAAATAATCAATCAATGTCATCCATGATCAAATGTCACATTCTGACAAACATTGTCTCAATATGAAAATCACCCATGGCCAGCCATGGTCATAGTTGGTCGAACGTCGCATTCTGACAAAAATTGTCTCAATGTTTAAATCAATTCCCTTGGGTTCACCAATTCCTTTGGTTTATAATTTGTTAGGTAATGGTTTTCCCTTGGGTTCACCAATTCCTTTGGTTTATAATATTAAACCCTTGGGTTTATTAGTTCTTTTGGTTTATAATATAAATAATCGATCAATATCATCCATGATCAAATGTCACATTCTGACAAACATTGTCTCAATATGAAAATCACCCATGGCCAACCATGGTCATAGTTGGTCGAACGTTGCATTGTGACAACAATTGTCTCAATGTTTAAATCAATTCCCTTGGGTTCACCAATTCCTTTGGTTTATAATTTGTTGGGTAATGGTTTTCCCTTGGTTTAACCAATTCTTTTGGTTTATAATATTAAACCCTTGGGTTTATGTCATCCATGATCAAATGTCATATTCTGACAAACATTGTCTCAATATGAAAATCACCCATGGCCAACCATGGTCATAGTTGGTCGAACGTCGCATTGTGACAACAATTGTCTCAATGTTTAAATCAATTCCCTTGGGTTCACCAATTCCTTTGGTTTATAACTTGTTGGGTAATGGTTTTCCCTTGGGTTCACCAATTATTTTGGTTTATAATATTAAACCCTTGGGTTTATGTCATCCACGATCAAATGTCACATTCTGACAAACATTGTCTCAATATGAATATCACCCATGGCCAACCATGGTCATAGTTGGTCAAACGTCGCATTGTGACAACAATTGTCTCAATAATTAAATCAATTCCCTTGGTTTATTACTCTCTTGAGTTTAAAATACTAATTCTGAGGGTTTGTTAATTTCTTAGATTTTTCAGTTTAAAATATTAATTCTTAGGGTTTATTAATCTTTGTTGTTTATAATATTCATCCGTTAGGTTTATGATATTTATCCCTTGGGTTCACTGATTCCTCTCCTTTATAACATTAAACCCTTGGGTCTATTAGTTCTTTTGGTTTATAATGTTAATAATCTTGTTGGTTTATTAATATCTTATGTTTAAAATATTGATTCTTATGGATTATTAATTTATTAGGTTTTTTAGTTTAAAATATCAATTCTTACGGTTTATTAATCTCTTGTGTTTTTAATATTGATCCCTTATGTTTATAATATTTATCCCTTGGGTTCACCAATTCCTATGGTTTATAATATTTAAACCTTTGGTTAATATTAATAATATTATAATATTACTAATAATCATTTTAAATAAATATTCAAATGTTTCTTAATAATGATTATTAGTAATATTATAATATTATTAATATATGTTATTAATAAATATTCAAATATTTATTAATAATGTTTATTATTAATATTATAATATTATTAATAATATTATAATATTTTAATATTTATTTAGTAATATTAATAATATTATAATATTACTAATAATTATTATAAATAAATATTCAAATATTTATAAATAATGATTATTAGTAATATTATAATATTATTAATATATATTATTAATAATATAACCGACTATGATATAATATATATTATTAATATATTATTAGTTCTTTTGGTTTATTAATAATATAACCATCTATGATATTAATATATAAATAAATATTAAATTATTATATATTATTAATATTATTTTTATATTAATATATATTATATATATTTCAAGTTTATTTATAGTATGTATATAGTTAATACGTTTAATATATTAATAAATATTTTTAATATATATTATTAATACTTATTATAATATTATTAATATATATATAATATTTTTTGTGATTTTAATCATAATTAATATATTTAATATATTGATATTCTTATTAATATATAATATATACATTTCAAGTTAATATAATAAAATTATTATATATAATATTTATTTATTGATATATAAATTAATGTGATGGGTAGTGGATATAGGCCTATCGGCGTATATCAACCACATTGGTAATGTGGTTGTAAATCTATTTTATATACGCCTATCGGCGTATATCAACCACATTAGTTTTTACTAATGTGGTTGTGCTAGTTTAAACAACTACCGAGATTTGAATTTTCCCACCAATTTTTCAAATTTACCCGCGAACTCTATTTTGAATTTGGCCGTGTATACTCCCAGTCGGGTAGTGGTGGCCATCCTCAAAATTATTTTCTCCGGATCGATTTTCCAGCCAATCAGTAGAAGGATCTTTGGAATGTGGGTGTGTATGATTCTCTGTAGGCAATCTTATTTTTAAATCATGGCGTTTATGAAGACTCAGAAGCAAATTCCAACTTTGTGCCGAGTGGTGCAGTTTGTTTGTTACAGGCATCTGCGATACTATTTACTGACTGTGTTTCGATGGGATCCTGATTAAATTGAAGAAATAAAAAAATTTGTGAAATTTTCAGCTGGTATTGAAAAGGTAAGTTTAGATCTAAGAACCCATTTTCTCTACGAATTTTACTCACTTTTTTGTTGCGCAGGAAGTACAAGCTTTTGTTTCAACATCAAGCCCTCTGAAAAGGCTCTTACCAATGGAGGAAAACTCAGACAAAGGGGTTTCATTTGTTAAAAACACAACCTCTGATGGTCGTGTTCATCCTTTCTCTCTGTATGTTCTCGAGTGGAACTCTTTCTCTCTGTATGTTCTAGAGTGGAACAGACTTTCCAAACTTTGGCCGATTGGTGGCCATGGAATTGGCAAAGGATTTTTTAATCTTTGAACCGTGAATTCAATGATAAGTCTTCAGCGTTTGGTCTTTCATTATTTCATATAAATGATTTTGAACATCTGCTTGTTAGGTGATCATGGAAAACAAGCTGTACGTTCACTAGTAGTTGGATCCAGTGTTTTTCATGAAAAAAATAAGTTTACTGGTAGTTGGATTCAGTGTTCTTCATGAAAGAAATTGCTTATGGAAAATAGAAAATAGTTGGGTATTCATCATCTCCATATATCTTTATCTTTGATACGATTCCAGGAAAATAGAAAATCCTTGTCAGATTATTAATACCGATATTGAAAAGAGAAAGGTTCATTTTCTGTTGTTTTCATGGTTGGCAAAGGGCCACAAAAATCTTTTCCAAGAACTCTCAAAGGCTCTTACACTCCACAACCACAATGTCTCCTTTCTGTCCACGCCCATTATCATTTCCCGAATAAAGTCGTCGTTACAGTTTCCTTCAGGAGGGCAACCCTTATTCCCATTGTAGATTATCAAAACCTGATTACAGGGCTTCCTTGTCAGTTTATATAGATGGCGGAGTTTCCAATTACCAAAATTATTTATTAAAAAAATTACATGGAACATGCAAACCGGCTTGTACATTTTAACATTTATTTGGATCTCAATTAATTAGTTATAAATAATAAATTAGATTAAGAGTATTTTTTCTTTTCAACATCAAAAAAACATGCACTGATAAAATAGATATTTTTGCTATTATTGAAAGTAAATAAAAAAACATGCACTTATAAAATAAATATTTGTGTTATTATTGAAAGTAAATCAAAAATTCATCATGAATGAATGAAAGTAAATCAAAGAGTCATTATATTGAAAGTAAGTGAATGAATACAATAATTATAACCAAAGTGAATAAATACAATAACTCCAAGAGTTATTTAATTACCAAAGTCGTTTTTCTAGTTAAGATCTAAATATTTGAAATCTGAAAGATTAGAGTGAGAATGACAAATATTAACCCAATCTACTTTACCTTTGTATAATCCATCATTCAAGATTTTATTAATTTTTTTTTAAATTAATAAAAGTATTGTATTATATTTCATGGTGTACAATACTTTCTTAAAAAACATAATTTTATAATGCTAAAAGTATTGTATTATTTCATGGTGTACAATGCTTTCCTAGAAAACATAATTTTATAATACTATTCATCAATATGTTTAACATCATGGAATGACTTAAAAGGATACCCCATCACTATCTATGCTACCTTATAGTCGACAACTTTTATTATTACCAATTTATTACCATTTTTTTTAGATTAGTATATTAATTTTACAACATATTATTTAAAAAATAATAATAATAATAATAATAAAATATAATATTTTATTTAAATGTGTTTAAAAATTAAAATTTTTTATTATTATTATTTAATTTAGTCATTTTATTTTACATATTCATTTTATTAGTTTGAATTAAAATAAATAATTCAATTTTATATATCTTCTATTAATTTTAACTTAGATAATAATTATAAAGTAATATATTTTAATTAAAATTTAAAAAATTATTAAAAAATAATAATTTTCATTTTAATAAAATATAAATATTTATTATATTTTGTTATTTTATAGGTATAAAATTTGTAATTTATACATATATCTATTCATTATAATTCACTTATCTTTTAAAATTTTATCGAAAAATATTAAAATAAAAATTTACTAAATATATAATATTTTAAAATGTTAAAACAAAAATGGGTTAAACTATAAAAATAATAATAATTTTTTTTTCTTATACATATAGATCAAATTTTATTTATTTTTATTTTTAATTTATAAAATATTTATTAAAATTAAATACATTTTAAAATATATATATTATATAAATATTTGCTAAATTCTAATTAAATATGTAGATTTATATTCACTACAATAACTTAATTTTAAGCATGCAAATCATAAACCCTAGTCAGCCTAGATCTATATAATAGATGCCCCTAGAGCTCATTTTCACATTCAATCTTGGAGCTCTAGATTTCCCAAGGAGATCAAGGAGCTTTCAATGTAGTTTGCATCGCTTTTCCAGGTAAGTTTCACTTTTGTCACTTTTTGTCATTACACTTCCATGAGCACTATTTTTCTTGTTTCTCTTCATAGTTGCTTGCTTTTTAACTTATATTAACTTGTAGAAGTGTTAGTTCATTGTAAAGTATTTTAATATCAAATTACCAGAATTTATGATTTATTTGTAAATTTTGATTAGTTTTTGGATAAATTTGCGAGGTTGGTTTGTTATTTGTTTATAATAAATTAGTTAGATTTATTATGTAAATTTATATTTATTAAATTTTAAGTTTGATTAGTTTTGGATAATTTGGTTTTTTATTTCTTTAGTTAGATTCATTAAGTTTGAAATTTGTATTTATTAAATTTTGAATTTGATTTATTTTAAATTTAAATTTATAATATATTAAAAGATATATTAGAGTTTTTTAATTTAATTTAAAATTTAAATAAATATTTACAGAAGGTTTGGGTTGAGATTTGATTGTGTTGATAAATTTTCAATTAAAATGGATTTAGATTGATTTGCTAAAAAAATGGATTTGATATGTTTTAAATGATTTTCATATTTTAAATTAGAAAATACTATTAAGAGGACCACTTTAAAAGATACATGAAAATTAAGATGAATGGTATAATGTTAATTTTATTGTACAAATTAAAGTTACATGTTATCATTCCCATATTTTTATATTCATGACATGAGAAATGATATTGATTTCAATTACAGTTGGAAAATTCATCTAGAGATATTGTAATAAAGGTAAGGTCATATCATGTCTCTCTTGTTTTTGTATATAGTAATGAAATTGATTTCAATTACAGTTGGAAAATTCAACTAGAGATATTGTAATAAAATTAAGGTCATATCATGTCTCTCTTACTTTTGTATATAGTAGTTTCTTTCTCCTAGTGCCATATTTTTCTCAAAATTATATTTACAATATATTACAAGTTTTTGGTTTTAATGCATTTTTTTTTCTCCTTAGATGATATTTGATTGGTCTTTATAAACAATATATTAGATAATCTACAAAAACGATTACACACCACTAGCTTAAATAAAAATTAACATTATTTTCCTAAAAGTAAACTACAATATCTAGGTATAATTGTATAGAATTGCCAATCTCTTTCTTCTAAGGTTGGAGTTTTTTCAATGAACTACCACCCTTTAAATAATTAGGAAAGAGACTTGTATGTAAATATGGTAGTCCAAGAGAGTCATCAATTAGACAAAAATCGTTTTGTTGGATTCTTTGATTAGCTCCATTCTAAATTAAGAAATATGTTTGATGGGTCTTTCAATTAATTCTTAATTACTTAGTGGATAGTTGAGAAGTTATACATTTAATTGTCAACCTAATGTTCATATGGAACATGTGAATTTTCATGCATTGTATATCCAAACACAAATTGTTAAGTGTTGATTAGGTTGCAGTACTAATTAAGTATGATAAAGTTGGATGTTAATGCTCTTTCTCACGTCACCAAACCACACTTGCAGGAAATGAAAGGTTCACACTTGCATGAATCAAAATATCACACTTCACACTTGTAGGAATTGAAATGTCACACTTCACACTAGCAGGAAATGAAAGGTTCACACTTGCATGAATCGAAATATCCCACTTCACACTCATAGGAATTGAAATGTCACACTTCACACTAGCAGGAATTAAAAGACTACTACTACACTCATGAAAAAATGTATATCATTCTGTGTTAGATAGGTAATCACATAGACAAGAAAGTAAACCACTATGCTGAAAAGCAAACACATAGGAATGAAATTAAAACACTCTTCTTGGAAAGTGAACACACAAACAATAAAGTAAATGGGCGTCTTGATCAAGTTAACTGCTCCCTCCTAAAATTTGTGATGCAAATGCTCATAAATTTATTAGGTACTAGCAAATTGTGATAAAGAAATCATAACTCACAAGCTAAATTAAGCCAAATACCATAAAATTGGAAAGAGAATGAATCATTGTTTGATTCAATCAACACATAGCATTAGAAAATATAGTAAATCACAGTGAATGCATGAAGCTCATTTACACTTTTTTGCAAGAACATGGGTTGGGAGGGGAGAAAATATATCTCAATCAAGCAATATTTTAGCCCCTGATTAAGCTATTTGAGGGATTAAAAAATAAATCCTTGATCGAGCTACATGCTTGATTAAGCTTTTTTTTTTAAAATCACCCAAAATGCAACAGGGAGTTTATGGTTGGAAGGGATCAATCAAGCCCTTGATTAACTATGTCAAAATCTAAATCAAAGGTTTGTTAAACCCTCATTCAAGTTATTTCAAAATTTACCCTAAGCACTTGATCGAGCTTTTTAAGTGCTCAATCGATCTCTTGAGGGCCTAAAAAACATAGTTTTAGCTCCCCTCCTACAAATTTATTTGCAAAACCATCTTGTAGCATGGTGAACTTAAGGAAATATTTATCCTAAGGTGGCAGAGTTGATTACATGCAAAAAATGGAAATGGAGCAAGAACTAGGAAGCTTATTAAATAATAGCATTTAGAATTACATCAGTCTTCTCTTCATTCACTTATGCATTCCCCTTGGCTTGAGTAAAGGAAGGTATTATACAATGCTTTAATCTCTCAATTTAATCATGACATCAAGAGACAAACATGAGAATATATGATTTTAAAGGTGTTCTCCCTTCATTACAACAACGTAGTCAAAATACGGAAAACTTGGGCATCTGTTGATTCACTCAACCACTACGACAGGAAAGGAGGTTGGATCAAATTAGTTACAGTTAAGCTCTCCATGTTAGATGACCACCCACCCTTTTCATTTTCTCCATTGCGTAATTAAGTGGTTGATCCCTTCATTGAGTAGCTAGTAGTGGCAATTGTGTATATAGTAGTTGATTTCATTGTGTCACTAGAATTGTCCACAACATTGTAGTGGTTGCTTCGATGGTCGATGTGTTAAGGTGTTGCAACATTAGTTCTCAGTTTTGTTTTACCATTGATACTCCTAGATTTTTTACAAAATTGGTATTCAATCCATGTGCTAGGATAAATCCATGTGCAAGGTTATGCCGAATTTTCTGGCCCAAGATCTAGAAGGTAACATTATATAGACCACTGGAATGTTAGCCACAACAATGTCCATGACCATGCTCTTCGTGGGGATTTGGGTGAGAGACATTTTAGAAAATCCACGTAGAATGAATTGATCTTGTAATATGATAAAAAAATACTTGAATCTATTCTACAAATTGCGGAAATTAATTACGATCTCAAAATCACATGATTAAGAAAGATAAATAATTTCAATCACATGACACAAAGATTTATCTGGGGAAAGCCTCAATTAAAAACCCCACTCTTTCTCCTCTAACTCATTGAAGAGATCTCTATTACTCGTCATATGGAACGAGACACTGATGTCAAGATACAACATGCTTCCCATTACTATGTTTTCCATGCATGCAATGAGAGTAAAATTAAGCTTAAATTGTGAAGTTTGAGCTTCACCTGTTGTTGCAACTAGAGGTTCCTTCTTGGTTGCCTTCTTCTGTGGAAATTTTGTGGCATAGTACCCGAACTCGTGACAGTGAAAACACTTGATGTTGGACAAGTCTTTCTTCTTTCCCTCTTCACTTTGGGATTTATTTCTCTTGGCTTTCTTTCCTTTGTTGACTAAAGCAAAGTCTTCTTTCGTTTATTTGGAAGAGGTATAGTATTTAGTGTTTCGCCTTATCTCCTCTTACACCAAGTTGGACCATATTCGTTCCCACTCCAATAACTTCTCCCTCCCATTTACTGAATCCTAGTAGTTATGCCAGCGCTTGGGAAGGCCTAGAAGTGCTGGGCTCATGAGATCATCCTCAACAACGGTAACACCAACACTTCCAAGCTCATCCTGACATTGGGTGAAATTGGTCAAGTACGTTGGTGTAGTGTCACCCTCCTCCATCTTAATATTTATGAGTTTTTCCTTCAGTGCCAACTTCCTATGGTCATTGTTTTTATGAAACAAATCGGTTAAGGTCTTCCACGTAGCATATAGATTTTCCTTTCCATGGAGGTTTGAGACAATATGATATCGAACTCCTTCCAATGGAATCCTTATTGCCTTCACTATGTTCTTGTTCCATGCTACCAAATCTTAAGCATATGTTGTTGTGGGCCCCCAAAAATTTAGGGAACACTCTACATGCCTCCCATTAGACTCTCAGCTCGAAGTAATTGCACTAGCTAAGTCTTCCTGACTTGGTTAACTCGTAGAAGTTGTCATGTGATGTGGAATTACAATTTACTTCTAATTTAATTAAGGGAAAATTAAATTAAAATCCTTCTTGATGTGATTTTCAGGATTTCTTGTTGCTATTTTCAACAGATACCACTAAGTGTTTGATGAGACCTAGGCACTTGACACTTCTAGAATCAAAAGAATAAAGGTCATGGGACGGTTTGGTGATGTTTAAGCCCAATTCCAGCATGACTTATTTAGGCATGAGGTTGTGAGACACTCCTAATTCTAGCATAAAATTGTGAAGAATTTTATCATAACATTAAGGGTGATGTAGAAAGGAGGCATATCCTCATGCTTGTACATACATGGAACTTATTAGGTACTAGAAAATTGTGATAAAGAAATCATAACTCACAAGCTAAATTAAGCCTAATACCATAAAATTGGAAAGAGAATGAATCATTGTTTGATTCAATCAACACATAGCATTAGAAAATATAGTAAATCACGGTGAATGCATGAAGCTAATTTACACTTTTTTGCAAGAACATGGGTTGGGAGGGGAGAAAATATATCTCAATCAAGAAATATTTTAGCCCCTAATTAAGCTATTTGAGGGCTTAAAAAATAAACCCTTGATCGAGCTGCATGCTTGATTAAGCTATTTTTTTTTAAATCACCCAAAATGCAACATGGAGTTTATGGTTGGAAGGGATCAATCAAGCCCTTGATTAACTATGTCAAAATCTAAATCAAAGGTTTGTTAAACCCTCATTCAAGTTATTTCAAAATTTACCCTAAGCACTTGATCGAGCTTTTTAAGTGCTCAATCGATCTCTTGAGGGCCTAAAAAACATAGTTTTAGCTCCCCTCCTACAAATTTATTTGCAAAACCATCTTGTAGCATGGTGAAATTAAGGAAATATTTATCCTAAGGTGGCAGAGTTGATTACATGCAAAAAAAGGAAATGGAGCAAGAACTAGGAAGCTTATTAATTAATAGCATTTAGAATTACATCAGTTTTCTCTTCATTCACTTATGCATTCCCCTTGGCTTGAGTAAAGGAAGGTATTATACAATGCTTTAATCTCTCAATTTAATCATGACATCAAGAGACAAACATGAGAATATATGATTTTAAAGGTGTTCTCCCTTCATTACAACAACGTAGTCAAAATACGGAAAACTTGGGAATCTGTTGATTCACTCAACCACTACGACAGGAAAGGAGGTTGGGTCAAATTAGTTACAGTCAAGCTCTCCATGTTAGATGACCACCCACCCTTTTCATTTTCTCCATTGCGTAATTAAGTGGTTGATCCCTTCATTGAGTAGCTAGTAGTGGCAATTATGTATATAGTAGTTGATTTCATTGTGTCACTAGAATTGTCCACAACATTGTAGTAGTTGCTTCGATGGTCGATGTGTTAAGGTGTTGCAACATTAGTTCTCAGTTTTGTTTTACCATTGATACTCCCAGATTTTTTACAAAATTGGTATTCAATTGTGTTGTAGCATTAATACTCCAATGTGCTATGACATCGATGCTCATAATTGTGTTGTAGTAACATTCTGCTAGAGGTGTTCTAGCAACAATGTGTTGGAGGTGTTGTAGCAATTGAATGTGCGGTGTTGCAGCAACGAGAGTTGGATTAAACATAAAGGTGTTATAGCAACACTAAGGTGTTGCAACAATTAAATTTCTCCAAATATTTTGTCATTGCCTCCAAGGGTACCTGTAGGAGTTTTTCTAAAGTATTTCTCATGAGTTCTCATTAGTTAACATAAAAGGAATATTCTTTCCTTAATACATAAGAATAAAAATTAAAAGTGATATAACTACAAAATATTGTACGTTGGACAAAAATGCATCGTTGTGAGGAAAACGGGTTATAAGTTGGTATGGAGATGGGAAATAAGTATAAAAAATATGGTGAATCAGTGCTGAAAGGATGCCAATTTGCGCACCTATCATCTTCTCCTAGTGGAAAGCGTTGCATGTACCCATGAAAATAGATATTCAGAGTGAATGAGAGTGAGAGTGACCCCCATGGAGGTTGATGATGTTGTTTTAAACCTCCCATACATCATGGGAAAATAAATAACATTTTATCCTCTCAATGTTCCTCTATCAACTTACCTCTTCCTTCAATGTTCCTACATGTTCCTCAATGTTTCTCTACCAAGTGATGAGAGGGATCAAATCTCTTTGCATCTTAAGATATTTTCATCTCAACATATTTGATCCCTCTGGAGATTTGGTAGATCTGGACTTAAGATGCATCTAGACTAGTTTAACTCCTCTTTTAAATATGTTATATTCCACATGAATACCATTGGAAATACCATGGGTTCTCATAAATTTGGAGCTAAAGAAAACCACTAGTAACTTGACCAAGACCACTTTAAAACCACTAGTCACTTGACAAAGTCCACTTTACCTTAACTAACGAAAGAAAATTAATAAAAATAATAATAAATTAGAATTTTTATTTTAATATATGGTTATTTTTATTTTTACTTTTATTTCTAGTTTACATTAACTACCAACAAAAAATGAATAAAATAAATAATAGCTATAATTTTTGTTTTAACATAAAGATTTTTTTTTTTTTTAATATTTTATTTCTACCTAGTCAAAAAGATCACGCAGTAGAGTTTTACAACATCTCTTGCATACTCAGCTCCACAACACCACTAGGGGCAATGAGGTGTAGTCAACAAAGTATAGCTACAAAGTATAGTCAACATCTCTTGAATTAGAAATCCTAAGTGTCCTCTCAAAAAAGTACGAAGGTAATAACCAACTCAACAACTTATAACCAACTATAACATGTTAGTCCACAACTTGTAATAACATGGTCCATGCATGTAACAGCTTGTAAAAACTCAGTCCAAGCCCTCAAATACCTCAGACCTCACATGACTCAAAACCATTCCCTCATGCCAACAAAAATCCTCTTGATGTTCTGAAAGACTCACAAGGACCTTCACATTGGAGGAGTAAGCCTAATCATAATTACAATCCCTACCCGAACTAGTAGTAAGGAAACCACAAGAGACCTTGCCGCCTAAATCATGACTTGAAATAGCTAGAGAAAGTGAAAAAACCAGAGTCTCATTGTTCAACCTAGAACAGGACTTGAGCAGGATAAGGGTCCCAGTCCCTTCTTCGAAACTAGCTCAGAATCCAACCTATTAGTCTCACATACAGAAGTTCATGAACCACATTGAATTATCCTTTCACAACGATACCTTGAACATTTAAGAATATCGCCCTACCATGGTATGTGGCCTACATGTAGAGGAAAAGCATGAGGATATCCCTCCTTTCTACATCACCCTTAATATTATGATAAAATTCTTCACAATTTTATGCTAGAATCAGGAGTGTCTCACAACCTCATGCCTAAATCAGTCATGCTGGAATTGGGCTTAAACATCACCAAACCTTCCCATGACCTTTATTCTTTTGATTCTAGAAGTGTCAAGTGCCTAGGTCTCATCAAACACTTAGTGGTATCTGTTGAAAATAGCAACAAGAAATTCTGAAAATCACATCAAGAAGGATTTTAATTTAATTTTCCCTTAATTAAATTAGAAGTAAATTGTAATTCCACATCACATGACAACTTATACGAGTTAACCAAGTCGGGAAGACTTAGTTAGTGCAATTACTTCGAGTTGAGAGTCTAATGGGAGGCATGTAGAGTGTTCCCTAAATTTTTGGGGGCCCACAACAACATATGCTTAAGATTTGGTAGCATGGAAGAAGAACATAGCGAAGGCAATAAGGATTCCATTGGAAGGAGTTCGATATCATATTGTCTCAAACCTCCATGGAAAGGAAAATATATATGCTACGTGGAAGACCTTAACCGATTTGTTTCATAAAAACAATGACCATAGGAAGTTGGCACTGAAGGAAAAACTCATAAATATTAAGATGGAGGAGGGCGACACTACACCAACGTACTTGACCAATTTCACCCAATGTCAGGATGAGCTTGGAAGTGTTGGTGTTACCATTGTTGAGGATGATCTCGTGAGCCCAGCACTTCTAGGCCTTCCCAAGCGCTGGCATAACTACTAGGATTCAGTAAATGGGAGGGAGAAGTTATTGGAGTGGGAACGAATATGGTCCAACTTGGTGTAAGAGGAGATAAGGCGAAACACTAAATACTATACCTCTTCCAAAGAAACGAAAGAAGACTTTGCTTTAGTCAACAAAGGAAAGAAATCCAAGGGAAATAAATCCCAAAGTGAAGAGGGAAAGAAGAAAGACTTGTCCAACATCAAGTGTTTTCACTGTCACGAGTTCAGGTACTATGCCACAAAATTTCCACAGAAGAAGGCAAGCAAGAAGGAACCTCTAGTTGCAACAACAGGTGAAGCTCAAACTTCACAATTTAAGCTTAATTTTACTCTCATTGCATGCATGGAAAGCATAGTAATGGGAAGCATGTTGTATCTTGACATCAGTGTCTCGTTCCATATGACGGGTAATAGAGATCTCTTCAATGACTTAGAGGAGAAAGAGCAGGGTTTTTAATTGAGGCTTTCCCCAGATAAATCTTTGTGTCATGTGATTGAAATTATTTATCTTTCTTAATCATGTGATTTTGAGATCGTAATTAATTTCCGCAATTTGTAGAATAGATTCAAGTATTTTTTTATCATATTACAAGATCAATTCATTCTACGTGGATTTTCAAATGTCTCTCACCCAAATCCCCACGAAGAGCATGGTCATGGACATTGTTGTGGCTAACATTCCAGTGGTCTATATAATGTTACCTTCTAGATCTTGGGCCAGAAAATTCGGCATAACCTTGCACATGGATTTATCCTAGCAACAATATTGTCATTGGAGGTCCAGAGAGGAGACTGTATAGAGAGTCTTAATTCCTATATATTGTAAGTGATGCCAAAAAGTCTACGAATCAACCTCCATATTCCATAGAAGAATTCATTAGTTGGTACAACTTATTCATGAACCCAAAAATGATGCCAAAAGTAAACTAAACTCCCTACTAAGATCAAATAGTAAAAGGACAATTTTGTACAATTATCCAAAACAAATAAATGAAGAAACATATTTTAAAATATTTCATATACAACAATAATTTATTTGTCATGAACTTTGTATATTCTATATTTATTGTATTTTATTTAAATTATGTTTATTTTACTTTCATAAAAGTAAATCCAAACTATTGTTTTTTTTATCAAAACTTAAAATTTATATTTTCATTAAAACTTTATATTAAAATAACCAATTAACAATTATAATTAAATAACAACAAATTTTCAAATATATATAAACTTCTAAATTATAAATTATAAATTATAAAACACAAAAAGATACACTTCTAATAAACATATAAATACTTTTTATTTATAATATATATATATATACATAATCTTTAACAAATAAATAAAATAAATATTATAATTTATTTCTATAAAATTTTACTCAAAATTAAAATTATATCCCACTTTAGATATATGGAATTTCAACATATACATTGCAATAAAACATAAACAAATTAATAAAATAACAACCACATATTACTATAATAAAAAATAAAATAAAAAAACTCAATCCTTTTTAATCTTTTAGCTCCTCCCAATAATAATGCGCCTATCACACATTCCATTATTGTATACGTTATGTTATTTTATTACATAATATTATATAGTAAACGACAGCTATGAAGTGTATATTGTGGAGCGTGAGAACATATGATGTACATTTATATTTACAGCCTGTGATAAGTGCGGGAATCAATGTAACGACAACAGGGGGGAGCCATCAACATCGGAGGCGAATTGAATTTTAAATTTTAAATTTCAATTTTGCGGTTATGTGCTTTATGGATGACTATGTGATGCACACAACGCAGATAGCAACATGATGTACACGGAGAAAATGTTCGTCGGAAAAACTTATGTACACGGTTCATAGTCAACCCAAATGTCAGATTCCTTCTCCCAAGACCGTACTAATGTAATGTATTAATGGGCGTATAGACTTAGAAATAAGGCTTTCCATACAGATCCAAACAGACGCAACGCACGTCAGCACAAGACTGGCTGGAACTTGGTAAGATTTCAAAATAATCATTACTCTGACACACTACCTAAAGCTATTGACAATTAGTGATGGATATGTTTTAATCTGTGCTATTGATTTCAAGAGGATTGACAGTCTCGTATGACAATTTTGCTTTTGGGTATTTACCTGCTTTGTTATGTTTTAACATTCTAGGATACATAATCCTAGATTTCCTTTGCAATAGTTTTCACTTGTTCGTCACTCAATTCCTAAAATTTCCCACACTACATAATCTTCGACTTTGTAATTTAGATATCCAGCGGGTATATGGCACCAGAGTATGCTATGCACGGGCAATTATCTGCAAAAGCAGATGTCAATAGCTTCGGCGTTTTTCTCTTGGAACAATGATTATAATCTGTCACTTGATATGCAGACGCTTTTAGAATGGGTGAGATACTTTGGTACAGTTCTCATTTTATGTCCAACTGAGCATATCTACCATATCTAGGCCATGTTATGTGGTTCAGGTTCATCTATATATAAACCGTTTAGGGAAGTTACATGAATTTAGAAATTTCACTGCTTTTATATTTTGATAGGAGTTTTTTTTTATCTATTTTGAACACGATAAAGTATAAGATAACGATTCTTATGTAGGCGTGGAGATTATACAAACAAGGAAATATTGTGGATATGATTGATGCAACCATAATTGAAATGTGCAACGTGAAGGAAGCATTGAGATGCGTTCATGTTGGCCTTTTATGTACACAAGCTGACTCATCACTTCGTCCATCAATGTCTCTAATCACTTTGATGCTTTCATCTCACTCTGTGACATTGCCGGATACCACACAGCCTGCTTTTGTATCTCATGTTTCTGAAATACTACCAAGTCCACCAGTTGTGGCTCTGGGGTTTCACATTCTGCCAGCATTTCTTCCCTATCATCTGCTGCGTCTCACGCTCCTCCGTCAAACGCCGATGCTTCGATTACAGAGTTGGTATCCAGGTAACGCGCATCTTGCAATCTAGCGGCCTTAACAATGGTACATCTTTCAATGTAGTGACATAAGTGGCTGAAAGGGACGACCATTATCTGTAATAATATTACTTTAGTATGCAATTGTAACAGTTGTCAAGCTTTTTGTGAGTGGTGGGAGTGATTGTTGTCATATTTTTGTGAGTGGTGAGAGTGATTGTTGTCTTCTTCTCCACCATATTGTTGGGTTGAGCGTGTTGGATTGTTGTCATATTTCAAGTCTCAAGTTATGAGATTTCTGTTCTCTGCTAGTTTCTTGTAATGTTTTCTATGTAATTATATTATTTTCAAAATTCCCTAATAACAAGATCAGGAAGGTGTCTAAAACAGCATTTAGATCTAAAATTTAATAATAATGCAAACTTCAAATCCATCCTGGCTTTTGGCACTTTCTACAATCTAGATCTAGATTTAGAATTTAATGAAATGTTGATTTGTCCTATGATTTGCTATGGTTATTCTGAATATTAATTCATTACTGATAATGATAATGATTTTATGGTTTTTAATTCATAACAAACAGCACATATTATGATATAAAAATTGAGTTTAATTGGTTTGATCTTGATTCCTGTGTTATTTGTTAAAAAAAATTATCAAAATTGATGAAATTTATATAAAATTTAATATCAAAAATCTTTAAATTATTGTTTATAAAAAAACAACAATCTTTATATTAAATACTTTAAATTAAATTATTGATACATATATAAAATATTAGTTTAAATTAAATTATTGATACATATATAAAATATTAGTTAATGTGTGTGAAATAATTATAAAAATCTACGAATGATTCTCCGTGTATGCAAAATAGTCACCACATATCATGTTTAAAATATTAAATAACTTTTAAGATATGCATTATCATGATGACACATTTTTATTAATATTAAATAATTTTTAAGTAACGCTTTGTTACGATGACACATTTAATAAAATTGACCAATCCAAATTAAACACGCGTCCCTGCATAGTTCTATCTAGCTGTTTCCTGCTGACCTACTTTGAGTTCAAGCAACGCCAATCTCATTCGATATAGAACGTTTTGGCTGTGTTTTTATTTGACTGCTTAAAAGAAGGGCTCAGCGTTCCATCTGTTAATGGTTAATTGAAATTCTAGGTGCATGTCTAGTCAAGAAATGGCCCGGTGTTTTATTTTATTTTATTTTTTTAATGATAAGGAGTCATTCTGTTATCAGGTTTTGTTCATTAGTTTCCATGAGGTCTAAGATAAATTCCTCCAATATTGATAAAAATTCTGAAAAAAAAAAATTTGTTTGTTAATTTAAATTGTGTTACATGTTTTTGATACATGAATGTATTATATTTGATTTTTGTTAAATGAGAAGAGTCATTCGGTAAGAGTTATTTATCTCTTTACTAATATTTGTTATTAAGTTTTGTAATTTATTAATTTCCATGAAGTTTGGGGTAAATTCTTTGAATATTGATGACAATTATCTTTTGTTTGTTAATTTAAATTGTGTAATATGTTTGCTGGATTGTATTATATTTGATTTTTGTGATTTTATTTTTATAAGATTTTTTTTATATAATTATAAAATTAGAATCATTGATTTTCAAAAAAAAATTAAATAAAATTATAAAATCAAAATCATAGATTTTTAAAATAATAAATTAAATAAAATGTGTTAATTACAAATTTCAATTATGTAAAATATGAAATTTGACTTTTAGTGGGGTGCAACCACTATCTTAAATCTAAGTTAGTTCAAATATATTTAAACCTTTTATAATTATGAAAATGTTTGTTATTAATATTGTGTAGATTTCTCCTTTTGCAAAGGTCATTTATCCTTATTTCTAATAAATATAATATAATTTAGAGTGTATGCTTTCAATGTATTACAATATATTCAACGGTTTTTTGAAATTTTATTGTGGGAGATAAATGAAATTGTTGCATGTTTAAGGTGGGCATTCAATTCATCATTACCTAAAATTTTTAGTTATTGTCCCTAATGACGGGTGGAGTGTCTAAGTTGGACATATTCACTCATCTCACACAGTGAAATTCCAACAAAGAAATTATTTTTTGTATTGTCTTAGAAATTCAAGATACATCACTAATAGACCATTGTTCAAAAATAAACCATCCTCAATCCACTACAAGGGAAACTATATCCATTCACTAGTAAAAAGAGAAACAAAGTTTCAACATAAAGAAAGTGCAATGATCACAGACCTACCATATCAAAACACGTCTATAAGATAAAAAACAATAATTACAAAACAACATAATCAAGAATATGAAGATGCCATAGGAGCATGCTCCCTTGTACTTGTACTGGCTAGCGCAAAGGGCTTGATATCACATTGGATGTGGCTCTCCAGGTGAGCCAAGTGAGCATCCAATCTCTCCAAACAAGACCATTGATAACGTCGCATCCTCTGCCTTTGGTTGAGGGAAGAAATGATATCGTTCTTATCTTCATGTTTCTCCTTCATAACTCTACTTAACAAAGTCTTCATCTTCCACTGGAAAGTGAGGTAGTGCAAGTATTGGTTCCTTGTTCCCCACCAGGGTGAGATGGCCAATTGGAAACCTCCTCCATTATTTATAAATATAAATATGCCTAGCAATAATCATTAATAGGATAGGTCTCCAATTCATGAATCTCCTCTCGAATGCTAGGAGAATTAAATGAGTGGTAAATGATAGTTGTTTTCTGGCCTAGATGGTAAATGTTTACAAATTCGCACATAAGGGAAGTAACATTTTTCTCTGCCTTAGGAGTGAAAGCATGGAGGAAAATTGAAGTGAAGCTCGTTAAATTGTCTCTGGTTTCGGCACAAGATGTGCTTTTATGGTAATTTCTACAAGGTGCACTGGGGTTACGATTATGTAGGATACATGACAATTTGATTTAGGGAAGTTGCCATGGCTGAATGCAGAGGGCATAGGAAATGGGGAAATATTTGGGTTTCCCTGTGTTTGACTCCGTGGACTTCCGTGCAACTCCTCCAAGCCTGAGTGTGATGCATCTCCCAACATGCATTGAATGGGTATCTCCTTATCTTTGTTGGGTCTCTATTAATTTTCAAGGTTATTCTCTAATTGTATCCTAGTATATCGCTAGAAAGGTTGTTATATGTCTCTAGTTTCATAGTGATGCTCATAACGGTTTGAATGATTCTTTGTAGTACACATTTGGTGTCATTTTTGAGTTGTTTTTCGTAGATGGTATTTCCTTTTGGGTCACCTCTATACATGGTCAATTTATCTGGGCATACTAGAGATAAATAGCAACCTTTGTAGTGATGCTATAAAATATCAAGTGTTAGACATCCAACTACTATTATTTCCTCAGACACTTTAGTACGAATGCTTATTTCCAATTTTTGTTTTTACAATAAAAACATAAATACTTTAGTTATGTTAGAAATGTTGAAACTCGAATTTTGGACAAATTACTCTATAGGTAGGTGGTAAAAAATATTTGGTGTCTCACTGGGTAGATTGAGACCACCTAGCCAGTAACATATTTGATGATGATACTTGTAACCCCCTTCCTCCCACATTTACCTTAGCTAATTAGTCCACTGGGGTAAACATGTGAAGAAGTGTTACTATGATATGATTCAACTCCCCATTTACAATTAAGGAAGTGGAATCGACTTGAAAATAGAGACAATTTGACATTTTACTGATCTGAACTCTTAATTGCTCCCATGAAAAACCATGCATGTGAATAAGACCTTCCATTTAATCCCACAACAAGACATACAAACGACTATGGCTTTTTAATAACACCCAATAATACCATTTAATAAACTGCTATCTAAAACTATTTAATTAATTTAGTATTCATGAATGAAATTAAGGAACCGAACTGACCTTTGACCATAATGATGCGAATTCTCCATATTTCAAATGTACGTAACTCACTATCTATATTGGTAATATGTACCAATATGTCTCCAGAGGTTCTGTAATGGAAATAACCTTTCCTATCCGAAATGAATCGATCTTATTGAGTTGATCGAACTCCCTATTTGGTTGTTGATTGAATGTTTCGTCGGATCGATTTTTATAATCTCTTCTCCCTTCCCTAGACAGAATAGTTCTGTGTCAAGACTTCAGGTTCAATCGTTCTGGGGAAGCACTAAAGCAAACTAAGAATTCATTGGGTAAGAGGCGGCAGCTCTACTCTCGTTCTACTGGATAGGTGGTATAGTAATGGATATGACTTGTCACCAATTTTACGAATTGCCAGCGCATAGGCCCTTACGGGGCTACACTTGTCAATCATCATTATTCTTTTCGATTTCTCCCTATTTACACATATAATTTAATTGATTTAATTTTTAATTCGTTGATATAATGTTATGGTGGAGAGGTTTTATATACTTTGTTTTAACGTATTTAAATATTTTAAATATTATATTGAGATATTTATTTTTATAAGTAAAATGATATGATTGATAACATTTATAAATTTTCAATTTTCAATTATTATATTATAAATGACATATATTTTATTGTATTTAAGCACATGAATGACTCGTGAATACAGAAAATACATGTTTCCTGTGTGTATCGGCAAACTTCGATTTGACTAATTTGAAGAATTTTTGGAAAATATATAAGTTTTCACACTAATATTTGAAGACAAGAAATATATGGAAGTTGTCTATCCAGCATGCAGAATAGTTTGGACGACAGTTTTTTTTGCTGGAATCTAATAAAAAAAATTCAAAAAATCAGAGACTTCGAGTGTTTGAATTGCATTTTTTATAGTGGAAATGGATTTAGCACTATCAAAAACCCTTAAGACACCCAAAATACTAAAATTTAACAACTATAAACAAATTTCTAATAAAATCTTTGCCAAATTTTTTGAAAATTTTTACAAGATTCTTGATCATTCTATTGCTTTTTTAAACTAAGCGAAATATATGTGTCGCCTGTGTATTTGGAAATAGCGATATGACTAATTTGAAGATTCTTTTGGGAATGTCTTATTCACACCAATATTTCAAGATTTTTTGGAAAACTCAAGCGTAGTTTCCAATTGATTACAACCTCGTTTTTGTTTTGAGTGTTCTAATTTTCGGATTTTTTAATCCATTCATTAGTTGGTAAATCTTGATAGAATTATGCGATATGAACATTTTGAAAAATTTAATTTTAATTTTTAATTAGTTGGTATAATGTTATGGTCGAGAGGTTTTATATATTTGAATTCATGTTTTTGTGATTATAGTAATTTTTATAAAAACTTTTGGTTAATCTTATTGAATAAAAGGTTATCTACTTGTTTCAAACCAATCAATATAATTTATTTCAAATTTTATATAATTATTTTAATATATTTAAATAATTTTAAATATTATATTGAGATATTTATTTTTATAAGTAAAATGATGTGATTATAACAATTATAAATTTTCAATTTTCAATTAATATATATATATAATAACTTATTTATATTATAATTTATTTTATAATAATATTCAAAAGGTTGAGATTATCTTAATTTTTTTTGGTCTTGTTTTTTACTTTCATGTTGAAATAAAGTTTTGTGGACAAAAAAATATAGATGAAAGTCACAAGTTATTACGTGCACTTTACTCAATGAAAGATGCTAGGAAAACCCCCAATTATGACGTGCACTGAGATGCTAGGTAGACCCACCTCCCAAAGGGCAATGGAGTGGCCTTCCTAGTCCATCGACCTTCCTATCATCGATTGACCGCCCACGGAAGTATTGATCATCGATTGATTTTTCCATTGACCTATATTCACACAAAGACTAGAAAAAAAATAAAAACGAAAACTGGAATTAAGTTTGGGACATTGAAACCCTCGATTTTTAGGCCACACAGGAAGTCAAGAAAGATTAAATAATATATTTTTTACCACCATAGACTCAACTTGGCCCGTCGAAGACCGTCGACTCTTACAGTCCTTCCACCGAAAACGAAGACCGTCGACTTTTCTCTGGTTGTTACTGATTTTAAAAAGTCGTCGGCTGAGTGGAGCCACATGAATAGATTAGTGATAACACACAGTCCACACGTACACAAGAGATAAAGATTAGTGAAGGAGCTTGGAAAGTTCAACGAGTGCGTTAAACAGTATTTCTGTTTCCTCAATAACGCGGAACCAGGGGCAGCGGAGTTTGACCAGTGGCTCTCAAAGAGAGTCAAATTTTGGGTGCGCGATGTCTGAATCTGGCGAAGCATCACAGTTATACTTTCCATGAATCCGGCGGATCATCAAGGTATAGTTTATTTGGGAGTAATTTTAAGTGTGGTTTTTTGAAAACTTATCTTGGTTTATTTTCAGATTTCGGTATAGAATTATTGAAATCTTATTTTCAGATTTGGGTATAGAATTGTTGAAATCATAAGTTATTTGATGAGTCAATTTTTTAAAATAAAAATATTCTAAAAATTTAAAGTGGTTAAATCTATATATATATATAATAAAAAAAATTAATTTAAATCACACAAATCAAAATTTTCTTTACCAAATTGAACCAAAAATCCACGAAAAACCCAAAAAAATTGAACTTAAAAAAACTAATACATTTATTTTGTTTATCTTACATGGTTTAATTATTACATTTGACCTGCTTTCATTGACTCTTAGTAGCCCGTATGCGCGTAGAATCTTCAAAACCATGGGAAACTTAAAAACGTGGTCTATGCTTCTATTCATTAACCCTCAGCCTACGATATCTGTGCAGAGTAAATCAGAATTGAGGAGCACTAATATTGCAATACCTTGGGATTGTATGTTCTCCATTCTCCATTGGCCATGACAATCCTCCACCGGAGAGTTTCATGCTCCACACTTCTCAGTACCCAAACTGTTCAACTCTTCTCTTGATGATCATTACTCTTCAGTCGCAGATTTGCAAGGCACAGATAACTACGTGCCGCCACAATTTTAATTATACGAAAGGCAGTAAGTTCGAGAGAAATTTGAACACTGTGATGACTAGGCTTATTAAAGACACGTCCCGGACAGGGTTTAACACTTCTGAGAATGGCCAAAGTCCTGACCAAATATATGGCCTTCTCCAATGTCGGGGAGATACAACACCCGACCAGTGATACAATTGTTCACAACAAGCAAACACTAGTCTTCGACAAAATTGTGGGAATGCCGGCGGCGGTTTATTGTGGCTTGACTTCTGCTTTTTGCGTTATGAGAACTATAGTTTCTTCGGACAATTGGATGCTACTGATGGATGGTATCTTTGGAATCCGAACATTGTCTCAGCTAGTCCTGAAGTTTTTAATAAGGCTCTTTCCATCTTATTCAACAACTTGGTAGATGAAGCAACATCTGGATCTACATTATATTATGCTTCTAGAACAAGTACAGACTCCTTGTCTCGGAAGATTTACGCTCTGGTCCAGTGCACCAGAGATATCTCTATTGACAACTGCACATCATGTCTGACGGGACAAATCGCTGATCTTTTTGCAAGTTACAGTGGAAGGCAAGGGGCACGGAGTGTGATGGGAAGCTGCACAGTTCGTTATGAAATGTATAGTTTCTTTAACTCGATTTCGTCTCCACCTCCTGCGGAAGCACCAGCTAATAGACCAGTTGCTGATACACGACCGAATCAGACCACACCATCAAGTAACAGTACGCATGAGAACAACAAATCTTCACACAAATTACCCATAGTTTTAGGTGTTGCTGGCGGCTTGCTTCTGCTGTTATTGGTATGCGTGTTAACAACTAGGAGGAGATTGAAGTCTGTCATATTTCGAAATCCTTCCAAAGGTGTTTACATGAATTGCTTTTTTCTACCTAGAATTCGGTGGGTTCTGAACATATGGACCTCAAGGGAAAAGCTAGCGGTGCTTATAATTAGAATACAACAGCTTTATTTGCTCTGTTAGACTATTCTTAAGCTTTGTTTTTTGAACATGGTTTTCACATATATTCTCTTCAAGAAATCTAAGAAATGCTTGCTAGATCCAAGTTAAACAGATTCAATTTTGGGTTTATGACGAAGCTGTGTATTTTCCTTGTATAGGTCATGGGCGAGTCGAGGAAGACACAGAAATCGGTCAGGATCGGCAAATTGCGTTTACCATGGAGGAATTGATAGCTGCTACGGAAAATTTTCATGATAATAATAAGCTTGGGGAAGGTGGATTTGGGGCCGTATACAAGGTAACAATGAATAAGAAAGCTTCTACTAGTGTATAGAATATTAAATTATACCTTTGACATTTTGGCTTAATTTTTCAGGGAACTACTGAAGATGGAAAGGAAATAGCCGTGAAGAAGCTGTCCTTAAGATCTCTGCAAGGAAAGAAAGAATTTATGAATGAAGTTAAACTTGTGGCCAAAATTCAACATCGGAATCTCGTGAACCTATTGGGCTTTTGCGCAGAGGGATCGGAAAGGTTGCTTGTTTATAAGTACTTACCGAATAAAAGCCTCGATAAAATCCTATTCGGTGAGACTGTCAATTCAATTCTATTTTGTATCTGAAAAAATGCATTAATGTTCGAATATATTTAGCGTACTGCATCCATGGATACAGATCCAAACAGACGCAACCAGCTTGATTGGCAGAAACGCTACAACATTATAGTGGGAGTGGCTCGTGGGCTTCTCTATCTGCACGAGGATTCTCAACCGCGAATTATTCATAGGGATATTAAAGCAAGCAATATTTTGTTGGACGAAAATCTGAATCCTAAGATAGCAGACTTCGGCTTTGTCAAATTAACAAAGGAGACAGCTCAGAATGGCAGAGCACAACGGAACTCAATACATGTTTATTGAAAGGAGAAATGTGTATTTATACAACTCAGAAACAGTTACTCATAAACTGAATCTGGAAACTAATCACTAACTAATCTAGAACTACTTTTAACCGAATGATTAATTCTTTAACACCCCCTCTTAATCTTGAGGGTTACATTATTTTGTTCCTAACTTTTGACATTGAAATTCATTCTATATTTCCGAAGTCAGAGAGAAGTCTCTTGACTTCCAACTAGATTTGACTTTCTTCTTCTTTTCTTCCAAATTCTGTAGCCTCTAAATTGTTTCCTCATATTCGTCTTATTGTATTGTTCAAACTTCAGAGTTTTCATTTTCTTCATTTAGCTAAAAAATTTTACTTATTCAGTTATCTACACAAGTCCTGATATCTTCAAGAAATGTAGTCGAAGCGTTGCTATATTGTCTTCCGTAGATGGTGGTTGCGATCAATCCACAGAACATAAATATTGTAACAGTCGTTTCATTTTTCAAACTCAATGCAGCAAACTTCAACATATGTTCATCATGCATGCCATTCTACCATCTACTATACTTCTGTAGATCTCATCCAGATATGCAGTTAAAAAGCGTTTCAATAAATCTTTAACCTCTCATAATCATTTTGTGTACCGCGACATTCAAAATCAATATCGTGAATCTGAAATATTTTCAACTTACATCGTTCTCAGTCTTTTCGCTCAAACAGGTTTTCCGCCACAGCCTTCTGCTTACCTCTATCTCTGCTTTCCTTCGCTTCCATAGCGACAGCCTTCTTCTCACCGTTAAGCCTTCAAGTTGCATTGCTGGATTCACCATCTCATCATCAGCAAGCTGTGTTGCTGGAATCAACTAGTCATCATCAGCAAACTGTGTTGCTGGTTTCACCAAACTTTCGTCAGCAAGCTCTGTTGCTGGAATCACCAAATCTTCATCAGCAATCCATGTTGCTGGTATCAACAAATCTTCGTCAGCAATCCATGTTGTTGGTATCAACAAATCTTCGTCCACTTGTAACTGTGTACAGTGGGGTCCACAAACAAATCTTCGTCCACTTATAACTGTGTACAGTGGGATTCAACTATCAACAAATCTTCGTCCACTTGTAACTGTGTACAGTGGGGTCCACAAACAAATCTTCGTCCACTTGTAACTGTGTACAGTGGGATTCAACTCTTCGCATACATCATCCACTCGTGACTGAACACAGTGGGATTCAACAAACTCTTTGCTTGACTTCCACAAAAAAATGAGTCTACATATGCCATCAAATACTGCTTCCAAAAACTTCCAAAATTTATGTAGTAAAACAAAGCTTTAACAAGGCTTTAACATTTTCACTTTCTCACACTTTCACTTTCTCACAACTTAAGTTTTTTTTTTTTAATCTAAATTCCTTTTTCTCAACAAAATCTCATATCCTTTAAAAGCTTAAAAATACCTTTTAAAATTGCAGCCCTCTCTCTTTTTAAAAAACTTCAACTTCATTCATGCAAACTTCAACTTCATTCATGCTCTTTTAAATAAACCTTTTTCCTTTTTAAAAGAGCTTTCTCTTCCATATGAATTTCATATGACAATAAAAAAAACTGATTAAAGAAATCGAGACTTTCTTGACTTTCTTTTTGCCTGAATTACTTTAACGCCCATCTTCATTCATGCATTTAACATTCCTTTTAAATGCCTTTAAAATTTCACGCATACCTTTTAAATGCCTCCAAACTTTCATTAATCCTTGGCCAATTTCACGCATACCTTTTAAATGCCTCCAAACTTTCATTAATCCTCGGCCTTCTCTTCAGTAACTCGAAAATACCGAAACCCACAACTAACGCCCCACACCGACAAAAAAAAACCCAGCCGAAGCCAAGATTATATCATAACATCAAAAAGCTCCTCAAGAATTATGCGAAGCTTTTCCTAAAACAACAATGAAGAATGCGAAGAAAGATGCAGAAGCAATGGCAACACCGGCAGTTCGTCTCCGTTGCGGTGTAACCCTGGCGAGGGCTTTTTCTACAGCAACATTTTGTAGGGCTCATCCTTCTTCCCGCTTGGTGCCAGTAGGCTTCTCCGTCGAAAGCCACTAAATCTGGGGTTTCCGCTTCAACAACCAACAGAGTTGTGTGGATTTTTTTATTTTTTTGCTTGTTATGAATATTTCCGACACCAATTTAACAAAATAAACATCTGCTGATATCAATCTGACAGCCAGCAAATGTTACAAATCCCTACAAAAATCAGCACACTGAAGTCTTTCTTTGACAGTGCTGAAAACAAATGCTCAAATTGCTGCATGAACACGGATCGCTCATGATTTTCCCCTTTTCTGTCATTTAAGCATGAACACGGATTCTGGTGGCACAGGTAAACATTGAGAGCTCTATTGTAGAGCGTCGTTTAAATACCAGTTCATCACAAATGGTGGGCGACAAACTCGGTAAAATTCCAGCATATGGTTCGTAGTTACAAGAAAGATAGAACACCCAAGGAATCAACAGAATTGTATATTCACTACAGAGAATCGTGTCTTTATGAGGGCGGAGAAAAGTAAAGACTATCAAATAAAATCACGGTTGCGATGGGCAGAACATAGAGTTATTAAACATACCCAATATTTGCTTGACTGGGGAAATTCATATTGAGAAAGGAGAAGAATCCAAAATGCGTCATCGCCTTCCTCTTCACGCTGTGAATGTAACAAAGTTGGCAGAACGTGCAGTCGACTGGTCACTTGTGTGTTTAGAATTCGGGCATCATTCCACAAGAGCGAGGAATCTGGATCAACAATCTCAAAATGCTGGCAGCGGACTCCTTCCGGACTTGGATCAACGATCTCATAACGCTGGCAGCGGAACTGCATACGCGAGGGGTCTGGTCGATCATTGGCAAACCTTCACACTGCAGATGCCACGGGTCTCCTCACACCTCCATCAAACGCTGCAAACGCAGGATTTTCTCAACTCGCACCAGATGGTTTCACCTCCCTCTCCGTCGTCGATCGCGCCAAGGGTTCTCTCTGGTAACTCTGCCAACAAAACGACGCCCAACTACTCTCTGCTTCTCCAACGATCAAACAACAAACAGAAAAACAGACTCACAAAGAAGATCGACAAGATCAACTCTCGGCTCTGATACCATGTCAAATTAACAAAGGAGACAGCAGAGAATGGCAGAGCACAACGGAACTCAATACATGTTTATTGAAAGGAGAAATGTGTATTTATACAACTCAGAAACAGTTACTCATAAACTGAATCTGGAAACTAATCACTAACTAATCTAGAACTACTTTTAACCGAATGATTAATTCTTTAACAGGCTTAGCAAGACTATTTACTGAAGATGAGAGCCACGTCAGCACAAGAGTTGCTGGAACTTAGTAAGATTTCAAAATAATCATTACTCTGACACACTCCCTAAAGCTATTAACAATTAGTGATGAATATGTTTTCATCTGTGCTATTGATTTCGAGAGGATTGACAGTATCGTTTGACAATTTTTCTTTTCGGTATTTACCTGCTTTGTTATGTTTTAACATTGGAGGATACAGTAACACGATTTCCTTTGCAAATAGTTTTCACTTGATCGCCACTAAATTCCTAAAATTTCCCTCACTACATAATCTTCGACTTTGTAATTTGGATATGCAGCGGGTATATGGCACCAGAGTATGCTATGCACGGGCAATTATCTGTAAAAGCAGATGTCTATAGCTTTGGCGTTCTTCTGTTGGAACTTATTACAGGAAGAAAGAACTATGATTATAATCTGTCACTTGAAATGCAGATGCTTTTAGAATGGGTGAGATACTTTGGTACAGTTCTCATTTTATGTCCAACTGAGCATGTTTACCATATCTAGGCCATGTAATTATGTGGTTCAGGTTCATCTATATATAAACCGTTTAGAGAAGTTATATGAATTTAGAAATTTCACTGCTATTATATTGTGATAGGAGTTTTTTTTATATATTTTGAACACGACAAAGTATAAGACGACGATTCTTATGCAGGCGTGGAGATTATACAAACGAGGAAATATTGTGGATATGATTGATCGAACTATAATTGAAATGTGCAACCTGGAGGAAGCATTGACATGCATTCATGTTGGCCTTATGTGTACACAAGCTGAGTCATCACTTCGTCCATCAATGTCTCTAATCACTTTGATGCTTTCATCTCATTCTGTGACATTGCCAGATCCCACACAGCCTGCCTTTGTGAGATCTCATGTTTCTGAAAACACCATTTCACAATCTGCCTGCATTTTTTCCCCTTCATTTGCTGCATCTCACGCTCCTCCGTCGAACGCCGATGCTTCGATTACAGAGTTGGTACCCAGGTAACACGCATCTTGCAATCTAGCGGCCTTAAAAATGGTACATCTTTCAATGTCGTGATATAAGTGGCTGACAGAGACGTGCATTATCTGTAATACTGTTACTTAAGTAGCAACAGTTAAGTGCGTTGAGTGTGATGGATTGTTGTCATATTTGAAGTCTCTCAAGTTATGACATTTCTGTTTTCTGCTAGCTTCTTGTCATGTTCTAATTACATTACTTCCAAGATTCCTCAATAGCAAGAGTACGAAGGTGTCTAAAACAGCATTTAGATATTAAATTTAACAATAATACAAACTTCAAATCCATTATGACTTTTGGCACTTTCTCTGGTCGAGATTTAGATTTAGAACTTAATGAAACGCTGATTTGTCTTATGATTTGCTATCGTTATTTTGAATATTAATTCATTACTGATAATGATAATGATATTATGATTTTTAATTTATTACAAACAACAGATATTATGATATAGAATTTGAGTTTAATTAGTTTGATCTTGATTTCTGTGTTATTTATTAAAACAATAATGAAAATTGATGAAATTTATATAAAATGTAATATTTTATAAACTAAAAAAACTTTTAAATTGTTGTTTTAAAAAAAACAACAGTCTTTATATAAAATACTTTAAATTAAATTATTGATACATATAAAATATTAGTTAATGTGTGTGAAATAATTATAAAAATCTAAGGATGATTCTCTGTGTTTGCAAAATAGTCACCAGATATCATGTTTAAAATATTAAAAAATTTAAGATATGCATTGTCTGTTGAAATGTTATTTTCAACTGAAATATTGTACAGTGGTCGCCTTCTAATTCTGTTTGGAACGATTTTGTTCTCAGCCGCTTTCTAGATTTGTATGGAGGGACTCTGTCACTGGCCGCTTTCTAAAACTGATGAACAATCGTTGTATTTAAAAACAGAGCCTCTGTACATTGATAAAACAGAGCATTTCCTTTATTGAAGAAACATAATACACACAGGGCCGCTTGTTATTTTTGTTAAAACATTTGAAAACAGAGATATTTTGTTTTATGCACGGGAAGAGTTTTTTTTATTAAACAGTGGTCCCCACTAGTCCTTTTAATCACAATCGACAAAATTGTTTTGAAGAACAAAGTGTCTTGTTGATGTGGCGATGTTCCGATGCGATCATCGCAATCGGAAGTCACATAAATATTGCCGATGGAGCGTTTTGTTTTGGTCCGATTGTAATATGTGAAATGGCGGACCTCATGAGAGTTATGCAATTGAGTTGATAACTCATCGCGCGTCCATTCTAATCGGAATCAGAAGATTTAAGTTTGGGCCGCTGTGTATTGTTAAGTCCGGACCCGATGCTCATTATATGGCGGATTTGAATGTTTCTTGCGTCACACTTTGGGCCCGTACCCAAAGAGCTCTGGTGGACGCGATATGGAAGTATATGTTCGATTTGATAATTGATCGCGCGTTCAAGCGCCGATGTCACCAGATCAAGTTTTGTAATGCGAAAAGTCCAGTTCAATTTTGGTTCATAGACTTTGAAGTCTGGCAGAGAAATGTTTTGGTTCATCGCGCAATGCAAAGGTTTTATGTTAAAGTTTTTTATTAAAGTTTAGTTATATGTTTTAATATAATGCGCGAAGAATGGTTTAAGTTAATTATATGTTATACATATGTTTTAACATATGTGATATAAGCATTTTCACAATATAAAGAGTGGGCCTCGAAAGTCTGAAATAGATTTTAGATTTTAGTTTTATTTTTTTTATATAGTTTTGGTTTATTTGTTGTGTCATATAAAAGTGCGAAAAGCCCAAGTGGCTATTGTAATGTTATGTTTTTGTTTTTAATGCACAACAGTGCGAAGAGTTTTTATATAGCAATGTTATTTTGAACAGAGGGACAGAGAGTGAAGTTTTTGTGCACTGTGTCTTGCAGCAGTCACTATTTTGTAAGTCCCTCTATGAGAGGAAGATATTGTAATAGCAGTTTTTTTTGTTAATAAATAGAAGTATTGTTGTGTGCTGAAACTCTGTCTCCACCAAGAAAAAGTTTTTAATTTCTCTGTGTTAAAGAGGAGAGTTTTATTCTCTCTAGTTTGTTCTGGAATTCTCATAAATTCCAACATGGTATCAGAGCCAGTCCAGGCTCTTTGAAAGTGTCAAAGAGGTTAAAGGAAGGATTTCTTTGTTGTAGCAGCTTCTCCAACAGAGTGAAGACTCAGTCAAGAAGAATCCAAGGTATTTCTCTATACAAATTTTTGTGTTGTCGTTGAAGACAGTCAGTTAGTTTTAAAAGCACAATCAAGTGTTTGAAGCATAGTTAAGAGTGCAAGAATGGATGGAGCCAGCACTAGCATGGGTATTGGTAATACTTAGCTCCCACAATTTAATGGGAAAAACTATGACTACTAGGCTATAACTATGAGAGCCCTGTTTACTTCCCAAGACTTATGGGAACTTGTTGTGGATGGATTTGAAGAGCCTACATATGAAAATGAGTTTAATTCTTTAACTTAGGTAGAGAAAGACTTGTTGAAAAGCAATAAGAAGAAGGACTCCAAAGCCCTCTACTTTTTATATCAAGCATTGCATGAGAGTGTGTTTCCAAGGATAGTAGCAGCTAGGAGATCCAAAGAAGCTTGGAAAACTCTCAAGACAGCCTATCAAGGCATAGAGAAAGTGAAGACAACAAAACTACAATTGCTAAGGAGATATTTTGAGACTCTCTGCATGAAGGATTCAGATAACATTGACTCATTCTTCACACATGCGATTGGAATGGTCACACAGATAAGGTCTCATGGAGAGACTCCTGAAGAAAGGAGGATTGTGGAGAAACTATTGAGGAGTCTACCCTCAAGGTTTGATGTGATTATCACCACCATAGAAGAGACCAAGGATCTCACAAACTTTTCAGTTGATGAGCTACATGCATCACTGATGACACATGAGTAGAGATTGGGTAGAAATGAAAAATCATCTCTAGAGCATGCCTTTAAGACCCAAATGTCTTTTGGAAGAGGAAGAGGGCAAGGTAGAGGAAAGAAGAGAGGAAAAGGCAGAAGCCAAAACAGAGGTGGAAGAAACAGTCCAGCAAATGCTCAAGGAAGGGGCAACAATCCAAATCAACATCAAGGCCAAGGCATCAGCCAGCAAAGTGGTCAGAAACATGCTTAAGGACAAAGGTATGATAAATCCAATGTCCAATGTCACTATTGTAAAAAGCATAGACATTATGCAAATGAATGTAGAAAGAAGCAACATGATATGGGAAATAGAACAAATGCAAATTTTACTAGAGAAAATATCAGCCAAGATAAATTATTTTTAGCTTGTAATATGGCTGAGGAAAAGAGTGAAGACTTATGGTTTCTAGACTCTGGTTGTAGTAACCATATGATAGGAAACATAGCCATGTTTCTATGTTAGATGAGAATGTGAAATCACAAGTCACATTGGGGACTGATAGTAAAGTTTCTGTTATGGGAAAAGGAGATTAAATGTTTTAACAAGGAAAGGAGAAAAGAATTCCATAGCAGATGTCTATTATGTTCCTGGAATGAAATGTAACCTCTTAAGTATTGGACAACTTGTTGAAAAGGGTTACAATGTTTTCTTTGAGGATGATGTATGCAACATCATGGATAAAGCACCCAAAAAACAATGTATTGCTGAAGTGAAGATGACAAGGAACACGATGTTCCCTCTCAGGATGAGAGCAGATTTGAAAAATGAAGAAGAAATTGCAGTAGTGACACAAGAGGCTTTCCAAAGCGAACCAAAAGATGAAAATTGGTTGTGGCATTTGAGATTTGGACATCTCAACTTTGGAGGTCTTAATTTGTTGAACAGAAAAGGAATGGTAAGAGGTTTTCCATTGATAGAGAAACCGCACAGCCTTTATGAAGGTTGTATCTTGGGGAAACAATACAAAGAATTTTTTCCTTCTGGGAAAAGCATAAGGGCAAAGGAACCATTAGAAATTGTCCACTCAGATTTATGTGGACCGATGCAAAATCCATCACTTGCTAGCAGCCATTATATGTTAACATTTATTGATGATTTTACTAGAAAAACTTGGGTTTACTTTTTGAAAAAAAAAAGTGAAGTGTTTGAAATATTTTGCAATTTCAAAGCACTTGTTGAGAACCAAAGTGGGCTGCATATCAAAGTCCTAAGGACTGATAGAGGAGGTGAGTATATCTCTAAATATTTTCTTCGTTTTTTTAGAGAAAATGAGATTCATAAGCAGTTTACAACTAGATATACTCCGCAGCAAAATGGAGTTACCAAAAGGAAGAATAGAACAATAATGGACATGGTAAGGAGTATGTTAAAGGCAAAGCATTTGCCTAATGATTATTGGGTTGAAGCTGTACATTGTGCAGCGTACATTCTAAATAGATGCCCAACAAAAGTAGTCATGAACAAAGTTCCGGAAGAGGCATGGAGTGGCACAAAGCAAGGTGTCACACATATGAAAGTTTTTGAATGTGTGGCTTATGCACACATTCCAGATCAGCTAAGGAGAAAGTTGGACAACAAGGGGGAGAAATGTATTTTCATTGGATGTAGTGATGAATCCAAAGCTTACAGGTTCTACAACCCATCGACCAAAAAGTTTATTGTGAGCAGAGATGTTAATTTTATTGAAGAAGAAGCTTGGGATGGAAGCATATAGAAAACAGTGAATGTTAAAAACTGTTTGTCTCATGATGAAGATGTTGGCCGGATAAATCGTTCTTGCGGACAAGACCGATCTCCCTAGTGTCAGAAGACAATCTAGCAACAAACAAACAACTAAGTTTGTCTTTCTCTAAATATATTCGTTTTACATATAAATGTTATGAAGGTGTCGATCCTACCTTAGATCCAAATGCTTATTTGCGGTCGTAGTGCTTACGTCGTATCAATAATCCTTCATCGCAACAAGAGCTCTTTTGTCGCAAGAAAGTATCATCTTTCGTTGATCTGCAATCACAAACAAGAAAAAATTAAATAGCACCTGTATAAAAAATAATTATAAAACATATCTATCATAGTGATCAAGGAATCTATGAAATAAACGATCAAACGACAGCTTATTGAAATAAACAATCGAACGACAATTTATTGAGAAAAACAGAACTTGATTGTATTAATATTAAAATATACAGAAGAACCTTACAACCTTAGCCTTGATGTTCGAAAGGCCTTCCCGGGGTCCGAAGCAGGAATCTCCTCTACTTTGATAAGTCTTGCACTCTTCCTTCAGGAGAAAAAAGAGGTATGTGATCTTTCCTCTCAAAATCTTAGCAAAAAGAAGTCTAAATATCAACAGCACTTCAACTCAAAAATCTTAAAGCTTGATCTCTTCAATCCTCCATTAGTTTTCTTAACCTCTTAAAACTTCACTTAACCCTTTGAGGCTACCCAATGCCTCCTTTTATAGAGCAGATGAGGAGGTTAGGATTCCACCTTTAAAGGGATAGAATCCTCCTTCAAAGGGATAGGCCCCTCACATCAAGGGATTAGTTCCTTAAGGTGTGGGATACATGCACCTTACTAAAGCGTACTCATCCCCAAAAAATCTCATCCAGAACCTTCTAGAATTGACCAAAAATCAACTTTTTTGGTTTAATTTCGCGCATTTTTGACTTTACAGGGGTACCGCACCTATAACACTGGAAAAATGCGTTCTAGAACGCATTTTATCTTCACCTTACCTGCGTACCCTAGCTAAAAACGCAGGCAGGCTTCATATTAACTGCGTACCCAAGGTTTTTTGAGCTTTTTAGGGTTTTTTCTCCAGTTTCAGGGCATGGAATGAGGAACAAAGGTTGTAAGACTTGCAGAGGAGGCATGTATGAGTGTTAATGAGCTCATACAGTCAGCAGAATGTCAAGGTGACATTTTTAGTGTAACAGATTGCCCCCTAAAGTGCGAAGTCTGGAATAGATGAAGATGAAGTCTGTCATATATGAAGAGTGAAGTACTTTATCATTTCAAGGATCATCCTGTGGACACCCCAGTCGGAACCTGTAAAAAAATTCAATGCAAAATATATATTTGTAAACATATCATCGCTGAGGTAGGCATTCCCATACTCAGATCAAAACTAACTAGAACTAACTTAAATTGTTCTGATACAGGAATGATTTTGAATACATCAACAGTATAGACATATGTAGACATGGTATGGACACAGCCATCTGTTTATAAATAGTCTACTATATGAATGATAACAAAATTCCTCGCAGCTTGGATGGTAGAAACTAGATCCAGGGTCTTGATTTTCGCATCTCGAACTAGTACGATTCTATCCATATGAATAAATGTGTTGAAGTCGAACATGGTAGAAACCACTTGATTACCAGTCAATGATGTGAACTGTGAGAGAAACCACCAGTAATTTCAATGGTTCTCAAAGTACCTAGTACAATCCATGAAATGTGAATGTATGAGCTGAAGTCGAACATGTCACGGAATCTTTCGATCGAAGGTCAATGATGCAACCTGTTGTCGAAGGCGAGAAACCTGCCATTGAGGCATGCAGATTTCAAGGTACTGATGATTTCTAGATCAACTTCCTAGATAATGAGCTGTCGTCGATAGAAAGCGATCCGTCGTAGGCAAGCCCACAACACGAAATCATAGATCAAGTTTTGAAAATATATCGGCAAGGACTGACTCAGGGATGGTCAAAATGGATGACAGATATTTTGCAGATGAATGGTTTATTTGAACTGTCCTCTTGAACACATAACGACACTGCAGATGGCTTGGTGACAATTGACCCAAAGCTAATACCTAGAAACCGGCTGAAGACTTTCAATATGGTTTGATTAACTGTTAGGCAAAGGATTTTCCCAACCCAGGTGAACAAAAGTGTCGTGTTCAAGAGTGGTTAACGATTTTCCGAATAATCAAAATGTAACAAACAGGTTCGTTTTTCTCTCTTTTCCCCCACCATTTCTGGCAAGTACCTCTTTATTTTTGACAAGCTTGAGGAGGATAGCATTTGCTTGTTTATAAGCTCATCCTTCGGATGAGTCCAACTTAGTTTAAGATTCGAACCCTAAGAAGGAGTGGTTCGTTCCTGTTTAAAATTGAACAGGTCCTTTACTGTTAAATTTTAACGAGTCTAGTATAGGAGAAACTTGGTGTTTTTCAATTTTAGGGAGTCAGAAGAAAAAACTTAAGAAAACTCCATGGGTGTACCTTTTCGTAAATTTAGTCTCTCGAGCCCGAAAAGGGATAAAATAATGCAGGAGAGAATTCTATTGACCGTAATTAGTCAACGTGTACCTTTTTCGTAAATAGTCCACTTCAGTCCGTAAAAAGGGTAAACTTATACTGAAAGGACGACTGTTCATTTACTTTAACGAGTTTGAATAATCAAGTGCTCGGCAATCTTTTCATGTTTAGAGAGTCTGAAAAGGGCTTAAAAAAGGACTCCAAGGTTTCGCTTTTTCGTAATTTTCAAGAGTCCGAAAAAGTGATAAAAGTATACTCGGTAGTTTCTCTTTTTCTGTAAATTTTAACGAGTTCGAAAAAGGGATAAAAATGTACTCATGGTTTTCACTTTTTCATAAGTTTTAACGAGTTCGAAAAAGGGATAAAAATACACTCATGTGACCGACTTTCAATTTAATTTACGAGCAGGAAAAGACGGAAAGAACTCGGCATTTTCATGTGTTTTACGAGAATGAAATATAGCAAAAAAACCTCGGGATTTTCATGAGTTTAATGAGTCTTGAAAATAATAACCGAAATTGACTCAAGATAGGTTTCATTTTTACAAAAGCTTGAAACAGAGAAAAACTATGCTTCAGAGTGGTTTCATTTTTACACAACCTTGAAACAAAGAGAAAAATGTGCTTGATGCCCCCTACGCGTAACTACTAGAGCGCATGCCCCCCCAGCTTCATTTCATTCAACTAAGTACACTGCTGGTAAGTATGGTCGCCAATTTGTTGGCCGGATAAATCGTTCTTGCGGACAAGACCAATCTCCCCAGTATGGTCGCCAATTTGTTGGCTGGATAAATCGTTCTTGTGGACAAGACCGATCTCCCTAGTGTCAGAAGACAATCTAGCAGAAAACGAACAACTAAGTTTGTCTTTCTCTAAATATATTCGTTTTACATATAAATGTTATGAAGGTGTCGATCCTACCTTAGATCCAAATGCTTATTTTCGGTCGTAGTGCTTACGTCGTATCAATCATCCTTCGTCGCAACAAGAGCTCTTTTGTCGCAAGAAAGTATCATCTTTCGTTGATCTGCAATCACAAACAAACAAATATTAAATAGCACCTGTATAACAAATAATTATAAAACATATCTATCATAGTGATCAAGGAATCTATGAAATAAACGATCAAACGACAGCTTATTGAAATAAACAATCGAACGACAATTTATTGAGAAAAATAGAACTTGATTGTATTAATCTTAAAATATATAGAAGAACCTTACAACCTTAGCCTTGATGTTCGAAAGGCCTTCCCGGGGTCCGAAGCAGGAATCTCCTATACTTTGATAAGTCTTTCACTCTTCCCTCAGGAGCACAAAGAGGTATGTGATCTTTCCTCTCAAAAGCTTAGCAAAAAGAAGTCTAAATCTCAACAGCACTTCAACTCAATCTTCTTCACTTCACTTCTTCAATCATCCATTAGTTTTCTTCTTTTCTCTTAACTTAACCCTTTGAGGCTACTCAATGCCTCCTTTTATAGAGCAGATGAGGAGGTTAGGATTCCACATTTAAAGGGATAGAACCATCCTTCAAAGGGATAGGCTCCTCACATCAAGGGATTAGTTCCTTAAGGTGTGGGATACATGCACCTTACTAAAGCGTACTCATCCCCAAAAAATCTCATCTAGAACCTTCCAGGATTGACCAAAAATCAACTTTTTCAGTTTAATTTCGCGCTTTTTTGATCTTACAGGGGTACCGCAGGCATTACACTGGAAAAATGCGTTCTATAACGTAGTTTATCTTCACATTACCTGCATACCCTAGCTAAAAACGCAGGCAGGCTTCATGTTACCTGCGTACCCAAGGCTTTTTTGAGTTTTAAGGGTTTTTCCTCCATTTTTAGGAACTTTTCTTTGATTTGGAAGGTTGTAAGACTTGCAGAGGAGGTAAGTATGAGTGTCAATGAGCTCATACAGTCATTAGAATGTCAAGGTGACATTTTTTAGTGTAACAGAAGATGATGATGAGTTGGATGAAATACATCCCCAAATAGCAGCACCAACACAAGGGCAACAAGAGACACCCTTGAGGAGAAATGAAAGTGCTTCTCCAAGCACACCATAAGGAGGAAATTCAAGTGCTTCTTCAAGCACTTGTACACCTAATGAAAGAGGTAAGAAGTTCAGAAATTTAAATGACATTTATGAACAAGAGGCAGAAAATGAAGGTATGAACTCTTTGTGTTCTTTATATTGTCATGTTGATGACCCTATTCATTTCGAAGAAGCTATTAAGGATAGGAAATGGATAGAAGCTACGGATGAGGAGATTAATGCCATAGAAAGAAACAAGACATGGGATTTGGTTGAACTACCAAAAGGTAAAGATGTCATTGGACTTAAATGGGTCTACAAGACCAAGAGTAATGCTGAAGGCAAAATAGAGAGACACAAGGCAGGACTTGTTTTCAAAGGTTATAAGCAGAAGCATGGGATAAACTATGAGGAAACTTTTGCACCGGTTGCTAGAATGGAAACCGTGAGAGCAGTGTTGTCCATAGCAACACAAAACAAGTGGAAAGTTTACCAAATGGACTTGAAGTCAGAATTCCTAAATGGAGTGTTAATGGAATAGGTTTACATTGAACAACCTCTAGGCTACAAAAAGAAAGGCCAAGAGCACAAAGTGTGCAAATTGAAGAAAGCTCTTTATGGGCTGAAGTAAGCACCAAGAGCATGGTACACTAGGATAGATTCCTATCTACTGGAAAATGGATTTGAAAAATGTGAGGGAGAACCCACCCTTTACATTAAAGAAAAAGATGGCAAAATGCTAATTGTTGTGTTATATGTTGATGATGTTATTTTTACAGGTAATGATGATTGCCTCACTAAAAGTTTTAAAAAGGTCATGAAAGAAGGATTTGAAATGACAGATATGGGTTTACTGAAGTACTTCTTAGGAATAGAAGTAGAGAAAAATGAAAATGGGATTTTTATCTCACAAGAAAAGTATGTCAATGAAGTGTTGGAAAGATTCAACATGCAAGAGAGCAAAGCAGCAATCACTCCCACAGTGATAGGATTAAAACTCAGCAGAGAGGACAACAGTAAGGATTTTGATCCTAGCTTGTACAAGAGCATAGTTGGCGGCCTCATATATTTGACTGCAACTAGGCCTGATATAATGCATGCTGTTAGTTTGATTTCCAGATTCATGGAGAGGCCAAAGGAAGCACATTGGCAGGCAGCAAAAAGGATTTTGAGGTATGTTAAAGGTACTAAAAGGTTTGGTATTTTATAGACTGCTTCAGAAAATTCAGATTTAGTTGGATACACTGACAGTGATTGGGCTGGAAGTGTAGATGACTGGAAAAGCACATCCGATTATGTTTTTCACATGGGTTCAGGCGCCATTTCATGGGCTTCTAAAAAACAGCCTATTATAGCGTTGTCTACAGCAGAGGAAGAATATGTGGCAGCTATAACAACAATGTGTCAAGCAATTTGGATGAGGAAGATGTTGAGAAGTTTGTGCCAAGAGCAAGTAAAAGGAACAATGATTTATTGTGACAATAGCTCAGCTATTGCATTATCCAAGAATTCTGTGTTTCACAAGAGAACAAAACACATTGACACAAAGTTTCATTAGATCAGGGAATTGGTAAACAATGGTGAAATTGTTTTAGAACACTACAGAACTCAGGAGTAGTTTGCAGACATTCTGACCAAGCCATTGGGGTAGAAAAGTTTTGAGTTTTTAAGAAAATGTCTGGGTATGACTAATAACCTAGTAGTTGAAATTAAGGGGGAGTGTTGAAATGTTATTTTCAACTGAAATATTGTACAGTGGCCGCCTTCTAATTCTATTTGGAAGGATTCTGTTCTCAGCCGCTTTCCAGATTTTTATGGAGGGACTCTGTCACTGGCTGCTTTCTAAAACTGATGAACAGTCGTTGTATTTAAAAATAGAGCCTCTGTACATTGATAAAACATAGCATTTCCTTTATTGAAGAAACAGAGTATACACAGGGCCGCTTGTTATTTTTTTTAAAACATATGAAAACAGATATATTTTGTTTTATGCGTGGGAGGAGTTTTTTTAATTAAACAGTGGTCCCCACTAGTCCTTTTAATTGCAATCGGCAAAATTGTTTTGAAGAACAAAGTGTCTTGTTGATGTGGCGATGTTTTGATGCGATCATCACAATCGGAAGTCACATAAATATCACCGATGGAGCATTTTGTTTTGGCCTGATTGTAATATGTGAAATGGCGGACCCAATGAAAGTTATGCAATTGAGTTGATAACTCATCGGGCGCCCGTTCTAATCAGAATCGGAAGATATAAGTTTGGGCCGCTGTGTATTGTTAAGTCCGGACCCAATGCTCATTATATGGCGGATTTGAATGTTTTTCACGTCACACTTTGGGCCCATACCCAAACAGCTCTGGCGGACGCGATATGGAACTATATGTTTGATTTGATAATCGATCGCGTGTTCAAGCGCTGACGTCACCAGATCAAGTTTTGTAACGTGAAAAGTCCAGTTCAATTTTGGTTCATAGACTTTGAAACCTGGAGGTGAAATGTTTTGGTTCATCGCGCGATGCAAAGGTTTTATGTTAAAGTTTTTTATTAAAGTTTAGTTATATGTTTTAATATAACGTGCGAAGAATGGTTTAAGTTAATTATATGTTATACATATGTTTTAACATATGTGATATAAACATTTGCGCAATATAAAGAGTGGGCCCCAAAAATCTGAAATAGATTTTAGATTTTAGTTTTATTTTTTTTATATAGTTTTGGTTTATATGCTCTGTCATATAAAAGTGTGGAAATCCCGAGAGGCTATTGTAATGTTATGTTTTTGTTTTTAATGCACAATAGTGCGAATATTTTTTAAACAATAGTGTTATTTTGAATAGAGAGACAGAGAGTGGAGTTTTTGTGCACTATGTCTTGCAGCAGTCACTATTTTGTAAATCCCTCTTTGAGAGGAAGATATTGTAACAGTAGTTTTTTTTGTTAATGAATAGAAGTATTGTTGTGTGCTGAAACTCTGTCTCTAGCAAGAAAAAGTTTTTAATTTCTCTGTGTTAAAGAGGAGAGTTTTATTCTCTCTAGTTTGTTCTGGAATTCTCATAAATTCCAACATTGTCATAATGACACATTTAATAAAATTGACCAATCCAAATTAAACACGCGTCCCTGTATAGTTCTATCTAGTTGTTTCCTGCTGACCTACTTTGAGTTCAAGAAAATCCAATCTCATTCGATGGGAAATGTTTTGGCTGTGTTTTTATTTTACTGCTTAAAAGAAATGGCCTGGTGCATGGGCTCAGTGTTCCATCTGTCAATGGTTAATTGAAATTCTAGGTGCATGTCTAGTCAAGAAATGTCGTGGTGTTTTTCTATTTTAATTTTTTTTAATGATAAGGAGTCATTATGTTATTAGGTTTTGTTCATTAGTTTCCATGAAGTCTTAGTCTGAGGTAAATTCCTCCAATATTTATGAAAAATCTATTTTGTTTGTTAATTTAAATTGTGTTACATGTTTTCACTTGATACAAGATTGTATTATATTTGATTTTTTTAGGAATCATTTTGTAAGAATTACTTCTCTTTACTAATTTCTGTTATTAGATTTTGTTTATTAGTTTTCATGAAGTTTGGAGTAAATTTCTTGAATATTGGTGATAATTATATTTTGTTTGTTAATTTAAATTGTGTAACATGTTTGTTGGATGACAATCATATTTATATTTTGTTTGTAATTTAAATTGTGTAACATGTTTGCGAATTGTATTATATTTGATCTTTGTGACTTTATTTTTATAAGAGTTTTTCAATGTGATTATAAAATTAGAATCATGGATTTTCAAAAGAGTTTTTAATGTGATTATAAAATTAGAATTGTAGATTTTTCAAATAAAATATAAAAATAAAAAATATGAACAAATTGATATTAAGTTAAATAAAAAACTGAGTAACTATTACGTAAAATATGGAATTTGACATTGGTAGGGTGCAACCACTACCCTAAATCTAAGTGAGTTTAAATATATTTAAACCTTTTACAATTATGAAAATGTTTTTTATTAATATTGTATAGATCTCTCCTTTTGCAAGTCAAGCTCAAAGTGCTTTATCATATTGGATGTGGCTCTCCAAGTCAGCCAAGCCTTCTAAATGATTTCTGAATATAAATATTCTTAGCAATTATTAACGACATAGGTCTCCAATTGATGAACATCCTCTCTAATTCTAGGAGAAGTCAATGAGTGGTAAATGCCAATTTTTTTTCTCGCGTGGGTAGTAAATGTTTGTTGGAAAGACAACAACCATACCTCAAGTAAATTTTTTGCAGGTTGAGGATTTATTTTTCACGTAAATGAAGTTTTGAACAAGAGGAAAATTACCCCTTCCGCCGCAAATTAAACTATTAAAGTCAAATGGGAATTTAATGAAGGGTTGGAAGAAAAAACATTTATTCAGCAAGTGTTATTTACTTTACTTCAGGCAACCTCAACCTCTGCAAGTTTAGAAAAATCAAAGTCGCCCATCCTATGTTTTAAATGTTAGTCTTGTCATGTATTAATGTATTAGATGTTTTAAATGTTAGTCTTATCATGTATTAATGTATTATAAATGTATGTTTTGAATTAATATGCATGTATAATCATTATGCATTTTGGAAGATGAAATCCTAGAAAGTGTGGGGAGAAAATCGTGGAGAAAATTTTGGTGAGGGCCTTAAAATAGTTTGTTACAAGTTTTACTGCAACCCCTAATGAATGTAAATCTCAGTAAGAACTCTTGTTTTACTGGTGTCTTTTTTGAAATCATAATATGTCATTTATTCAAAGTGCTAAGTGGACTATTAAAAAGTCATGAGAAATTAGTCATTTACTACTACCTCTCCTGGAAATGGTCATAGATTGAATCCTAAAAATGATATCTATCATAATATAAAGTTTGGATAGTAGCAATATGGTTCTGGAAATGTTTTAAATCTCTGCCACTATGTATTAAAAGGATAACTCTGTTTTACTCTGTTTCATTGAGTAAATTTCTTTTCCATTATTTTGGGCAAGTCAACATGTTTATTAAATGGGAAAAATCACATTTTTTAATTGCCTCGATTGTATTGTCTCGATTAAGACCTTTCCCCAACTCTATACGTTGAGAAAAAGAATTCCCCTCACAAGGGGTAACTTAAATGAATAATTTAGTCTTGGAATAAAATATACGACTAGATGGTGACTCAAATAAAAACAACTAACTTAAACAACTGATTTAGTCTAGGGATAAAATATATGACTAGATAATAAGTGACTAAAGTAAAAGCGACTAACTTAAATGACTAATTTAGTCTAGGATTAAAATATATGACTAGATAATAAGTGAAGAAATTAATAATGATTAATGTAAATGACTATTATAGTCCAAGAATAAAAATATGGCTAAATAACAAGTACAACAAGTATATGAATTAGTCATTTATGTCAAAAATTTTAATTGTGTCACTCCATATATGGAAAATTGCAATTTTGGTACCGAAGTGTTACATTTCACTATAGGTGTCTCTGAATCCATTTGTAGTGTTAAAATTTAGAGACAAAGGGGTCTATGAATTTACAGTGCAGATGGATTCATTTAAAATTAACATAATTGCATGTATCATCTATCAAATTTACACTAATGCCTTAACTGCTAAATCCCTTAACCACTAACCCCTTAAACCCTAATTCCCAACGCCTAACGCATTTAACCCATATACCCCTAAACCCATAACCCATTTCACTCCCTAAACCGTAAACCTCTAAACCCATAACCCATTTAACCCCTAAACCCTAAATATCTAAACCCTTAACCCCTAACCCTTAAACCATTAACCCCTAACCAATTTAAACCCCTAAACCCCTACACCCCTAAACCCATAACCCTTTAACCTCCTAAACCCCTAAACCCCTAACCCATTTAACCCCCTAAACCCTAAACCTTTAAACCCTTAACCCCTAACCCCTTAAACCCTAATTACCGACCTCTAACCCATTTAACCCTATAAAACCATAACCCATTTGACCCCTTACCATAACCCCATTAACCCCTAACCCATAACCCCAAAAATCCTTAATTACTAAATCCATTGACCCCCTAAACCTCTAAACCCCTAACCCATTTAACCCCCTAAACCTCTAACCCCTTAACCCCTTAACCCCTAACCCCTAAAATCCTTAACTCCTAAATCCCCTAACCCCCTAAACCACTAAACCCCTAACCCATTTAACCCTCTAAAACCTTAACCCCTTAAACCCTAATTCCCAACCCCTAACCCATTTAACCCCCTAAACCCTAACCCCTAAAATCCTTAACTGCTAAATCCCCTAACACCCTATACCTCTAAACCCCTAACCTATTTAACCCCCTAAACCCTAAACTTCTAACCCCTTAACCCCTAATTCCAAACCCCTAACCCATTTAACCCCCTATACCCCTAAACCCCTAACCCATTTAACCCCCTATACCCCTAAACCCTTAACCCATTTAACCCCCTAAACCCTAAACCTCTAAACCCTTAACCCTTAACCCCTTAACCCCCTAAACCGCTGAACCCCTAACCCATTTAACCCCCTAAACCCCTAAACCCCTAAACCCCTAACCCATTTAACCCCCTAAACCCCAAACCTCTAAACCCTTAAACCCATAAACCATTAACACTTAAACCCCTAACCCCTAAACCCCTAAACTGTTAAAGCTTAACCCATAGCCCATTAAACCCTCACCCCTAACCCCTAAAATCCTTAACTGCTAAATCCCCTAACCCCTAAGCCCCTAATCCCTAATCCCTTAACCACCAACTCATTATTCACCTAACCCCTAACTGCGTCTAAATCCCCTAACCCCTATGCCTCCAATCCCTACTCACTTAAAACCACTAACTCATTATTCCCCTAACCCCTAAATGTGCCTAAATCCACTAACCCCTAAGCCCTTAACCACTAAATCATTATTCCACTAACCCCAATCCCTAATCCCTTAACCACTGACTCATTATTCCCCTAACCCGTAAATGTGCCTAAATCCCCTAACCCCTTAACACCTAAGCCCCCAATCCCTAACCTCTTGATCACTAACTCATTATTCCCCTAACCCCTAAAACCTAAACCTCTAACCCCTAAGCCCCTAACCCCCTAATCCTTAATCCCTTAACCACTAACTCATTATTCCCCTAACCCTTATAACAATCCTTAAAACCCGTTTGGATTATCCATTCCAAAGGAGAGCAGGTCTAGTTGGGACTTACTATCGGGTTAATTCCCCCTTGTTGGCAAGGTGGAATACCATGAGAAAAACCATGGGTTGCAAAAGCCTCTCCTAAATTTACTATTTTATCTCAATTTTATTTTAATAAACAATTAATTAATTAATTTCTTTAAAAACTGTTATGGATAAATCACATAAATTTTTTAAGTTCGACGCCTTTTGAACCACTCATTATGTGGTTCATCATCAATGTTTTTAAAATAAATTTATTAGAATGAAATTGAATTGATTTTTAAAGCTTCCTTTTAAATCAATGGTTGACATTACAAAGAATCACAGAGTGCACTTAATATCCATCAAAACAACAATGGGTATGATATTATAAATGATATTTGGAGGGCATAATATTAAAAATGGTGTTTGGAAAAATGGAGGAAGGGAGTATTCATTTTTCGTTTAAATTTTAGACCTCAAGTTAATATAACATTTCTCTCGCCCAAAACACATCACTTTTTTTTGGTCATATCCCACTGGCTTAGTGATTAGGGCTTTTGTTGTGGGTCTTGTTCTTGCAACTACCTTACTTCAATTTCTTCCAGGTGCCTTTAAATCTCCTCCTACTGAAATCTCATCTTGGAACAATTTCCCATTCGATTCAGATAGGGGACCGAGGAGGACACTCGCACCTGCCAATATAAGCTTAGGATCCAGGATTCACACGAAAACCAGTCAAAGGTAGGAGAAGCAGGCATGTTAACCTTAAACATATGTAAAGGCATCCTTATTTTCACTAGGCACAGAGACAGATTGAGATGCATATCCAGACTAGCTAGTTCCAGAACCTGTGGTTCCATTTCTAGTCGTAGATCGGCTTGTGGACCTTATTTACCATGTGGAAGCACCTGTAAAATAAAAAATTGTTCATGAACCAGAACCCCTTTACTTATAAGCTTCAGATCCAGCCTCAAATCGAATAACGACAGAGCTAGTTGGAGTTCAATTTTAAGCAATTCCAATTTTAGTTTATCGATTCTCACACCTGCAGTTACATTTTATGTGGTGGATTCCTTACTAGCAGTTTAACCATCGCCTAGCACTGAAGCGAGAGGCTATTTGGATCGAGGTGGCCTGAGACCTTCATAGCTGACCCCCATTTATTAGTGACGTAAATAGGGCTGGACAGTGTAATCGTCCTCCCGAAGCAGGTATCCATTGGCTTTCGATCTTGATCGCGAACTAGCACTAGAACTCGATAAATTGGATCTGCTTCACCTGGGACCAGAACATACTCTGCCTCTCGAACAGACTTTGCTCCAGCTACCTATGCCTGCCCTAGTCTTGTAGCCACGTTCACAGCCCTGTGTGTACTTATCGTGGAATCTCTTGCCACTGGTTACTCTCATTTGATAAATCGACACAAACCAAGTGATGAGGGTAAAGAGCTAGTAGTTAATGGCAAGGATTTGCACGATCATCCCATAGGCGAAGATAGAAGGACTGACCATGGGGTCATTTCTTAGGTAAAATCTAATGCATTAGTGTATCCTATGCTTGAGAGATAAGCTTTAATTTTTATTTATAGTCTAAGACTTAGGAATCTCTGGATGTTGAGGTTTGTTATGATATATCATAATGTATGAATCAGGTGTTGGAATTCTATGCAGCTCTCATATTGAAATAGAGAGATAATGAGTGGTAGTTGAAGCCTCTTTCCTATGCGGATCTTTAGCAGGTAATATCTTGCTTCTTTTGGAAATAACTTACCATTCCCATTATTTTTCATTTCCACATTGAATTGAAGCTCTTTATATGTCCATTTATATTATCAGTGTCTTCTATCTTTCTTTTGAAAAATGGCTCTACTTATAAATCACCCCAAGAAAACTGACCACAGTAATTGTTTGTAGCGGAGTCCCTTTTATTGTATTTCAAGTTGGCTCACATGTTTTGTGGCAATTGATATGTATGATAATACTCTTAGAATTTTCTTTACAAGGTGGACCAGCTGTCATATTCATCAGTTTTGATTTGCTTGTAAGATGTCTCATTTCTGCAATGGAATTTCTTTTGCTTGATGTTCTATGCATGCTTTCTTGTTTATGTCAATGCAGAAGATCGAATCCTTGGGTTTCTATATTGATGATATAAAAGGTCAAGAGGAAAAATGGCCCTTTCTCCAAAGAGACAAAGTCAGATACAACAAAATCCCCTTGCATTACAAAAAATGAAAACGATAACGTTCAAGAAAAGGTTGTGACTACAAGTAAAGACACACAAACTTTTTTGGCTATTCATGAAAACATAGGGCCTCTCGAAGGGAAAAAAGGGGCTAAAATAAACCCAAAATCAAACAAAATTCATTCCTATGAAATTAATTGTAAAGTTGTAAATCTGATGCCAACAGAAAGCGAACATGTTCTAAAGGTTGAAGTGATGCAAACAAAGAAAAGAAAATTAGACAATATAGACAAACCAGGAAAGAAAGATGTTATCAAGGGGATCAATGATCAGTATATTTATGTATTTGATTTTTAGTTAGAGGTTGCTGAAGAAAAATTAAATTTGAAGAAGAAGAAATGCAAAGACAAGAAAGAGATGGATGAAATAATTTTGCCTCAAGGGAAGCCAATGCAGTTGGCTGCAGGCATATAATTTTCATCAAATGATGTTGGATCAGTGTTGCAGTTTCTGAATTTTTCTCAACATTTTAACGATTATGTACTCTTTATCCAAAATGTGTTTTAAGTTGATATCTATGGTTCAAACTGAAAATTTTGCACTGTGAATATTTTCTTTTACATTGTCGTAGTTATACCTTCAACAATACCAATTTTTGGCTACAAAGGCACTAGTGTGAGGGTATGAAGTGGAAAAAGTTTAATAAATTTCATTTTACACCATGATTTGGGCTAAAATCACTTCCTACTTATTTAGTTCTTGATTTATGCATGTTAGATATAACTCACTGTTAGACTCCTATACCAATAGGTGTCATATTTCATGATTGACTTGATGAACTATGCAATATGTTCATACCTTTTCTTGTTGTAAAGGTTTTCCATATAGTTAAAAAATCAAAAAATTTAAAAAATGTAAAGAGGGTATACCCTAAAAGAAAAATCAAAGGGTGAAAAAATAAAAATGGCCAAAAAAGTGAAAGAAAATGAACCCCACCAAAAGAAAGGCCAACGAAAGTGTGCAAGTCTAAATGCCACTACTTTTTACTCTTTTGTAATAAATAAAATTGTGTGCAACTTGTTTTTCATGCCACAATTTATGAACAGTCAAACAGTTTAAGCTTGGCTAGTTCATCTTTCAATTTTATGTTTTAGAGATAGAGAATAAAATCTGACCAAACTGTTTAATCTTGGCAGATAAGTAGAGAGGTAGAGTGAATAAAAGGAGCTCAACAGTTTAATCTGAGCCCTTGGATGTAATAAGGTTAAAACTAGATAGATTTTCATATGTAAAAGAAAAAAGTGTGATAAGGGTTTTTCAATCTAAGTGCACCCTAATAAAGAAAAAAAAATGGTAGATTAAAGTAGGTAGGGTAGGTAGATGATGTTGTTGAATTACATGTGATGAATTATGGGTTTAGATGTGTTAAATCTTTTATTTTCATCACAAGTGCAAAGGCAGACCATACATTGGAAGAATTTCAAGTAAGGCAAAGTCAAATTATTAACTTCCCTTCTCATTTTTCCCTAAACATTTCACTAATTTCCCCTAAGTGCTAAGGTATTTTAAAATTATAGGGGCTCAAGGCATTTCCTTGACTTTTGGAGGGACCGGACCCTCAGCCTAATAATTGGAAAAACCTAAGTACTTAAAAATCATTCATCATGATATTCATTCACCTCTAAAAAATATTTTCCTAAAGTAAAATCCCCATTTTACTTAGGAAAATCATGCAATATTCCATAAAAACCCTTTTTCATGAAAGCATAAGTTAAATACATTATTATAATGTTTTGTACTTAGCGCTTTAGCTCATTTGTCATATTAATTTCTAACTTATTATTTAAATCCCTATGAGAATAACCTTCTCCTATTATATATAACTCCTTATTTATAAAATACCCAAAAACCCATTTATTATAATTTTAGTCAAAGTATTTAATCCCCATATGTTTGAACAAAACACCCCCATTATACTCCCTTTCGCTAAAATGTATCTTTATATTATTCCCGCCCCTATGGTAAGTAAATCGCTTTGATTTAATTACTGTATAATAAAAATATATGATAAAACCTTTAAACATATTTTATATGTGTTTAAAACAAAAAATAAACCAAAGTTTAGTTTAAACCAAACTTCAAAATAACCCATTTCTTCGTATATTTTCTTGTTGCTCGACTCCCTAACCTAAGGTTAAAACCCTTACCTGAGTTAAAATCCCAACATATATCTTAAACCCCAATTATTAACTCTGGTAAAAATCCTTTGGAAATCCTTCCTGATCACTTTTCTGCGTTATAAAAAGGGATTAATTAATCCTCACAATTAATTAATAGCCTAACTCACCAATCAAAATCCCCCCGATGAGATTAATTAACGTTTAATTGCGTCGGGCCCTCCATATTAAAATCCTGTCACCTTAACGCCCCGACCACCGTTCGATCAATCCATATGAGATCAACAGCTATTATCCATATCGCTAGCCATCCGCATCTGAACGATAACGCGCGATGGCCAAGCGGTTTTCTAGATCGTACAAAGCCACGCGTCGTTTATCGTATGGAATCGCTGCCCATCCTCCCAAAACTGCCTTGTCCCAAAAGCGGTGCGATAGAAACTGCTTATCGCCTGTCTTTCCCGTGACAATTCCCCCCATACTTGCTGACGTCATCAATCAGAAAACCACCAACCTTTTGACTTTGTGAATAAAACAAACAGACCATGTCATTTTCATCATCTTATGCAGTAACCAGTCTCCTGGGCAACCAATTTCGAATTTAAATGTCAAAGTGTGCCAACTGCTACCTCGCTGAAGAAATTTGCGGTCAAGTAGTTTTTTCTGCCATAGCCAGCACCTGTTTAACGATTGTTCATTTCCCATAAATAGGTATTTACTCCAATTTCCCACTGAACTCTATAAAAAATCCTGGTTTTGGTTTTAATTCCACATTGAAGACTGAAAAGAAGTTCAATTCGATCTTTTTTATTCCCAGAACTGCAATTATTGTCCCTGTTTTTTACAAAAACCCCAAATTCATTCCTGAATCCACAAGAACCAGAAATGGAGGTTCCCGTAGCTCTAAATGTTGCACCCTTGAATGCACCTCACAGAGACTTAGATTATTTTCCTTTAGTCGACAGAGACTTCCAAAGCAAAGACCTAGTTCTCAGTGAAAATCCCCTTAGAATATTTTTCTACTGCCGAGATAGTTACTTAAGAGGTTCTGACATTTTTGGATTATGAGAATCCAATTTTCCAATGTACCTTCTTCCCTCAGTCCACATTTTCCCTGAGATAATCCATTATTGTCATGCAAACTATGATCCCAATTTAAGAGCAGTTTTGTCCCTGAGTCAGACTATCCTTTTTCCCATAACTGCTCAGTCCATCAACGAGATGTTGCAATTTCAACCTGATCAAGCCCTCACGCCCCTGTCCATGGGAGAATTACTTGAGAAATCTACCAAATTATCCCATGAAGAGTCAAGTCCTCTTTGTCAGACCTTTATGTTGCCAGAACATCAGCTCAAAGGCCAGAACATCAGCCCAAAGGCCCTCCCCCTTATGGTTATAATTTTTTCACTAATGAGGGCAGACTTATTCTGAATATGATATCATTTATAATGGGTTTCAATACTAGTGATTATGTTGACCAATTAACCCTAGTATTGTTGTCTATTTTCACCCCTGGACAACCCCCTGTTGTCAAGTATGACTTTGCATCCTACATTGCAGACAAAATCCATGATCAGTTCATGGGATTAGAGAATGAGAGAGTGTTCAAGTATTCTTCTGTTATTTATCATCTCATGCTTTATTACCAATAAGAAAGTTTCCCTTTTCATGTTAAAAAGATTGATGCTAAAGGAAATCCTAGGTCTGTGATCTTTTGGTATGCCATCACTCATAATTCCCATGATTCTCCTTATTCCTATAATGATTTTATTGATCTTTTTGTACACACAGAAACCACCTTGTTGACAGGAGTCTCTCCTCCTAGGCTCAGTAATGAAATCAAGAAAATTCTTCAGCTTTCAAAACAATACCAGATAGGTGACTGGTACCTATACTAGAATCACATAGAATTCAGAGTTTATGGGTGTGAGTTATGCCCATTCAAGTTGCCCAAGTATGTCCCAATGAGACTCTTTGCATTAGAGTATTTCAGGCAGATGATCAACTCAGATATAGTACATTTTTGTAATGCACAGAAAAAGGCTCAACTCAGGATTAAAAGCCAGCTAGGTCCCTTTGTTTGTAACTCTAGAGATGCTGGTAAGGAAGCTGAAAAGATATTAGAAGATTATCTTAAATTACAAAAATTTTTCTATTGGGTACCTTATGACCCAATAGCTTTATTTGTGATAGAAGAACAAAAAATAAACTATCACCATACATTCATCAAAGAATCCCAGAAATTGAACAGTATGCCAATATGGATGAATGGATGGAAGGGACATTGGTAGAATAGGATAGTGAGCAGGTCAATGTTGAAAATGTAATGAAAGACCTTGAAAAAATACTTGACCTAGACTCTTTTGGACATGTACAGAGACCAGGTATTGGTTCTTCTTATGCAGGGACTTCTCGACAAAATCTACAGGAAATCAGTGCATTGGCTATAGTAGCATCCAAAGGAAAAGAGAAAGAGGTTGATATACAGGTTACAGAGAAATTTACAATGATAGAACAACCTCAGACTTCTAAAGGACGGGATCAAGTACAAATTTCCCCTACTCAGAACAATGTAGCAGAAGTATCAATCTTACAGACTCCTCTGAATGTAGAAAAGGGAAAAAAGAGAGATGTTGAAGCAGCTACTCCTATCGGTGGATCTTCTGAACAACAAGATGCTAAAAGACAAAAATTGAACCCTCTTCCAGAAATGGAATCTGTTCATGAAATCCTTGATAGTCAAGAGGAAGAGCAATTAGGTAGTCAGCAAACAGGTGCAAACAATGGAACATCAACTACTCTACAGAGAAAAGAGCTAAAAAGGCAGCAAAGTGTAGAGGTATCATCTTTTAAACCACCAGTGAAAGATGCCTGGGACATTAAAAGAACATTCATAAATATCAAGGCCAGAAATGATCCTCTCAGACTTCAAATTTACAATCAGTGTTTGAAAATGGCCCCTAAGAATCAACAAAGGTTGATGTCAGCTTTTGACATCCAGTAGGGAAAAATGCTAATGAGTCACTTCAAACCCAAAGTGCAGCAACCTCAGACAGCTACCGATTACATCAGGACTAATTTTGAAGTATTAGAAAAGGATATTCATCCTTTAGATCAAATTGAGCTGCATAAACAGACATGTGAGATGATTTATTCTACTCTGACGGATAAATCAATGATTACTCAGAAATTGCAGGATTCTTTGGAGAATACAAATGCCCAATTAAGCCTTGAAAAAGCCTCTTCTCAGGCTAAAGACAACAGGATTAAAACTTTGGAGGAAATTATCATTGGATTATGACATAATCCTAAAGATGTTAAGGGAATAGAATCATTAATCAAGAAGAAAGATGATGATATTGCAGCTTTGAGAAAACAACTAAAGCTACCAGCCTCAAGACATCCTGAGACTACTGAAATTATAAAACAAAATTCTGAAGAAGAATTAATGGACTTGCTCTTAAAACTGAATGAGCAACTTAACGAAACAAAGAAAGAGCTTGAAAAGGCATTGAAAGATAAGCAGCCTAGTGTTCCAGCATCTACACCAGAGGTAATTACAGGTACTACAACAACAAGTCAACCAACAAAATTTCCACAGGTGCATACTTCCAATTTGAGTCCAAAAGAACTAACGAAATCATTGGAGGAAATGAGACTCCAAATGACTGAGCTACAGAGAAAAGGTGCAACTTACCTCTTTCGAACAAAAATATGACCTCTCAAAAATGAATGTTGCAGATAAAACAAGAGAGGTCAACAGATTAGAAAATTTGGTCCATAAATTAGAAAAGGATCTCACATTGGAGAAGCATTTAAAGGAAATAAATGAAATTCTTTGGGACAACATCATCCAATCAATAAAAGATGTCTGGCCCTCAATTCAAATAATGCAGGAACAGAATGATTTAGTCAAATTGGCTATAGAAGAAGTCCTAAGAGCAAGAGAAGAATTGGGAGACAGACCTGAACAAGCCAATGAACTCATCCATTTTCTAAATACTCAGAACAAGCAACAACTTGAAGAATTTGGCATTCAAGACAGGATAGGCACAATTTTGGAAATAAAGAGAGTTTTTACCAAAAGAACTCTGATGCAGAATTTGGAACGAAGATTCTCAGACATGCAAGAAGAAATCACTGCCTTCAGAAAAAGATTTGATATTTTGTTGAATAAAGGATTGCTTAGTCCTTTTGTTTCAGAGGATAAATTGATGGACCTCGAAAGTTATGTTGAGAAATTGGACAAATATGCTGACACTCAAGCCAGTGCCTCAAATAGTTCATCAACAGCAGCGTTTCCTATAGGAAAAAATCTTCATGATAGATTAGAAAATTTGTTTTATCTTGAGCATGAAGTAAAACATTTGTTTCCTGTTCAACCTACTTTCTTTAAGTATATAGAGATTGATGAAACTCTCAGAAAGCTGCAAAGGACCAGAATTCCGGAAGATAAATGGTGGGAAGAACTGTTAGAACTTTTGTAAAGATTATCCTTACTTAAATCTTTGATTATGTACTACAGTAAATCATGGTAAGAAGGATAAAAGGATGAATAAAGGTTGAAGTGTATCAGAGCAGTCAAAGAGTATCAGTTAAATGGGGTAGCCAGCATAAAATTACTGAAGATGACAGCAATGAGCCAAAGCATAAGGCCTGCCTCCAGCAAATTCTCAAAAGAAGGAAATAGAACAACATCAGTTATCATTTTTTCTTATCTACGAGACCATCTGTCTCTATTTTATTTTAATTTACTTATGAGTCATCCTAGATAATATCTCAAAGTTGTTATGAGATATTTTTTGTAACTTTTTGTATAAATACTCCCTCAATCGAAGTATTCAAGGTGGATTTTTTAGACTTTGCTGTACCATTGACTATTTGGAATAAAGTGCTATTGGAGATATTTTGTGTGGCTAAGCTGGATGATGAATTGAAGCGAAAGACTTTTTACAGGATTCATGTGTCAGACTACGGATCAATAAGTCATCTTTCTCTTATGTTTTAAAGTATTTATATCTGTTTATTATATCACTGTGTTTCATTTCTGAATGATTAATGAAAAGGAGTAAATCAGAAAGTACTTAAGTGTAATCTGATTTCAATCACTGTTATTCTAAATGTTTTCTTCTAAACTGGTTTAAGCAAGGAATTCTTAATTGCTCCTGTTTTTCTAGTTTTAATCATTTTGGTTATTTAATAAAGAATACTTAATTGCTCTTTGTTAATAATCACTCAATTTTCCCTCTTATGGATGTGTTGAAAGATTCTTAATTGCCTTTCCTCCATTTATATTCCGTTCCATTCATTTAAGATTTACAATTGTTCTCTATTTGATTATCTTACCCTGTAAAACCATCTTTTGTCTAGAAACTTAATCCAGTGAAGCCATCTTTTTGACTCCATAGCCCAATGGCTTGAAATACTCAATATTTCCCTCAGCTATTGAATTCCACCACCCAAATTCAAACGAAACCCCTGGACTTTATAACTAGCCTAACATTTTCTAAAACAAAGATAAATTTTACAGAGAGAGCCTTCTCTGGGTATAGATTGGCTAGATTATGTACCTAAAAGATTGGTTTGTGGTTACCTCGGACCCCTTTCCTCTTCCAACAACTTCAAGGAAAATCTGAGTGATAACACTCACAACACCTTTCCATTTTTCAGAGCTATGCTTTTTCACTAGTCAACAATAATTGTTATAGAAGTTCTTTGATTGTTAAAATAAAAGTAATATTTCCAAGGCAGAATTTTGGAAGTATCTGTAAATGAGGTCTTATAGATGTACCTTACCGATAGATGACAATATATGCTATGCTTAGTGCAAGTGAAATACCAAAGCCTCTCCGATCATCAAGAAAATATGGTTTTGTAAGGTCTCTGTATTATAATGAATTTCCACTATGTTGTTGTCCACATGCTTATATTGCAACTATTAAATTTTAGTCCCAATTGTGAGGCCTTGGCCTTGATTCTATCCAAAAAATATCCTCTTGTTATAGGGATTTGACACATGCTTACCATTGAACATAGCAGTATATGATAAAATTTGTATTCATAACAAATGAGCAATGATGACTCAGAAATGCCACTAAATGAATGAAAAAACCACTGTTCTAAGGGGTTGTGTCCCTTAGGGTGGAGGGGGAACCTCCATGTTTCCCATGTTCCGAAGGTATATTTTTCTTGTAGGATGCTCCAAGAAACATTTTTCCAGATATCTCTTTTGGGAAATGCAGTGAAACATAGAGGGAAATGCAATTTCCCAAAAGGGTTTTTTTATTTTTCCCTTTTTTGGGATGATTGAAGAAACATTTATCTACATATCTCTGTGGAAAACGTATATGGAAAATTTTCCCTAATGTGAAGGATGCATTTTCCAAAAGGAGGATTTTAATCTTTTCCATATAAAAAAATGCACTTTTGGATGACTCTTTTGGATGTCTCTTAGAAAAAATGAGTTGCCAATTTTTATGGTGTCCCAATTACTTCTACTTGCTTGTTTGACCATCCCTATACATGCAACCAAGACTGCAATTCCTTGTATTCCTTCTCCAAGTGACTCTTTATTCACGTTGTGTTCACTCTTTCCAATGCCATTGCAACCCTCGCCTAGTCCAATATACCATAATTTCGACACGAGTCGTTGATCCACATTTTACTTTTGACTAATCAATGCTCATTAAATTATACTTTGTCAATTTTGGATTTTTGGCCATGTTATTAGAACCCCATTGTTGAGGTTCCTAGTGTAGTGAATGTTCTTTATCCATGTTGTGTTCACTCTTTCAAATGCAAGTGCAACCCACACCTAATCCAATATACCATCATTTCTATATGAGTAGTTGATCGACATGGTACTTTTGACTAATCAATACTTGTTAAATTGTGCTTTGTCAATTTTGGATCTTTGGTGATGTTATTAGAACCCTGTTGGCGAGGTTCTTACTGTGCTTGATGTTCAAGGTGATCAAAGGTTATAGAGATTTTGCCACTTTTAGTGGTATGTAGAAGTAATTGATAGATTTATAGTAATAAAAGTGTTCCAATTATATATTGTGCGAGATTTTAAAAGCCAAAAAAAATCTCTATCACTTTTCGGATGATATCACTAGATCATTTACATATATAATCACAAAATATAGCAATAAGTGAGACAAAAAACTAGATATGGAAGGCAAAAACCCCCACAAAAATATTATTCGTATACTCTTGGTATTCTAGCACTTGTGGAATAAGTTGGAGAGCGTCCTTGGAGAGCTTGTCTGCTAGGGTATTGAGTTCATGGTATATATGGCCACAAGAGAACCAATCCAACTTGTTGTAGACTTTTTTGATAGCTTGAAAAATGTGAGCCAAATGAGGGGCCACTATGCTGACTTTGTCGCAGACTCAATCCACAAAAAGTTTTGAATCCCCAAAAATATTTATTTTTTGACATCTTTTTGGTTGACCACATTAACAAGACCCTAGAGAGTTGAAAATTCAACTCTCATGTTTGTGCCCATACTTGGAGCATATTTGATATGCAAAAAATGAGCAAGTTTTTCATATTTCTTTCCACAATGACTTTATTTCATTGCTTTGATCTTTGATGTTGTGTCATAAATTAAATATTCCATTCCTCCATTAGCAGGACTGCCTACATATAGACCTCCACTTTCAGGTTCTGTTTCTTTAAGTGGTTCATGCCCAATGAATTTATACTCATCAATGCTAGTTGGTTGTAGATCAAAATCTGCTCAAAGAGAAAAAGGGTGAAGTGTTAGTTGTATCTGAGTAGACAACAACAAATATAGGCAAGGTGTTTGAATGGGAATTACAATCAGAAGCTATAACAGTCCTCCCTAAAGCTAATATGGCTATTTTGGAGGAAAACCAATCACTAATTTTATTAATTAGGTCAATGAACTAAAACGTACAATCCATGAGAATACAATGTGGGTGGGCTAAAGCAACTAAGAGGTCAATTTTGAAATCAAAATGGTAAAGAACTAAATGCCTGGCTTAAAATCATTAATCTAACACTAGCGAAAATATTGTAAATACAATGATACAATCAAAACGCTAGAGACTCGAGATCGATCATTATGCCAAGAAATAGAGAGAGGATGTCAAGGCCTTATCTTGTGGCCCTAGGTGTCAATGGGGACCAGGATGTGAGCTCACTCTCAGAGGTATCAGTCACAATGAAGGGGAAAATTTAATGTTAGACAATATTGTCCTGTTTTTTGGTCACTTGATTTAGAGCTTACAAAAACAAATTCTAGGTTGGATTTGTCATGTCATATGTATATATGTGTGTGTGTGTGAAGCATTTTTCATGCTTATGTTGTTATTATTGTCATTTAAAAAGTGTGCATATTTGATTACCTAATTTAGAGCATACAAAAACAAACACTATGTTGGATTTCTCATGTTATAAACATGTGAAGTATTTTTCATGTTTATGTTGTTATTATTGTCATTTGAAAGTTGTGCATATACTATGTAAAGATTTGCACCACTCGTTATTGAATAGCTATGTTTTATACTTAGTTGATTGCCTATGTTTCATTTATTCTATGGTCACTTACTACATGGTTTCTTATTCTTCTTGTTATCTTGATAAATAGTCATTTGTATTTTCCTGAGTTTGTTGTTGGCTTGGTTCGTATTTACTACAATTTTTCTGAACTTGTTAAAACTTAATAGTTTAGACTTTTAGATTATGAAAACACATCCATTATAGAACCCAACATTTTGGGGGAATTTCAATACAGGTTTTGGCCGCTGACAATCTTGACAACTTCACTTTGACCTCATTTATTCCTAGAACTAGTCAGAAAACCATGGAAGAGATGATCTTAAAAGATCCACAAGGATGTATTGATGCATAACAACGCTAATATGCACATGACTATTATTGCGCAGAATGCCACTAAGGAGCTAGAGGCAAAAATACTACAATGGAAATTGCTTTCTAAGTTTGTAAGTGTGTATTCGATTAACTGGTTGCTGGCGATTAGTGTGATTTGTTCAGGTGTTGAGTTTTAAAAAACACTACTCAGATTCAACATGTTCAAAACATATTGGTTTTATTAATACTGTTAGCACTCAAATCTACCTCAGGCTGAAATGAAGTAAAACTCAAGGCTACATCAAACCACGCTCAGCCTCGTAGCTAGCCCTACGAGGACAGGAGAGGGCTCTCTCCGTCAATCTCGAGAAAATAAGCAATAGGATGCGAGATGACTTACAATAAGAAATGATTTTAGGCTAGTAAAGAGATAGGAATGTTTGATTTTTGGTTTTTTGGGTTTTCGCTGGAGTAATGGGAAAACAAATTTTGGGTCCGGGGATAAGGTCAGACCTTTGCAGAGTTCAAGCTGGGGCGAGGTAGGTGATGATCTTGATGCTTCGAATTGGATTTTATGGATAGATTAGACCGACGAGGAGCTGAAGAGGGCAAAGAAGAACTTGGATCCTCTCCAAACAGCTGAAAACATATAGAACTAACCGAATTCAAAGGCTAAGCACTGTAAACAATGGATTCAACCTTATTTCACTCATTCAATTTAGTTCAGAAGCATAATGAAAGGATGGCAACATTAAACATGAAGAAACTTACAGTAAACAAAGGAGAAACATCATCAAGAACAGAACACCACAAGGATCCCAACAAGTGCCGCAAAACCCCCGATCTTTCCTTAGCCAAAATATGAAAAATATGTACAATGGTATCAAAAGTATCCCAAGAGTCCAACCTGTAGAATGCCTCAGAAATTACAATATATAGATCACTCTAACACCTTTCCCCACCTCTAGGAGTCGAATTCCCTCTTCAGGGATCAGTTTCAACCAATTCTAATCATGGAACTACAATCTAGGCAGCTAACAACTTGCCTCTAAAAGAGTGGAAACTGATCCATTACATGATTTTTTACTCATTTGAGAGTGAATCTTCTAGAAGAGATAAAACAAGCCAAAGTTTATGCCAAACATGAATTACATCATAAAAACCCAAGAGACTAACCATAGGTAAAACCTAGTCCAAATAGGTTGGAAGAGACTGGAGTCAAGGCACCAAAACGTGCACCCTGTGTGGGTCGCTCCCGAACTCATGGGTCGCCTTCATGTTCCGTGTCTGATTTAGGTAGCTCCCCAGATCCAAAATGAGAGTCTGCTGATTTTTTGGAAAGCCCTGGATGTCTACTTTCCAACCCAAGTGGAATTTCTGAATTTGGAGTTGATTTGACCCTCCAAAACCTCATTCTCCCAGAGGTACTTCCTGCTGGTGCAAAAGGTGGCAGCAAGGTGGTTTTCATGGTGGTTTTGAGCTGTTTGACCATCCAGATTTTGCTGGAGGGGCTATTGACTTGAGATGGACAATTAACTATGAAAATCCAAAATAAAATCTTCTCCGCACAGTGTTCCCAAAAAAAATGCTGCATGAGCTGCCACCCACGTAGCCGCAAAAACCCTGCTTTTTTAGACTAAAAATTGAAATGACAAAATCTTCCTCCGACTAGTCAAATCTGAGCTGAGGTCCTCCACTGTGGTCTGTCTACCACAGCTTCTACCAAAATCCGAGTGGATTAGGCCTTTCTGCCGAAGTGCCTTGCGGCACCTTCTCCTCCAGACATCCTCATCCTCGCCACAAACATGCAGGCATTCAAACACATAATGCCTTTCATGCCAGTTATTTTCTGTCTTATTTGCCCGCCACCCTCTGAGAATGAATGTCCCAGGAACATGAGATTCTGCCTGCATATGTCACCAGGTCTCTTTCGATTCCACTGTCTGTCCTCACGGATTTGGCGCACCTCATAAAATGTGAGCTCATCCTCGAGCTGTTTGTTGCGCTGCTCCAAATAGTTAATCACCCACCGAGCCTTCTGCAATTGGTCTTTCAGCTGGTCATTCTCGGCCCTTTGCTCCTGGATGACTTCCCTCAGCTTCGAGCTAGGAGAGCCCGTATCAACATCACCGACCGCCATCGGCAACCCGCCTCCGATGGGCCCCGGCCGGGCGGGCCTCGCCCCCGTACTGTATACATGATTTTTACTCATTTGAGAGTGAATCTTCTAGAAGAGATAAAAATAAGCCAAAGTTACATGCCAAACATGAATTTACATCATAAAAACCCAAAAATTCTATCCATGAGCAAAACTGGTCCATAATAGGCGAAATACTGAGCTGGCAGCTGAAAATTGAGAAAAATTTCTAGGTGGGTCGCTCCTGAACTGCGTGGGTCGCTCATGTTCCAGGCTGATTTTGAGGTAGCTCCCGGCATCCAAATTGAGCTCATGATAGCTCGTTGGAAAGCCCTGGATGTCTAATTTCCAACCCAAGTGGAATTTATGAATTTGGAGTTGATTTGACCCTCCAAAACCTCATTCTCCCAGAGGTACTTCCTGCTGGTGCAAAAGGTGGCAGCAAGGTGATTTTCATGGTGTTTTTGAGCTATTTGACCATCCAGATTTTGTTGAAATGCTAAGTTGACTTCAGAGGATGCATAATTAACCATGAAAAATCCAAAAATGTAAAAATCTCCTCCAGCAAGTGTCTCAAAAAAATGCGAGCGCATGAGCGCGCGACCCACGTAGCTGCAAAACCTGTTTTTTAGACCAAGAATTTGGAAATGACAAAATTTTCTCCGAATTTGCCCAAATTCGGAGCGGAGGTCCTCCATCATGTGTCTTGCCCAGTCAATGAAGCCTCGGCCAAAATCCAAAGTGGATTAGGCCTTTTCCGCCGTCGAAGTGCCTTGCGCAACCTCCTCTTCATGATCCTCATCCTCGCTTTGCAAACATGCATGCGAGCCCAGTAATGGCCTTTCATGTGGCGAAGCATGTCTTTGTCTCGGTTGGCCTTCGCCAACAGCTTCTCCAGATGTATATTTACCCGCGTGAGTACAGTATCTCTGTCAGCTGGTGTCATGTCACCGGGCCTCTTTCGATTCCACTGCCTGTCCTCACGGATTTGGCGCACCTCATAAAATGTGAGCTCATCCTCAAGCTGTTTGTTGCGCTGATCCAAATAGTTAATCACCCACTGAGCCTTCTGCAATTGGTCTTTCAGCTGGTCATTCTCGGCCCTTTGCTCCTGGATGACTTCCCTCAGCTTCGAGCTAGGAGAGCCCGTATCAACATCAATGACTGTCATATCGGTGTCCCGGCCTCTTGATGGGCCCTCATCATGCATGGGCCTCTTGCCCCTGTCTTGTACCTGTACCTGCACTGAAGAAGAAAGCGAGACCCTTTCCACATCACGTGGAGATAATACTCTCCGTGTCGATGAAGTCGGCAAGACCCCTTCCACCTCACGTGGAGATAGTACCCGCCGTGTCGCTGCAAATAAGGCCCTGTGGCCTCGCTGATATGTCTGAACCAAAGGAGTGATAAAATGCTCAACCTCAAGCATGTCCGGCTGGTGTGAGGGCTCTCCTGCATCATGAACCGCCTCGGGAGGCTGCTGTGGCACTCTGAAAAAGTCTCTAGAAATGAAATCTTCCCAAGTGATGCCCTGCTCTGCCAACTGATGTGACACCAAGATTTTGATCAAAGAGAAATGATATATACTCCTGTACTGCTGCACTGGGCTCGTCTTCTTCTGCACAAATGTAACCATCCTCTCTATGTTGCGGTGTATGAAATACGGAATATTCATCATACGCAACCTTGTGAAGTGCATCAGCAAACGAACATGATATGAGAAAAGACGAGCATACCTGCCCTCACAACTAAAATACTGAATGATGAGCCTCATGAGTGGTGCATACTCATCTCTCAAGAATCTGAATGGAAAAACTTTGCTCAAGTAAGCCACATATCCAGTTTTAATGTATGGCTCATAGTGAAATTTCTCTAACTGCTTACCCTTGCTCCATTCCTCGCCTATGTTCGGTATGCCAGTGGCTTGAGCAATAGTCAAAGGTGATACAATGAAATCAACCCCAGCAAGGTTTACCCGATCACCCTGTAAATGAAGAACAAGCAGACGTGCTAATTCACGATGAGGTCGGGTTTGTACAACCATCTCACAAAATCTGAAACATGACAAGAATCGAAAACAATCCATAGCTAATGGACATGCCTGCAACCGAGCCAAAGAAGTAGGCTCCTCTCTGCGATGATCACCACTTCTATTTTCTCTGCGGGAACCCCGTGGCACATTACCTTCAGCCACCGAATCACTGCCTGACCCTGGCTCATATTCTGACTCTGTCTCTGACATATCTCTGATCAAGTTTTTGGCAATGTGTACACTGATATGAATGCCGTGAAAGCAAAATTAGGATGTATGTTTAACACTCAGCCAATATTCCCATCGTCAAAGCACTATCAAGGAATCAAATTATGGATAAAATCTCAGCTTTAAATGGACTGAAAAAGGCACCATCTCTGTTTTGAATGCAAATGAAATTTTGACCAAATAGGAGCAGGCCACCTTCAAAAGTTTGAACACATCTAGTCAAAGGAGAGCATGGCATTAATAATAATATGTCTGTCTATGAGTAATGACCATAAAGGTTTCAATGGGCCATTTGAAACAAAGACATGAGCATATTTTTACATTGGGCAATGTGACTCAAAGGGTTTAAACATGGTATAACAATAGCAATGGTTGCAGTGGTATAATGGGTATGAGAGCAAATTGATTTTGATGTTATATGGAAGGCTGGCCATATCTCTGCCTTAAGATAGCAAACACATTCTTTCCACCATTCATTTTCATTTCAAACCCTGAAAACAATAATACTGTGACTGTGGGGTTTTAAATCCTTCATTTGAATATTGGAAACCACCCATGATGCCACAAATGCGTTGAAAAATATCAAACAATGGATAGAAACCTGTTTGAAGGTAGCTTGAGTCGATTCCAAGCCAAACTGGGCGCGCAAACAAAATTTCAAAACCATGTGTCTGCGTGGGTCGCGCAGGCTCTGCGTGGGTCGCGCAGCCCAGGTGGGTCGCGCACCTGCAAACCTACACTGCTGAACTGACTCTGTGTGGGTCGCGCAGCCCAGGTGGGTCGCTCTCCCTCAACGTGGGTCGCGCAGCCCCAAAACTCTGTCCACGCACTTCAAAATTCTGAAATCGGCCCTCCACTTTGCAAACACGATTTGGGAGCTATGAAATTGGTTCAAATGAAACTTGTTTGGCTTTTATACATGTCACAAATATCTTCACAATCAGATTTTATTTCAAATCAAACTTCAAGCCCATATTACAAATGTTTTTTGTAATTTCACTTTTGGCTTTTCAAATACAAACTTCCTTTGGCTTTTTTGAGGTCGATACTAATGATTTTGCTGTCTTCTTGCAGGGATATGGCTATCTTGGCTAGAGAAAAGACCAGGGGTCTGCTTTTGACAATGTTTTCATGGCGGAACAATTACAAATTTATTACAAAATGATAATGACAAATTTCTAGTTCCAAAACAGAGTTTTGGACTAGAAATATATATTTTTTTAAAATGCTGATGATAATAAAAATAGAAATCACAAGTACTGGACTTTCCTCACCTTGCAGGCTTTATGACTAGTATATAAATGACTCAAAAACCCTAGACACCAAGACCTAGGACACTTATTAACATTTTTAATGACCATATATATAATGACAATAACTATGAATAATTTTTTGAGGAAAAGTTTTTTTACAACACATAATGCACATTACTTAGTACATCTCCAAATATATTTTAATATTTAAATATCTAAATATAATATATCAATTATTATTTATTTATTTATAGAAATCAAAGTACAACTTTTTCATTTTAATAATTTTGTACTTTTTCAATTTAATAATCTTATCCGCCTATCTTTGCACCTGTTGAGGCAAGTGCTAGTTAATTTAGTGATAGTAATGACTATTACTTATCACCAATTTTATAAGTTGCCAACACATAGGCCCTTCTTTCTAGAAGAAGCACGATTATGACTAGCCAACACACTAGCCTTGCTAAACTGGGCTACACTTGTCAATCATCACCATTATTTTCGAATTATCCCTATTTTATTGTATTTACCCACATGAATAACTCATGAATACAGGAAATATATGTTTCCTGTGTCTATTCTGAAACCCCGATTTGACTAATTTGAAGATTCTTTGGAAAATATCTCAGTATTCACGCCAATATTTGGAGACGGGAAATACATGTGTCGCATGTGTATTGGGAAACCACGATTTGACTAATTTTAAGATTCTTTGGAAAATGTCATTATTCACACCAATATTTGAAGATTCTTTGAAAAATTCTAGCTTAGTCTTCGTTGATTACAACTTTGTTTTTATTTTGAGTGTTTTAATTTCCAGATCTTTTTTTTTTTGTAAATTTTGTAGTACCTTTCTATTTTCTATTTTTAAAATAGAAAGTTGCTATACATATTCTACTGTATACAGTTTCCTCAACCTGCTCGAAGGAAACCAGGTCTGTTGGCCACCTCAAAGAGTTGAAAGCCAACCAGAATTGATATTTTCTTTTCCTTCTACTTACAGCTTTAACCATGTTACTATGTCCATAAAAGTTGCAAATGAAACATATACTATAAGTATTATCTACAAAAACCATAAAAAATATAACTAGAAAGATGCTATCCATCAGAAGAGTCCACAGGTGCTGGGTCCTTTGCATTGGATCCTGGTATTTCCGCTTGCTGCATTCTTTGGAGCTGCTGCTCAATCCTCCCAATGCGATCAGATGCCTAGATCTGTGCCTTAGCCATTTCTCGAATATCCTGATTGATCTGTTGGATTTCAAAGAGAACTGAGGAACTGGATTGATTTTCTTGCATGCTTGCCATTACCTTTGCTAATACACATTTCAATTTCCAATATGTTTTGACTGATCGCTGAAAGAGAGAGACCCTGCCTCTTGTATTTCCTGGGTTGGAAATAAAGTCCATTCTAGCCTCTTTCTCTTTGTGATCTTCGTCTTCAACATCACTTTGCCTCTCCCATCCCTGTATAGTCTTTCTGATATGAGCTAGATTCCTTGAGTCATATATATCCACAATATTTTCGAGAAGTTGCTTATTACTCTTTCTGCCTCTTTTACTTGGGCCTGCTATCTGAAACTTTCAGATTTTTTAATCCATTCATTAGTCGGGAGATTTTGATAGAATTCAAAGATTTGAACATTTTTACACATATAATTTAATTGATTTAATTTTTAATTCGTTGGTATAAGGTTATGTTGGAGAGGATTTTATATAATTGTTTTAATGCATTTAATTTATATATATTATAATTTATTTTATCATAATATTCAAAAAGTTGAGATTATTTAATTTTTTTCTAGTTTTTCTATTAAGAAATAAAATTTTATATAGGTGAAAGATGACCACAAATTATGACAGTGGGTGATGCTAGGTAAACCCCCAATTATAACGTGCACTCTCCTTAGTGAAGATGCTAGGTAGACCCACTTCCCAAGGGCAATGGAGTTGGCCTTCCTACTCCATCGACCTTCTTATCATCGATTGACACAACCCAGCAAAGTATTAATGATTGATTGATTTTTCCATTGACTTGTATTCATACAAAAATGAGAAAAAAATAAAAGAGAAGACCGGAATTAAATCTAGGACATTGAAACCCTCTATTCTTAGACCGCACATGAAGCCAAGAAATATTAAATAATATATTTTTTTCCACCATAGACTGAACTTAGCCCTAGGCCAGTCCCAATGTTGAAATAATTAAACAACATATATTCACTCTCTTTCCATCAACAACATAGAATGTCGACTTCTCTTTGGTTGTTGGTGATTTTTAAAAGTCATCTGCTGAGTCGAGCGACATGAATAGATTTCCATGTATGCAAGAGATAAAGATGAGTGAAGGAGCTTGAGAAGTTCAATGAGTGCGTTAAATAGTATTTTGGTTTCTTGGATAACACGGAACCAGGGGCAGTGGAGTTTGACCAGTGGCACTAAAAAATAGTCGTATTTTGGGTGCACGAATGTAGTGTTCAAAATTGAACACATCAGAGCCCTTGAAAGGGCCTCTGGAACGTCAGAGAAGTAGGGAAAGGAATTTACCAATAAAAAAAATTTAAATTTGGATTTTTACAAGTTAAAAAAAATGAATAATATTATAAAATGTCATCAGAATTGTTGTAGCCAGTCAACGCGCTTCACATTTTTTAAGATTCCTAAGTGAATGGTGACTGACTCAAGTTTTTTTCACTATTCAAAACTTCACTTCAAACCCTAAAGGTTGTTGCAGCATTGAAGGAGATTAATGGCAAGGGAGAAGTTGTTGAGTTTGGATTGACTGCAAGTCTACAACTGCCTGCCTAGTTAGTAGTGCCAAGTTCCAACTCCAGTCTCCAAGAAAACAACCATCATAATGGAACTGGCATGTTCATGCTCAACACTTAACACTGATATTTTTTCTGGACTCAGGCTTTAGCGTGAGCGGCGAAGGATTTTATTTTTCATCCTATTGGAGAAGAACTGCAAGTTTGCAATTGCAACCTATAGCGAAAGATCCATTCCTCATTGCTCAGGAGTCCTTCAATCGAATGCAAAAACAACTAGGTACTCAGTCAGAACCCCTGAATCCTACTACTAGCTAAACTGCTATTTATAGGTGGATGTCTATTTAGTTTTTGGAGCCTTCTTTTACAAGATTTCAACATTCTTCGTTGCCTCTTGTGAAGAAAAAATAAAACCTTTTCCTTCTGCCCGAAACCTGGCCCTTCTTATAGACATTTTAGGCGTTGAACATACATTGACTCATGAATTTTTTGAGCCCGTATACTCAGCTTTTTAGAGAAAACCTGTCGAACTTACTTGGACTAGACTCCAACCTATGATTATGAGACTTCAAATATATGGTAAGAGACGCACCTGAGGTGATTGTAAACTGTAATTTTAACCCTCCTATGGAGATAGACTTGAGCTTCTTTGGTTGGATTTGGCTGTCATTCGGACCTCTATCAGATCCTTTGAACCTAAGACAAATTATGCCTGAGGAAGGGATAATATTTGACCTCCTTATGAATTTATTTTGAATTAAAATTCAAGGAGGTGAATTGCCCTTGATTCACGCTATTGATCACAGATGGACAACCCATTAAAATATTGTTGTTGTTGTTTTATCAGTTTTCCCCAATCTCGCAATTACAATTCAAGGAGGTGAATTTCCCTTGATTCATGCTATTTATCACATATGGACAACCCATTAAAACATTGCTACTGTTGTTTTATCAGTTTTCCCCAATCTCCCAGGAGATAACTGTCTTGTTTTAGTTAATTCAGAAGACAACCAAATAAGCAAACTTGCAGAAAAATAAAGACAACCAAATAATTGATCAATATCTATGATGTGGGATAATAATATCAGGTTAGCAAAATAGGACCTTCCACATTGCCAAGGAATTGAGGCCATGATTCCTGAACAAGGATAGTCCCTTGGTTGGAAATGGGTCTTATTGTGCAGACCATATAGACAGAATGTGGCTTCACAAAATCTGAACTTGGAAACAGATTTCTCCACCTTAGAATTGGCTTATAAGAGACCTTAGCCTGATAGTTCGAGCCTTTGGTTGGGCTACAAAGAAACTAGCTAGATCATAGACTGTAGGGACTTACTTAAGCCAGAACCAATCAACAATTTTATGGAAAATAGATAGCTAGTGAGCGCGTGAGAAATGCCCACTTTAACCCTAATCCCCTTGGACGATAGGTCCATGACCCCTCGATAGTTTCTATGCTCATGCCCATATGCACCAATAAAGCTAAGAAAGAGAGGATAGTTCACACAGTTACATTTTGCAAGAGTATAACAACAACTTGCTAACAATAGTTTGCATTGATCACCAAGATAGATTACAATGACCAAAAGAACCCCCTTTGCTTGAAGAACAAGGTTCTATTTATAAGAATTCATGGTTCTTTGCCTTCCAATTTCGTATCCATTCCTCTCAATAAGCCTCTTCATCATTTCAAAGCTCTGGACTCACAAAAGAGTTTGATGTTTCAAGCAAGCTTGAGACTTGTGAGTAATAAGTGTTTAATTATTTTTTATAATAATGCACTCATTCCCTTTTCACTTTGCTCGGCAATCCTTGCACTTACATTTTGACTTGGCTGGAAATTTGACTCGCACATCATTACATTCTCCATTGGAATCAAACATTACAAGGAAAAGACCCTCTAGCGGAGGTTATAAAGGAGGTTTTTAGTGTTATAAAATTGGCCAAAATTGTCAAAAAAACATTTGCTACAACATCTTTTTATGGTTATGGAGGTTTTGGAGGAGCTTTTAATGTAAATTCAACACAACTAAAAAATAATGGGCGGCTGGAGGTTCTTACAAATGTTTTTTTTTCATTGGTGCACTACTCTAGCTTTAACGCACCGGGCCGTTAAGGTATAAAACCGCACCGGCCATAGTGTTGGTGATACAATGCACGGGCCGTTCTAATTGGTCTTGGGATTTGTGCGGTACCCATAGGTCGTATCAACGCACTGGTGTGTAGACTTATAGAAATGCACCGGTGCGTAGTATCACACAAATGCACCGAGATTTATAATTAGTATTAGTATTCGTGCGGTGGCCATAGGTCATACAAATGCACTGGTGCTTATAGACACATAAATGCCCTAGTGCATAGTATCACACGAACACATCAAGATTTATAATTGGTATCGGTATTCGTGCGGTGCCCATAGGTCGTACAATGGCACTGGTGCATATAGACACATAAACGCACTGGTTCGCCATACTGCACAAACTCACTGATATTTTTAATTGGTTTTGGTATTTGTGCAGTTCCCATAGGTTGTAGAAACGCACCGGTACGCTTGAGAATACAAACGTACCGGTGTACAGTAACTGACACGCACCAGTTTTCATTTTGTATTTTTTAGAAACATTGACCTGTGACAGTGCAATTATTGTGATTGTTTTAAATTCATTATTCATCAAAAGTTGACACATATTATAACAATATTTATATTAATTAAATTTTTATTAATGCATTTGAATGTGATGTTTGGATTAACTTGTTATATCATATCATAATTATTGTGGTTTTTTAAAATTCATTATTCATCACAAGTCGACACATATATATCTTATAAAAATATTCATATGAATTAATTTTTTATTAGTGCATTTGAGAACAACAATGGAGAACACAATAACGACAATGGAGAATGCAATAGAATAAATTAAAACACACACACAGATATATATATAAGACAATATTTGTCATACAAAATGGGACAGTTATTGGTATCCCTTTGTCTTCATTGGGACACTATGTCCATTACTTTAAACAAAATGTCTGATTTCATAGGCATATTTCAAAAAATACAATGCCTTGCTTTGATATCCAAACATAGTGATCATCATTCTTTGTTTGAAATGTTGTCACTGCTAGAGCTACTTCCATGACTTGGGTTATTTTCAGGAATGTTTTGTTCACAGTGTTGATTGTTTTCTTCTTCTTCACCTTCCATTTACAAACATAAAATAAAACGAAATGAGTGTATATACATTGATGAGAATTATGAAAATTGTAATATTAAATAATATACATCAATGTAAATCGAAAAGAAAAATGACGTACCATAGAAATAATTGACTCATAAACTACACACATTCTTTCAAAACCATGTACCATGCCATCTTTCAAAATTTTATCTGTTGGCGCAGTTCCATACTTTGTTTCTCGCAAGTTTTATACCCCATAACAAATCATATATTTAATATAAAAGTTTTTTTTGTTCTATTAATTATAGATGGAGCTAAGTACAACAAGATCGATAGATGCTTACAAATTCCACAATTAATTTCTGATATGCCAACATATACTCACAACCCATATTTAACCCAATTTCAATCAATTCGTCTGATGGTTCTTCTTTGTATGTTAGCACCTGTTTGAAGACATTCAATGATGAATTTTGTAAAACAACTTAAAAAATACGAAAATGAAATCTAGTTAAGTTGTTATAAGGAAGTAAAAATTACTCACAAACTTAGATATCAACCCTTTTCTTCCTTGTCGTCATGTTTTATGTGTTGAATGGGTTCCATTTTCTTTTCTTTTCTGCAAGAAAATTCTTGAAAATTAATATTTAATGCTAATTTTTTAATTTATTTTACCCAATGATCGAAAAATTCATTGATTACATATTACATTTGAAGCATGTTGTTGTTGAGATGGCTCCTCCTGCATTGTAATTTTGTCCATTTCTTTGGCCATCTCCTTGTACACCTTTTTGGACATTCCTACTGGCATATTTCTGATATCAGCTCGTTCATCTTTTGAGATTTTCATAATATTCCTGAAAATGTAACATGAAAATAAAATATTTAATTTTTATATTGATATATGAAAAGTAAATATAACAAAAGTGATATTTATAAATAATTCTAGACAAACATTTAAAGGAATATTGCATTTTCATTCATTATTTTTTGTTGTTGTACGTTTTTTCTATTAAAAGTATGACATGTGTCATTGACCAATTCTTTGGAAACTCTTCCTGTAGTTTAGATAAAATTTGGTTCTTGGAATCATTGGATTGATTTTTGTATTGTAAGTGAAAAGAACATCTATACATTCATTCAACTAGATCCCTCAAACTTTTGTAAAAGTTTTTCCCCCTTTCGTTAACCTCCAACGCCACTCCAGATGAGCTAAGGAGCAATTCATTTTCATTTGCATGTTCTATTTTTTTCTTTTCTTAGAACAAAATTCCTTTTCTGAGTTGTTGGTCCCTGTAGAACATTAAATAGATGTGAATTAATAGATTGTTTGACACATGTTATCTAATAATTTTAAGTATATTATTAATGATAATTAAAAAAAGAAACTCATATTGGATCGATAGTATTTTTTCATTCACCTGATTCATCCTTTTGCAAATTTTCCATCAAGCTTTTACGCTCTTTTGGTCCTAGATCAGAAATAATCTTATTGAGCTTCATCATTTTGTGGCTCTGCATGATACACAGTAAACAATACATATTAGTTAAACTTACATATAGTTCAAAAATAATATTTTTTATAAAGAATTTACAAAGAACTTGCCTTTTTAGTTTTTCTTGATGTGTTATCAGTATTTTGTTACTTCATCTCTTGTCAGTCATTTCTTTATCAACTGAAACCTGTACCATATCATTCATTAATATATTTATAAATAAATTGTCAAATTTTTAGGTAAAAATAAATCTCAAGAAACTGGTGCACCTTTGATGATGTACGCACCGCACAAATAGTGTAATAAATTGTACGGTGCTATCTTCATAACATGGGGCACCGGTGCCCTATTTCAGATATGGCGCATTGATTTAAAAAAAATTGCTTTTAAATTTTTTATTACACAGTACTTGTGCAGTGCGCCACGTTACGCAGGGCACACCGATTAAAAAAAATCCATTTTTTCCAAAAATTCACGCAATGGCCGAATGGATTGGGATTCGACTATGAAAGTCATCCCGTGGGTTTGATTTCAATCTAAAATGAAAAGCCCTAATTTTGGAATCACAGAAATAGGGAGAAGAAAGGGAAAATACAAAAAAAATGAAGGGTTTAGGGTAAAAATGGATAAAACTGCAAAAAAAGTAAAAAAAATAATCAAATTTAATCACGAGATGGTTTGAAATTCTATGATACAGGATTTTAATCACCAGAGGTTTGGTTTCTGATTGTTTGAATACTTCTGTTTGAATGTATTTCACTGCTCCACAGTGCCCTCGTGCTCTCTTGCTCCAGGTATGTCTCCTGCAAATCTCTGGCTGAAATTTTTAGCAAAATAGTGAAATAATGAAAAGTGTTTAGTATTTAAAGAATTATTTTATGAAATTAGATTTTCGAAATTATTTTGCCACCCATTTTTCAATTTTCCGCTTTTTTTTCACTTAAAGAAATAGAGTTGTGCTTTTTTTATTTGGGTTTATTCGTCATCGGTGCGTCACTTAATAGCACCGCACCGGTGCGGTTATATGTACAATAGCACTGATTTGCAGTTAAGGTACCGAAATTACTTTTTATAGGTGTTTACACCAAAATTTAGTGAACTCGAACCATAGAAATTGAGAATTAGAATTTTGTTTATTCTTGAGAATTATAATTAGAATTAGAATTGAGAATTGGAATTGGATAAATTCTTGATGGAAATAACTATTCTTCCAATGCATTTTTTTTATTGCAGGAGGTCCCCACTGATTATGTGGAGAGAATGCAATGTGGGGTGTGTGAAGATGCAATACTACAGGGCCCAAGTGGGAAATTATGGCATGTGAACATGTTATAATTGACACTTAACTATTTGCAACTAATATGTTTTACAATATAATCTGAAGATAGACAGATGGCCTGCCAGCAATTAGTACATATCATCTGTAGAAGGGTGATCCTAATTTGCTACTAGATGATGCAGTTATTACATGTGGAGGCAATGTTTTCCCATATAAAATGAGTATAGGGTTGAGCAGAGGAAAGACCTTGCAAAATGGGCTATTAAATTAGCTTTTCCAATGGGAAACTGATTTGCAGGTGGAAATATGGTAGCTACAGGTATCTATGCTTTTCTTCCCACAAAAATGGTCAATGGATTTCCATTTATAATACAAGCAGACTTTTTATTGGTTTTATCCACAAGACCACAACTTAGACAAGTTAGAGATGCCATTCAGGTTCAATTGAAAGCCGAAGATGTGATTTTATGTGACGTCAGATTTGCTGGTAAAATTTTATGTAAGCCAACCGAAGCTCGGACAATACTCCCAGATGATTTTAAACGCATTTTGGAGAATCATTTCCTTCAAGGGACCTACCATCCCGATAAAAAATGTCAATTGATATTTCTCTACTATCCTTAAGGGAATGAGAATCCTTCCCTTTATGGTGTCTCTTGGCTTTATCGACTGCCTCGATTGATATTTATCTTCCATCGACTCTGCTCTCCATTTCTCCATCATGGGACCTCTGAACCCTATCGCCGGCCTCAACCGAGTGCTCTCTGTCGGTCTCAACCTGTACTCTTTTTCTCCTTTTGTACTCTGTTGAGCTCTGTAGCCATCTGCATCCCTGTAAGCGTCTTTTTCTGTCTTTCTTTTTGAATCACTGATTTTCTTTGCTATAATCTTCTCAGCCGAAATTAGAACTCTAGTCTTTTCAAACCCTCATCTCCTCAGAAAAATTCTTGCCCACGATTCGAACCCTCCACTGCTCCAATACTGCACTTTACAAAATAAACTTGTTCCGGTGTGTGGGGTTTTATAGGCGCACTGGGGTGGTTTGTAAGATCGAGTTTTTTGTTTTGGCGTGGTGTTTTATGACGCACCAGTGTGGAAGAGTTGTGAAGCACCGGTGCATATTAGTAATAAGACGCATCGGTGCGTGTTAAGGTGATAAGCGCACCAGACTGTATAAACTTTTTCATAACAAAATAATGATAATTCTAAAGTACATGAATTTATTTGCATTATTTTCTAAACTTTACTATGTTACAAAAATTCATATTATTCTAGATTTATTATTTTACAATTATTTACAAATTTACAAACTTAAATATTTTAATAAAATCATTTCACATTAATATAATTAAAATTTTACAAATATTTTACATACAATTACAATTAAAATTACAATTAAAATTAAAATTACAATTACAATTACAATTACATTACAATTTTACAACTTCACGTACAATTACGATTAGAATAAGAATAAGAATTTTAATTTTACATAAAAATACATTTACAATTACAATCATTTCACAGTAATACAATTAAAATTTTACAAATATTTTACATAGAAATAGAATTACTATTACAATTACAATTTCACAAATATTTTACATACAATTAAAAATACAATTACAATTTTAGAATTTTACATACAATTAGAATTACAATTACAATTTTACAATTTGTCATATATACAATTACAATTATAAATACAATTTTACATAAAACAAAAATTTCAACCTCAATTACAATCACGACATAATATTTAATAAATATCATGGTCATTTAATATTAAATTAATTAATAAACATCACGATCATGATAACCATCGTACAAACATCATATTCGACTAAAAAATACATTCAAACATCAAATTAACATTATATATTAATATCATCACAACACAAACATCAAATATACATCTCATGTCAAATAACTTGTGCTATCACATACACATCCATCTGCAAGCTAAACATTAAATGAACATATCTAACATGACCTAAAAATATACACATCATGATGATCACCAACATGTAAGTTAAGTACAAATGCAACATGAACATAAAATACATGGACCATATATATATATATATATATATATAGAGAGAGAGAGAGAGAGAGAGAGAGAGAGAGAGAGAGAGAGAGAGAATGTTAAAAATATACAACTGTAATATAAATGTTATGGATCAGCTGTTGATAGTACAAAATCAATAGCAGTACTAGTGGAGGTCTGCTCAGTCAATGGTGCAACCTCGACGGTCGATGGTCCAGTCTGCTCATGATCATGACTAGTACTGATGAATGCTTCAGGCTGCTGAATGGACGTGGTTGATGGTCCAGCCTCATCTCCATGATGACTGCTAGATGCTAGTGGAGCCTCCTCATCTGGAGCGGCACGAGGTGAACGATCATGAGATGATGAGTTGCTGCTCGCGAAATTTCCATCGCGTGTTGTGGCTCTACCACACTTATAACGTGTAACAATCCTCCTTAGTCACGTAACAGCTATCGTAGCTCCTACGACATGCTGCATCAGGCTGTACATGTCATGGGGCATGCCTCTCCACATCTGTAATAGCCTATCATCGGCCTGTATGTCTCTGTCAGGAGCAGGCCTGATGCCTGTCTCAATAATCAATGCACTGAGTTGGTAGCCCAACTCCATCCCGTATCTAGTATCAGGTCGACCACGCCTAGAAAAATGTGGTATCAGCGCACTAGCAGGAGCATGTCTCTCTGCACCGGCCTCCTGATGATTCTCGGCATCTGGCATGCCCTGATCGTCATCAGGATCCACACCTGGATCGTGTGGTGGTGCCGACATCTCCTCGCCATCAAAAGAGCCAATGTTTGCAAAATATATACAAGTACACAACAATAATTAGACAATTTCATTACACAATTTAATAAAAACAAGTTAAAGAACATGTTAGAATAAATATAAATAAAACATTAATATTACCTCTATCATCTGGTGGCTCATCATCTGTGAAGAGGATGTTGGTACACCCTCGCCAATCCAATCCAGCATAAGGACAGGGGACCATAATGAAGGGATGCATCTCGTTAACACTAGGTATTAAGTCCAGTGCATCATGCGATATCCTGGTTGGAAACATAGTCTCTCACCTCTTGGGCATCATCTGCCCCCACATGTGCATCTGTGCCTCCAACATCGCCCTACGAGGCTTCCGAAAAAAAGTAGGCCTCATCTCTGGAAACCTCTCAAAAAATAAACAAAAAATCTCTAAAGCAAAAGGGAAGTTGACCCTTCCTTGTGCACGAGCATGACATCTCTCTAAGGCTGTACAGAACTGCCACAAAAAAATGGCAGACCACCTGACAAGTAGTGTCTCTTGTACTAAAGAATCAACATAATATATAAGAAAGAAACTAATGCATTGCCGGTCACTGGTGTTGTGTGAAATGGTTGAAATGAGAAGTGAGAGGCACTACACGTCCTCTCTACCAAATTCACCAATATGTAACTGACCTCCAGCGACCTGAAACTCTGAAGGAGATAGTACTGATGCTCCATTGTATCTCTGGGAGTAAACTAAGTGACTCCCTGCTACACAACTAGCTGGAACCTCTAGGAACGAGGGAAAATCCACCCCTCTCCTTGATAGCACTGTAATGAAATATATATCCTCCTCAGTGGGTGTGTACCACTGGTCAGGACCAACCTGGAAAGCCTGTCGATGGGCATTCCACCTATGGATAAGATGTCTCAAAAACACACTATGGGCCTTTAGGGAAGTAGCCTCCTCATATAAATTGAAGAGGCCTACCTGCCTTAGGAGCCCCTGGGTATCTGCTGTAATAGGGCAAGGGTACGCATCTCTCTCCCTCTCTCGTGCCTCCCATAGGCGAACCATGTCATACTTCTCCGCCTGTTATTGTTGTTGTTCCTCATCTTCTCTATGAATCATTGACATATTAAATAATTTTTTTATATTAAATTAGACATGTATTTAGGAAGATACTTATATAATTTTTTTTGGAAAAAAAAACAGACTAATTGGTGCGCCACAAAAACAGTCATGCATCGGTTCTGGTGCAGCATTTTTTTGTAGCGCACCGAAGGGGGTGCCCCAGATGACGTAAAACGCACCGTATGCGGTGCACCTAAAACTTTTTAAAGCACTGTTGACTATATATGGTGTCAGAAGAGCAGTGCACTGACTAAAATATACGCCCCAGTGCATATAGTTGTATCAGCACACCGACTTCGTGACAAATTACATAGTTAAAAATGCGATATTTTACCAAGCTGCACTATTGACCTTGTCGGAATGCCGAATGCGGTATGCTAATAGACAAAGGGGTAGATATTTCTATTAACGCACCGCATTGCTATTCGCATGGTCAACAGTGTGATCGGCTAAATGACCACAACACACCTTTTTTTTTAATTTTAAAATAATGCGAGGCACCTTTCGGTACCACCCTGGACACGATGGAGATACCTTTAGCACCAGTTGCAGTGTGGCCTATTAATTTTACAGGCAGCATCACTTATCGGTGCGAGCCGAACAACTCATGCACACCCTGCGACCAAAAAAAAATCTTTTAAATGGCTAATTTTAAGGTTATTTGAAATTATAATCTGCTAAAAAGATTAATTATGGAAAAACAAGAAAAATACTTGTACATTTCGCCATCAAGGAAGCATATTGGCTGTAGAATTTGCAAAAGAAAATGTGCCCACCATTTTGCAAAATGCAATTTGGAGATTGGTGGGCAATGCATAGAAGCAGTGCGTGCAATGGGTGTAATGGGAGCACCTTTGTCAGGGCGGCTGAGACAAGGATAAATTGCACCGATGCTTGAGAGCTCTGGAGCACTAAGAAAAGTGAAAAATGTGGTTTTTTGGCCGTATTTTTTTTTTTAATTTAACCTTGTTTCGGTGTGCGAGGTTTTATAGGTGCATCGGTGCGGTTGCTTAAGACCGCACCGGGCAGTTTCAGTTTTGGTGCGGTGTTTTATGATGCACCGGTGTGGAATTGTTATGAAGCACCGGTGCTCTATAGTAATAGGAAGCACAGGGTGGGTGTGTACAGAGTGCATGGTGTCCAGTGTTCCAATGTTTTGTGCGACTGGTGCTTTCTCTTGTAGAGCGCACCGATGATTGAGAGCTTTGGAGCATTAAGAAAAGTGAAAAATGTGGTTTTTGGCCGTAATTTTTTTTTATTTAGCCCTAGTGTACAAGTTTTATAGGCGCAACGGTGCTTTTTCATACGAATGCACTAGTCAGTTTCCATTTTGGCGCGGTGTTTTATGATGTGCCGGTGCGGTTTCTTAACATCGCACCAGGCGTTTTCTGTTTTTGCGCGGTGTTTTATGATGCACCAGCGTGGAAGAGTTGTGAAGCACCGGTGCTCTACAGTAATAGGATGCACCAGGCGGGTGTGTACGGAGCACACGGTGTCTGGTGTGCCAATGTTTTGTGCACACCGGTGCTTTCTCTTGTAGAGCACACTGGTGATTGAGAGCTTTGGAGCAATGAAAAAAGTGAAAAATATGGTTTTTTGGCCGTATTTTTTTTTATTTAATCCTTATCCGGTGCGCGTGGTTTATAGACGCACCAGTGTTGTTCCTTACGAATGCACCTGTCAATTTCTATTTTGGCGCTATGTTTTATGATGCACCGGTGTGGTTTCTTAATACCACACTAGGTGGTTTCTATTTTGGCGCGGTGTTTTATGATGCATCGACGTGGAAGAGTTGTGAAGCATCGGTTCTCCACAGTAATAGGATTCACTGGGCAGGTGTGTACGGAGATCATGGTGTCAGGTGTGCTAATGTTTTGTGTGCACCGGTGCTTTCTCCTGTCGAGAGCACCGGTGTGATTTTTTATGATAAATGCACTGAGTGGAAAACATCCACAAAACACTCCGCCTGCCAACCTCCTCTAGTAACCTCTGCTAGAAAGGGATGTCTGGGGTATTTTTATAAGGGTTTCCTAAAAAACATCCACTAGAGGGTCTTTTCCTTGTAGTGAAATCATGTAATGATTTGATGATGGCTCATTCTTTCTTTGATGAAGAATGGTTTCTCAATCTCTCATATTTTCATTATTCTCATTGCTTCATTCCTATTTCATTCAACTCCTTTTGATATCTTTGCATATGCACAACTCTTTTTTATCATTCTCATTCCCCCATTCCTATTTCATTCTTGATATCTTCGCATGCAAACAACTCTTTTTAAAAAAACAATAATAACATTCTTAGTTTTAAATGAACAATGACAAGCAATCCAACAACAAGAGGGTAAAAGACAAAGAGTAATTTGGCTACCATTATGTTGAGACCACGCGATCTCAACATCATGTGGTCTAGTCATCCTTGCCAAGATTACAGTCACGTTGAGCTGAAATAGATACACACCATGACACGGTTTACTCTTTCACTTTAAATTTATGTTTCCTTTTGATTTCCTAGTGGTTAGCCAACTAAGTAGACCATAGCCAACAACGCAAACCATTTGTGTTGTGTGGTGATCTTATTTCGACACATTATCTGTGGGCAATAATCCTGAAAAGTGTTTCATTATTAGTGGAAGCAATCTGCAATTTTGAGATTTGATTTCTCATCTGTATAATTCGACACAACATATCACCAATTTCTTTAAAAAAAAAATTGTTTGTATTCATATTGGGATGCCACGTTTCTCTGTATTTAGCTGAAACAATGAACTATGGTGAGAATTTGGAGAATTCCATTGATGGTTCCAAGTAGCCATTCCAGCAAAAATCAATGCCAGAGAAAAGTAGGAGCGCCCATGGAGTCTTTGCAATGTTTAGAGGGAGTACTGCTACTGCTATTTTGTGTACACTGATAGTAGCCATGGGTCCACTATAGTTTGGATTCACAGTAAGTATGATGCAAACAATGATATGGTTTTTATCAAGATTTTCCTGGGAGTTTCTGTCCTCTAGAATGGGCTAGCTATCATGTTAATGTGAATAAATAGATGGTGCAATGAAGTTGGATCTTCTTAGCCTTGAAGAGTTTCTATATCGAAAAGGGGTGATTAGTGTGTGTATATCTATTTTGTGATGAAGTTGTGTTTTTCTCACTATTAAGAGTTTCTATGCTCGAATGGGTGAATTACTGCATAAATACATACAGTGTAATTACGTTAGCAACCATCTTAGAGTTTCTCTTCACAAGCCATTGGAATGAACAATTCATGAGAAACTAATAATACTGGGTTACTATCTGGACCAAGATCCAGGTTTGGTCTTTTGATTAATGATTCATATTCACATGTTAGGTTTTTCAGTTCTAAATAGGTTAATCTAGCATGCCCTATTGGTGTAATTTTATTTGGGTGTGTGTTTTATTTTTAGCTAGCAAAGCTCGGGACTAATATGTAACTCCATGCTAATGACTTAGATTTATTCATGTGTCAGGTTTTTCAGTTATAAATAGGTTAATCTAGTATCCCCAATTGGTCTGATTGTATTGGGGTGTGTGTGCTTGATTTTTAGCTAGAAAATCTCAGGACTCATATGCGACTCCATGCTTGTAACTTAGTTTGTGTCTGGTGGTTCACACCAGATCGATTTTCTATTACCCACAGTATATCCATTTGCATTTCCACCTGTACTAGGCGAAGCCACCTGAAAAGATGGAGGGTGTAAGAGGTACAAAATCCTTCTGTATTCCTCTGCCCCTGGTAAGAGAGGACAAGTTCTAGTCCATGAGGATCTTTGTGTGTGTTTGCGAAGGGGAGTGAGGAAGGGGTTATAGCTCATGACTCATTGCTTGAATGGAGCATAGATTTGATAAGGTTTTCAATCTTTTAGAATATATATGGATGTTTAGATGGACTTCTATCAATTCTTGTACATTGTCATACTCTGAGATATAGTTTTAAATTTATGAGTTCTAAAAAGTGTTTATATGCTTCAAGTGGTCAATTTGGATTGCTCCTACAAAGGGCTAATTGATAGGTTAACTCATTGATGGTTTTTTCTTTTTGAAAATAAAATGTAAAAATAATATATTGTGGTCAATTAAAATGATTTATTTTTTAAAGATTTTCATCATGGAAGGGCCATATAAATATATGCCCTTCTAATTGAAATTTGGACATGCCCTTCAAATTTGATCACTATGCGCGATGTCTAAATCTGGCAAAGCATCACAGTTATACATTCAATGAATCCGGCGTATCGTCAAGGTGTAGTTTGCATAGATTTATTTGGGAGTAATATTTAAGTGTGATTTTTTTATTTTGAAAAGTTATCTGGTTTATTTTCACATTTAATTTGTTTATAATTTGAATATGGATTCAATTTCTTTAAAATCGAAGTGCCCAAAATTTTAAAATTATCCATATATGTAATACAAAAAACTAATTTAAACCACACAAAAATCAAAATTTTCTTTGCCAAATTGAACCAAAAATCCATGAGAAAGACCAAAAATTTAACTTAAAAAAATAATCCATTTATTTGTTGGAAATAACCCCAATTGCCAATATGTGGTAGCAGGACAACAACATAAATTTTTGATTTGATCTCATTGAAGAGAAGGACACTGCAGCAAATTTCTAAGTTTTTGCACTCAACCTGTGCATTCAATTTTTGGTTTAAAACCACCTGAAACAATTGAATTTCCTTTACATGTCCGCAACCTTCCTGATATGAAAAATCATGGTTTAAACCATGCAACCTCCCGCCATAAACCCTCGCACCAACCGCAGTTATTATCGCGCCATTTTATTTTGCATTCAAACCTTGCCACGTCACGTGGACCCCGCCAATCCACGTCACCCTCTTTGACCAATCAAAACTTATCGCACGCTTCCGGTGCTCACATCACCACCTTTTTGCAACCGCGCAATAGCGCGACCCCACCTACCAGTTCACCATCTCCCGCGACCAATCAAAATCCCATCACACCGTTTAATTGTATACGTCAGCAGCGTGCCGTTTGATGTGATAAGACCTTCACAAATTCTTCCCCGTTCATTTTTGCACCATCTGGTGCTGACGTCAGGGGACACGACTCCCCATGTGATAAACCTATTGCATTGTATTTCATAATGTTTTTTTGTTTTATGGTTTGTAATGTGCCCGCGACATAATATTTTTATTTCGTATATTTTTTAACTTAGGTTATAGTTTTTAACTAAATATTGTGGTTACAGCCTGTATTGAAAACATATATATATTTTGTACTAGAAAATCACACAGTGTGTGCAATGAAGTGGGCAGGTAGAGTAGAATAATGAAAATAGAACGACAGTTCTTCAGTTCACGGTCTATCCCTGTGTATCTTTTTTCTCTGTTTGTATGCAAATGAAATAGAGGATTTCTCTATGTTAAAGGGGGGGGAATTTTATTCCCTCTGTTGTTAAGGATTTATCAGAAAATACGACATGGTATCGGAGCTAGTCCAGGCTCTAAGCAATTGCTGAAGAAGCTGAAGGAAGAAGAAGACTGTTGAAGCATTACACCAGCGGAGTGAAGGTTTCAGCAAGTCAGGTATTTACACAATAGTGTCACTGTTCATTTAAAAATATACAGAGATCTAAAAAGAAGTGTTAAGAGTCAGAGTTTACCTCTCTAGCAGTGAGAAATTTTTATTTAAAGTTACACAGTCAAGCTTTATAGTTCTGCACATTAAGAAATGGCAGGAACTAGCACAAGCACGAGTATGGGAAATACTCAGCCCCCACAGTTCAATGGGAAGAACTATGATTATTGGGAAATCAAAATGAGAGCCCTGTTTGCATCTCAAGACTTATGGGAACTGGTTGAAGATGGATTTGAAGAACCAGCTGATGCGAATGAGTATAATGCCTTAACACGGATAGAAAATTATTTGCTGAAGAGTAATAAGAAGAAGGACTCAAAAGCCCTCTTCTATCTCTATCAAGCAGTGCATGAAAGCATATCTCAAAGAATTGTAGCATCAAGAAGTCTAAGGAGGCATGGGATACGCTCCAGATAACCTATCAAGGTATGGAGAAAGTAAAGACAACAAATCTTAAAGTAATGAGAAGAGATTTTAAGTTATTTGCATGAAATATTTTGATAGCTTAGACTCATTCTTCACATAGTTGATTGGGTTGGTTACCCAAATGAGATCTCATGGAGAGACAGTAGAAGAAAGAAAAGTAGTGGAGAAAATATTGATAAGTTTACCCTTAAAATTCAATGTGATAGTCACTACTATTGAAGAGACAAAGGATCTCTCAAGGTTTATAGTTGATGAGCTTCATGCATCTTTGATGACACATGAAGAAAGGCTGAACAGAATAGAAAACTTATCTTTAGAGCATGCCTTTAAGAAAAAAAATTCCATTGGAAGAGGAAGAGGTCAAGGCAGATAAAACTACTAAGGAAGAGGTAGAGGCAGAAGCTAAAACAAAGGAGGAAGAAACAACCCTGCAAGTATAACTAAAAGGGGCAACAACAAAAGTCAGAATCAAAGCCAAGGCAGCAGCCAACAAGGTGGACAAAATCAAGCACATGGAAAAAGGTATTATAAATCCCAAGTCCAATGGTATTAATGTAAGAAATATGGGCACTATGCCAATGAATGTAGAAAGAAACAGAGTGACATGGGTAATAGACCTAGTGCTAACTTTACTAAAGAAAATCAGAGTCAAGAAAATTTATTTCTCGCATGCAATATGGCTGAAGAGAATAATGAAGATATATGGCTTCTAGATTTAGGATGTAGCAACCATATGACTGGAAACATCTCTATGTTTTCCATGTTGGATGAAAATGTGAAGTCTTAAGTAACATTGGGAACAGACAACAAAGTCTCTGTCATGGGTAAAGGCATAGTAAGTGTTTTGACAAGAAAAAGAGAAAGGAAATCCATATCAGATGTATAATATGTGCTTGGTATGAAGTGTAACCTTTTGAGAATTGGACAAATCATTCAAAAGGGCTACAATGTATTATTTGAATATGATGTATGTACCATCATGGACATACCACCAAGCAATCAAAGCATTGCACAAGTGAAGATGACAAGAAACAAAATGTGTCCTCTCAAAATGAGAGCAAATCTTAAGAAAGGAGTTGCAATGGCAGCTGTGACTCAAGAGACATTCCAAAAGGAGGCCAAAGATGAAAAATGACTATGGAATTTTAGATTTGGACATCTCAACTTTGGAGGCCTAAATTTATTACATAGAAAACATATGGTAAAGGGATTACCATTGATTGAGAAACCAGACAGCCTACGTGAAGGCTGCATCTTGGGAAAACAACACAGAGAAAGCTTTCCATCAGGGAAGAGCATACGGGCAGAAGCACATTTAGAAATATTCCATTATGATTTGTGTGGACCAATTCAAACACCTTCTTTAGGAGGCAGTCACTATATGTTGACTTTTATTGATTATTACACAAGAAAAACATGGGTGTACTTCTTGAAGTTGAAGAGTGAAGTATTTGAGAAATTATGCCACTTTAAAGCTCTTGTTGAGAATCAAAGTGGATAGCACATAAAAGTTTTAAGGACTGACAGAGGAGGAGAATATATCTCCAAATATTTTCTACTTTTTTGCAGAGAAAATGGAATACAAAAGCAATTTACAGCAAGGTATACACCACAACAAAATGGTGTTGCTGAAAGGAAAAGCAGAACCATCATGGATATGGTAAGAAGCATGTTGAAAGAAAAACATTTTCCAAATGAATATTGGGCTGAAGATGTACATTGTGCAACATATGATTTGAATAGATTCCCAATAAAGAGTGTGATGAACAGAGTTCCAAAAGAAGCATGGAGTGGGATAAAACAATTTTTCACCCACATGAGAGTATTTTGATGTGTGGCTTATGCACATATTCTAGATCGGCTAAGGAAGAAGTTGGAAAGTAAGGGGGATAAATGCATATTTGTTGGATACAATGATGAATCAAACGCATACAGATTGTATAACCCATCTACCAAGAAGTTCATAGTAAGCAGAGATGTGCAGTTCATTGAGGAAGAATCTTGGGATGGAAGCATTGAGAAAACAATGAATGTAAAAACTTGTTTGTCTCAAGAATATGATGAGGAAGAAATGGAACTAATAAATCCTTAATTAGCAGCACCACCTCCACCAACACAAGCACAGAAAGGAACACCTCAAGTAGGCATGAGAACAACATTGAGAAGTGAAGAAAGTGCTTCTCCAAGCACAACACAAGGAGTAGTTTTGAGTGCTTCTACAAGCACAAGTTTAGGAAGTAAATGAAGGACAAGATTTAGAAGCTTGAATGAAATCTATGAGAAAGAGGCAACCAATGAAGGTATGAACTCTTTATTTGCATTGTAGTGTCATATAGAAGATCCTATTCATTTTGAAGAAACAGTAAAAGATAAGAAATGGATAGATGCTATGGATGAAGAAATGAATGGAATAGAGAAGAACAATACATCTGAATTAGTTGATCTCCCAAAAGGTAAGGAAGTGATTAGAGTAAAATGGGTCTATACGACCAAAAGAAATGTTGAAGTCAAGATTGAAAGGCACAAGGCCAAACTTGTTGTCAAAGGTTACAAACAGAAACAAGGAGGAAATTATGAAGAAAATTTTGCACCAGTTGCAAGAATGGAACAGTGAGACCAGTGTTGTCCATAGTGTTAGCCACCTATAAATTTTTTTCAAGAAAATAGGTGGCTAAATATGTTCTGAGTCTTCAAGAGAAACATTTCCCTTGAAAATATTTCATCCTTGAAAGCCTCCATGTGTCTTTTTCCCTTTGAAGAAATCTTCACAGTTGTTTCCACTGAAAAATCCCTACTGTTATGTGAAAAAGAATGCTTTAAAAAGGCCTCCATTTGTCCTATGTCATCCTCACAAAATATCCATTTTCATCACTATTCCCCCTTTCAAATTCCTCCAAAATCCCCTCATTGACCCTCTAAAACATCAAAGTCCCCTTTTTAAACCTTATATTATCATTTATTTGGTTTAAAAATCTCTTTTTCTACCTATCGGAACCCCTTATTTGGCCTAAAAAGCACTAAAATTGGCCTAAAATACTCTATTTTACACTATATCAGGCTAAGCCCCTGAGGGCTTATACAACCCAGCCCCTTTCTTCATAAGCCTTTAGCCCCACAACTGGGCGCTGAAAAGCCAAAAAATCCCTTAAAAAGGCCTTTTTCCCTTTCTAAACAATTCTCCGCTCATTTTGAAGAATTAGGCCCCTGAGGGCTTATTCCTTTCAGCCCCTCCACCATACAACCTGCGCTACGATCAAGCGCTAAGGCCCCATTGCAAATTGCAATTGGAGCTCTCTTATCCGACTTTTCCTTTGTTATTCTGAATTTTTTCGACACGATGAACTTTTCTCCCCTGGACCACCGATCAAATCTTGACCGTCCACCTTTACAGATCCGACGGCTGAGATACAATCGGGTCTCCGCTCATAAGTCCTTCTCCTGCGGCCTCTGATTTGATCTGAACCATTGATCTCCCCTCTAATCTAATGGCCAGGATCTAATCGCATCGCTCATTTTCTGTCTGTCCACCAATTCCCAAAACATTTCTCCGATTGAATCTCAACCGTCCATTTGTATAGATCCAACGACTCCAATTAAACTTGATGAGTCTGATGGCCCAGCACATACACTGCCGCTCCATCCAATCTTAGCTGTCCAATCAGTCTAATCTGATGGCCAGAGAAAATATCGATGGCACCACCATCCGCTCATGCATATTTCCCCATCAGAGTCTTTCTGCACCGTTTGATTGACGTGCCTCCATTCGACGGTTGAAAACATGTTTCGAAATTTTTTTTTGCCCAGGGGCTAACGTTCAAAAAAAGTCCAAAACTAGTGGTTTTCTAAAGGACACGTGTCAGACGCTGAGGCATATCATGTTTTTTTGGAGAGTTTTCAAAACCTCTTCGGAGCTACGCAAAAGCAGCAGTTTTCTACTAAAACCACCCCTCCTCGATAGAACCCTTCACTTAATCTCGACCGTTCATTTGATCTAGATCAACGGCTCATATTACGTTGCGTTCCCATCCATATTACTTTCATCAGACCTTCCAAAGGACTTCATCGAAAGATCTCCACCGTCGATCTCTTTCATAATCCAATGGCCCACGTTCAATCTTCCTCCACCCTCTCGGTCCCACCACCAAATGCACCCGATCTCCTTCGTTTTAAGCCTTTTTCCTTTGTATTTTCCCAAACAATAAACTTTTGTGTTTAGCACTAAAATTCATTTGTTTCCTTCTAATTTGTTCTAACCTCCTAAACAACTGCACCGGTGAATCCTGACCATAGATCACCACTATTCAGTCTAATCCAACGGTCCAAGATCCTCCTCACACCAAAACTCCATCGGACTAGTTTTCACCATTCCACAGTGATCTTCAGCCATTTTTCCACTGCATCCACCATTTCCATCACTACGCCACCATCTCCACTAGCCTCTACAGCAACCCCACCCCGCTCCCTATGGATTTCCTAATATGTTTATCGTCTTTTTGCAGGGGTTACAGATGATGAAAATCAGTCTCTGTCTCACAGTTACAGATAGGGAAAATAGAGCACAAAATGCCATGTTTCAAAGCCAAAGATAGAAGGAGAGACATCCAGGAAGGTTTTAAGGAAATTTTTCATTAAAAGATCAGTGTTAAACTCTGTTTCAAACCCTCCAGTGCCATTAAAACCTGCATATTCACAAACAGAACAAAGCATAAGTAGCAAAGAGTATCAGTGACAGTTTAAAGGGATTAAGAGCCTATTATTGAAGATTTAATGATATAATCTAGTGATTAAAGGACGAATATACAGTGAAGACCATAAAGATGATTGAAAGGCCTAATTAAGCCCTAAAACATAGGATCCAGACAAATTAACAGTGTTTTAAGGTAAAGACAAAAAATCTATCAGTCCAAGAAGCCTCCACTGCCACATCAGAGGCCAATTGAACCCTCTCCAGCTACCAAAATCCAACCCTCTCCAACTACCAAAGGCCACCTGCAGCCTCATAGAAATCAAAGAAGGCCTAGTTATTGCCAGAACATAAGATATTTTCCTAAAGACAGTTGAACAATTATTACAAATCAAAGGAACTTACTACTAACTGTCAGCAGAGTTATTATAAAGATAAGAAGCAGCCCTAAAGTCAATTTTCCCATCCATTAAGCCTCAGAAAGTAGAAACAACAACTATGGAAGTATGGGCAACCTGCAGACTTTCTATCCACTTTACTTATTTCAAAGGTCAAAAAACAGTCAGCCAGAGTACAAATACAAGCAAAGGCCCATTTAATGAAGCATGGAGCATGTCATTTCTTATCCATCAAGCCTCCCAGGGGCCGAGAAACATTAAGTTCTTCATTTAGTTGGGCCAACTATCTCTTCTACTCTTCCACTTCCTCATTCTCCTATAAGAACTCCTAAAGAATTCATTGTTGTTGTTGGTTGTAGGGATTCTATTAGTTTTTAGAACTGTTATTAAGGGGAAGTAGTTGAGTAGTCTGTAATATAGTAGGCTGGGAAGAGAAGTCTGGATTGTAAAAGGCCATTGATCTCAAAGTATGTGACTGGTTTTGCACATCAATTAACGAAGCAGATTCACAAGATCCTGTTCTATATTATCGGTGATGTTACTCTTACTGTAATTGTTTCCTTTCATGTTTATCATTCTGTCCATTATTTCTCTGATAAAGAACAACAAGCATATATTAGGACATACTATTGGAAGTACCCTAAATCTCACTGTAATATTTATCTTGATGTTTTTTTCTAAGTTGTTTATCTAAGAGCTAATTCATCATAATTTAACCAATATAGTAGTTGGCTAGACCATGCTTATTGATGTCTAAATTTGGAGTTAGCCTCTTATGATGTTCTTTATTGGATTAAGCTGGGAGAATTGGGAAACTGGGAGATCAGAGCTAGCCCTATCTCACTAGGTTCCTTTTCCAAAGGTTTACCTTTCTAAAATCCCTTTGAGTCAGTGTCAAAAGCATTGAAGGTTAAAATCCCTTCTCTGATCTTAGTCCTTACTCTCTGTTTCATCTTATATGTTTCTACTATTCTGAAAGTGGTTATGAGGAATATTGGATTGTCTTCCTTAAGAGTATGCGAAAATTAGGTCTAGATTTAAATGACATCTGATCTGATCTTAAGCTACTCTTTGTGTCTTTACTAAGAGTTTCATTTGAAGTATGTTAAAATTAGGCCTAGATTTAGATGACATCTAACCTAATCTTAGGCTGCCCTCTGGTTTCTTTCTTTCACCCATTCTTAATGTTCCATTCCACCATCTATCTAAAAAGATCCTTTGGTATAGATGACTTTCCCTATGGAAAACCTTGGACAATTTTTTTGCAAGTAATCTCCTTTCATGACTCCATAACCCAATGGATTGATACCTTTTTTACTATCTTCCCATGCTGAAACATCCTTCTATTTAGTTCCTTTCCTCTTTCCTTAACCTTCTCAGTCAATGATCTCCAACCAATCAAATTATCAAAATCAAAAACCTTTGTGCTTCATACCTAGCCTAATACCTCAATTTGAGCTTAAATATATATCATTCTTTATATTTATAGAGAGATCCCTCTCTGAATCTAGGAGGGTTAGATCCTAGGATGCCAAAGTGGTTTGATGTTGTCTTATCTTTTGGTCTTTCCAACCTGGCCAAAACATAGGAACCACAACACAGTATCACAACATAAGTGGAAATTTTACCAAATGGATGTGAAATCAACATTCCTAAATGGAGTATTGATGGAAGAGGTTTATGTTGAACAACCTCTGGGCTAGGAGAAAGAATTCCAAGAGCACAAAGTATGCAAATTGAGGAAAGCTCTATATGGGCTGAAACAAACACCAAGAGCATGGTATAGTAGAATAGATGCTTATCTATTGGACAATGGGTTTGAAAAATGTGAAGGAGAACCCACACTATAAATCAAAGAAAAATATGGTAAGATGTTGATATTTGTTTTATATGTTGATGATGTGATCTTTACAGATAATGATGCTTACCTCATTGAAAATTTTAAGACAGTCATGAAAGAAGACATGGTTTAATTATTTCTGTTTGACCTGCTTTCATCGACTCTTAGTAGCCCGTATGCACGTAGAATATTCAAATCCGTGGGAAACTTAAAAACATGTCTATGCTTCTATTGATTAAGCCTACAATATATGTGCAGAGTAAATCAAATTTGAGGAGCACTAATATTGCAATACCTTGGGATTGTATGTTCTCCATTCTCCATTGGCCATGACAATCCTCTAGGGGAGAGTTTCATGGTCGACACTTCTCAGAACCTGGACTGTTCAACTATTCTATGGAATGGCAGTTCTCTTGATGATCATTACTCTTCAGTCCTAGATTTGCAAGGCAATACAACAATCAACTTGCCACCACAATTTTAATTATACAAAAGGGAGTAAGTTCGAGAGAAATTTTAACACTGTGACGACTAGGCTTATTAAAGACACGTCCTAGACAGGGTTTAACACTTCTGAGAATGGCCAAAGTCCTGACCAAATATATGGCCTTCTACAATGTCAGGGAGACACAACAACCGACTAGTGCTACAATTGTTCACAGCAAGAAAACACTACTCTTCGACAAAATTGTAGGAATGCTGGCGACGGTTTAATGTGGCTCAACTTCTACTTTTTTTGTTATGAGAACTATAGTTTCTTTAGAAAATTGGATACTACTGATGGATGGTATCTTTGGAATTCGTACAATGTCTCAGCTAGTCTTGATGTTTTTAATAAGGCTCTTTCCATCTTATTCAACAAGTTGGTAGATGAAGCAACATCTAGATCTACATTATATTATGCTTCTGGAACAACTACAGACTTCTTGTCTCAGAATATTTACGGTCTGGTCCACTGTACCATAGATATGTCTATTGACAACTACACATCATGTATGTCGGGACAAATCGCTTTTATTTTTGCAAGTTACAGTGGAAGGCAAGGGGCACGAAGTTTTATGGGAAGCTACACAGTTCGTTACGAAATGTATAGTTTCTTTAACTCAATTTCGTCTCCACCTCCTGCGGAAGCACCAACTAATAGACTAGTTGCGCCTGATACATGAACGAATCAGACCACACCACACCATCAAGTAATAGTACGCATGAGAAAAACAAATCTTCAAACAATTTACCCATAATTTTAGGTGTTGTTGGCGGGTTGCTTCTGCTGTTATTGGTATGTGTGTTAAAAACTAGGAGGAGATTGAATTCTGTCATATTTCGAAATCCTTTCAAAGGTATTTGCATGAATTACATTTTACATACTAGAATTAGGCGGGTTCTGATCATATGGACCTCAAGAGAAAAGCTAACGGTGCTTATGATTAGACCTGGGTTTAGACGAGAATAGGCTGGTGCCCACATTAGAGGAATTTTGAGGTCTAAAATGGGCCTCCTAGGGAAAATGTACAATCAAAATTCACTTTACGAGAACCAATCACATTTTAGGGGATGACATCATCCCTAATGGTTGAGGTGGAATTTCTTGAGTTAAAGGTACTTACTTGTCACATTCTCAATGGTGGATAAAAAATCATGGTTAACTATGGTAGTGCTCTAAGTACTTTTAAAGTCGTAAAGTAAAGTACTCATAATAAATGTCATTTTACACTTTTTGAATAAAATAATATTATTGTCATTTCATATTTCTTGAAAAAAACAATGCATATCCCTATACATTTATTATATTATATTATATTATTTTTATATAGTATATTAATTACATGTTATTATACAATTTAAATAATATAAATTTTAATTATTAGCATATAATATAAATAAGAATTTATAAATTTATATTTATATTTTATTTTAAGTTATTTAAGTACAAAGTACAAATGCATTAGTTGTTCAATGATAATTATTTTTTCTTGAAAAGCTCATCCTTATTTATAGTCACATCAATACAATTTTTTTATTAATTTTATTTTGATGCAACTTTTGAATTGAATTTAACTATGGTTACATGGATTGTGGTGCAAAAAGTGAATTGCAAATTCATAAATATTATTTTATTGGTTTAGCTATTATTTTATTATTTCCTCGGGAGGCCCATTTTAGACCTCAAAATTCCCCTAATGTATTGAGTACACTTTTAGATTTAGATTTAGTACATAGTTACACAGAGAGTTGAAGAATCCCCCATTCCATTATATGTCGTTGTCAAAATATCATATGATAGATCATGACCCCCACAATACAACAACTTTATTTGCTCTGTTAGACTATTGTTAAAGTTTGTTTTTTGGACACAATTTTCACATATATTATCTTTCAAGAAATCTCAGAAATGCTTGCAAAATCCAAGTTGAACAAATTCAATTTTGGGTTTATGATGAAGCTGTGTATTTTCATTGTATAGGTCATGGGCGATGTTGTCGCTCCTAGAGACAACCTAGAGTTGTGATAGACCAGTGCCTAGGACATCTTAGCATAGCAAGGAGCGTATAATATAATGTATGAAGTTGTCAACTTCAGCTCACATGCTATCTCCTGTAAACAGGGAAAATTAATCTGAATGGGACCAGAACCTTCAGAAATTGACACAGAGGAAGGAATACTGCAGAGGCAATATGCAAAACTCCAATATAAAAGCAACAGACAATTCAGAGACAGCTTACTGCAAAGCGGGCCGATTCAGAAATACTTCATAGAAATAAGTCATCAGAAGGTGTATGTAGTGAATGAAATTTAGAGGAGATATTAGTTAACGTTGAGCTGATACCCAGATACACAATACCACCATGCATGGGCTTACCAATCTAAGAATCCATACATAACAGTAGCGTTTTAAAAGTACCCTCACAAAGAAACTAATATAGCAGAAATACGGTTAAGATGAATAATGGAACAGAATATCATGCATGAGCCATATTTAAAGCGCTTGACTGATCCGAGCATGGGCATCAACTAGGATGAATCCATACCAAAAATCAGTGAGCCACTCGCATTCCAAAACATGATACAGGAAACATGGATGAAATGAAATGTTCTATTAAAATAACACATAAGAGAAAGTTACAGACTGTGAAGTACCAAAGACCAGAATCCTCTTTAACAGATGGAACTCCTCCTCACTGAGACCCTATGGGCTCTGAGCCTTCATACAAAAGTTTTACAATGTGTATACAAAAAGCCTTTCACTGCATAATTTTCTGATAAAATCTGGAACCCTCAATAATCTGTTCTTCGGGGTTTTTATAGGAAACAAAGAAGACTCATAAAGAAAGTGGGTGATGAACATTTAATTGTATCATTAAAACAAAATGGCGGAGACGTGCACGCCCATACTGTTGAATGGTTCTGAAGTGTTGCATGTATTCTGAGGCCGACATTCTGAAATAAATGCACTTGATGAAGATCTCTTCAGGAACACGGTAAAGGAGTAAAATCATATAAACATTCTGTCCTTTCCTGAAAGGATATGGTGCTGAAACGAAAGCCTTGAGATATTTTTTCTTGTGCCTTGTACCCTCTACCTTCCCAATTCTGAATTAAGCTTTAAAATCTTCAACACCGAACGCTGAATTCTTCACTCATCCTCTGATCTTCCTCTACTGCTCCATTAATGTTTTCATCTGTGAAATCGGCGCCTTGAATGCCCCTGGGAAGATTGCCAAAGTATAACCTTGTTTCTTTAATGGATGTCATGTCACAACAGCTACCCAGGACTTTCTTCATAAATTTCGCCTCTGAAAAACTGGTCATTTGACGCGTTCTCGGCTTTTGTAATGGATGCTGCAAATTATGATAATTCTTTATCGTTGTAAACCTATAAAACACACAAAGTTGTGAATAAAACAAATGCATGGGGGACGGCAATGCAATGGAGGCGACTGTGTAGTGAAGCAACATAATTAAATGGAGGAAGCATGCAGGGTGGTGACGAAGAAAATGCAGTGGAAATAATGGTAGGCGAATTAGAGAAAGTTTTAAACGAAAAACAATGAAATTTGACTTGTGACTGACATATGTAATGGGCGGAGGAGAAATGCGACGCACACGTGGGATAATGACGTGGTGGGAGACTGGGTCCAAGGTGTGCATGTGACTAGATGTGGACCGCTCGATCTCAGGGGGAGATCGACGGTTGAAAGAGCATCGGAGGCGATGGACAGTGGGCCAGGGGCACATTTGTCGTGGGTTAAAACTCATGCAGCTTCGATGCGTGACAACCGTTCGATGAAGGTCTCTAGATCCGACGGCTAACAACGATATCGTTGCGCATCTTTTGCCGAACAATAGTGTGCGATGAACAGCGGTTTTGGAACCGTACGTTGGGATGCGTGGCAGACAGTGTATGGAATCACTGGCCCAAGGAGAATTACCGCCTACCACCGAAAGGCGGTGCGATACATACCACCCGGTTTTGGAGTAGTGTGCTGCGGGGGCCACTGGAGAAGATGAGCTTATAGCCGTTGATCTGCAGGATAATCGGACAGTGGATAGATTATCAGGGTTGTGAACAGAGTGGGGTCTGGGTGTGATGAAGCACTGCGAATTCCATCCGATCTGTATATATCGACGGTTATAGATGCGCCCAACATGTATCTGTGGTAAGCACTTATAGGGCCAGCGCTCGGTTTTGGCTTTCGGTCACGTGGAGGAAAAGGAGCAAAGGGTCTAGGCCGAAGGGGCTAAGGCCTGATGTATTTTCAAAGGTAGGTTTATCGGCCCTTTTATGTGATTCTGAGGCTGGGAGAAGGCGGCGATAGGCAGATAATGGATTTTCCAGGCTATCAAAAGAATTTTGAAGGGTTAAAATGGAATGGCTTGCCAAAAATTCAATAGGGGTTTGACATGATCAACAAGCGAGTCGAGGAAGACACAGTAATCAGTCAAGATTGACAAATTGTGTTTACCATGGAAGAATTGATAGCTACTACATAAAATTTTCACGATCATAATAAGCTTGGGGAAGGTGGATTTGGGGCTATATACAAGGTAACAATGAATAAGAAATCTTCTACTAGTGTATAGAATCTTAAATTATACCTTTGACACTTTGGCTGAATTTTTCAGGGAACTACTGAAGTTGGAAAGGAAATAGCCGTGAAGAAGTTGTCCTTAAGATCTCTACAAGGAAAGAAAGAATTTATGAACGAAGTTAAACTTGTGGCCAAAATTTATGAAATCTCATGAACCTATTAGGCTATTGCGCAGAGGGATCGGAACAGTTGCTTGTGTATGAGTACTTACTGAATAAAATCCTCGATAAAATCCTATTCGGTGAGTCAATTCAATTCTATTTTGTAATTGAAAAAGATGCATTAATGTTCCAATATATTTATGATTAGTTAGTGTACTGCATCCATGGATACAAATCCAAATAGATGCAACTAGCTTGATTTGCATAAACACTACAACATTATAGTGGGAGTTGCTCGCGGGCTTCTCTATCTGCACGAGGATTCTCAACTGCAGATTATTCATCGGGATATAAAAGCAAGCAATATTTTGTTGGACGAAAATATAAATCCTAAGATAACAAACTTCAGCTTAGCAAGACTATTTCATGAAGATGAGAGCCACGCCAGTACAAGAGTTGCAGGAACTTAGTAAGATTTCAAAATAATCATTACTCTGACACACTCCCTAAAGCTATTAACAATTAGTGATGAATATGTTTTCATTTGTGCTATTGATTTCAAGAGGATTGATAGTCTCGTATGACAATTTTTCTTTTGGCTATTTACTTGCTTTGTTATGTTTTAACATTCTAGGATACATTGATACGATTTCCTTTGCACTTGTTCATCACTCAGTTCCTAAAATTTCCCTCATTACATAATCTTCGACTTTTTAATTTGGATATGCAGTAGGTATATGGCACCAGAGTATGCTATGCAAGGGAAATTATCTGTAAAAGTAGATGTCTATAGCTTTGGTGTTCTTCTCTTGGAACTTATTACATGAAGAAAGAACAATGATTATAATATGTCACTTGAAATGATGATGCTTTAGAATGGGTGAGATACTTTGGTACAATTCTCATTTTATGTCCAACTGAGCATATCTACCATATCTAGGCCATGTTAGGAGGTTCAGGTTCATCTATAAACCATTTAGGGAAGTATAAATTTATAAATTTCACTGATATTATATTTTGATAGGAATTTTTTTATCTATTTTGAACACGATAAAGTATAAGATGACTATTCTTAATGTAATATCCCAAATAGGGGAAAGTCAGTAATATTTAGAATTACTAGATATTCCAGAATGGGACTACGGTAATATAAAAACAACATTGCTGGAAAATAACGCAGTTTTAGAAGACATCAGTGGGAGGACAATATGGAGGCTCAAAAATCACATGTACAATAGCAAAATAGATTTACAAAGTGGCCCATAAAATGTACAAGTGGAAAATAGAAGACTTTTATGAATAAAACCCTCAAAATAAGGGGCTGCAACACTGTATTAAACTGCAAAAAGGCTTGACAACATTATTTTTAAGAGCTGCAGTAGCTGTATATTACAATCCAGATCTAGAGCAGATCTATGTACAAAATATTAGATCTATATCAGATCTGTACACTAGAAGATCTCCTCTACAAATTCCCCTTGGGGTTTTGAGCAAAACATGAAGCAGATAGAGTAGATCTGAGATCTAAATTTGCAGATTTGTAGTAATATTCATAAATTATGCAGTATATATAGTAGAAATCATATTAGATCTAAGAATGACATGGATTAGATATCTAATTCATGGATCACCACAGTGAAGGGCAGAACCCCAACATCAGAGATCTCTCCTCCAAAAGTATGCCAAAACACCCTGCAACTTTCTTCTTTCAAATAACAAAATCCTGGAAGGGAAACTGTGTTGTAGGCTTCAGTAATGGTTTGGCCTGATGCCAAGATCTGAAAATGTAGCTCCAAAGGTCCAAAACACTCTTGCCAGTGGGATAAAAGGCTCTCCCACTAAAAAGAGGCAATAGAATGGCCTAGATCTGAATAGATCTAGCCTCCACTTGCTGCAGCTTACAAAGACAACCAAACCCTCAACAGGATCTGCTTATATTTGGAAGAAGTAGCTTGGCCAAATGCCTGATAGTGGACAAGATCAACAAAACTCTCCCAAGAGGCTCCTCAAGGGAAGAGGTGGGATTCCCAATCAGGAACAACCAATCCTCTGCTAAACAGCCAAGATAATGATATATGTCTAAACAGACAATATATTCATAAATATCATATAATCAACAACCCTTCTCTTGGTGCCATGTTCTTCCTTTTATAAGATGGAAATCTTGCAAAACCCTAAACCACCTCAATGAGATAGCTCTTTTCACATGTGCCACCTTCAACTAAAACTGCGTTGTGCATCAATGAGGATCACTTGTCTAAGAAATCGCAATTGATTTGGTCATGGTTGACTTGGTCAAATAGCCCAGCATCTTTCACACTTAAGTGTGCTTATGAAAATAGCCTAGATTTAGCCTTGTTCACATTGGGCATTGATTTATTTTTCTTTTTAGGAGTTTTATTGATCCTCCTTTACAATTTTATTCATGAAACATAAAACAAAACAAAATTGAATATTCCCATTAGCTTAGGACTAATTGGGAATATTACAGTCCTCCCGTCCAAAATGTTGCTTGTCCTCAAGCAAAAAATAAGGTGAGTGTTGCAACTCCTTTTCCCCTCCATTGGTGACACAATCAAGAGATAAGCTTCCTCCATGAGCTGAGTGTTCACCAAACGAACCCTCCATGAATTTCTTCTCTAATGTTCTTATGAGTGGTAAATGTTCCATCCCATAAGGAGTCAAAAATTCAAATGAAACAAACATGGTTGAACCAATACTCTCTCTAAAACATGTAGCATATGGCACATAGAGAGTCTCCATCCCATGTGGTACATACATGGATCCCATCCTTATTCCAAACATCCCCATGAAAAGGACAAGTATATCATATATGTATGGAATCAAAACAATGTAAATACAAACAGAAATTTGAGCATGAGGAGGTGGGTCATAATCCCACATATGATACCAACACAGTGCATCTCATGCCTGTCTCAAATCAAGACATGGTAAGTGGTTTCCCACCACTTACTTGCTGCCCCATACATATCACTATGGCTAAAGGTGAGATATATGTTTGGTGCCTTAGGGAAGCACCCATCATGATATAAAATATCCCTTTTCTCATCAAGGGAGTGGCCAAATTCAGAAATTTTTGTGGCCCATGGTTTGCCATGAGATTTACATGATGTATTACTCCTTATTGGAGTCATGGCCTATGTACAAGTAGTGAAAGAATGTATACAAATAGAAAAATAAACATGTTTTACAAATGTATGTTCTTCACCAAAATTTATCCTTATACAGGTGGAGTGGTGTATGGATATTTCTCCTCCTTCCAAGGTAGGAAGAGATGGCTAAAATAACTCTATCATAGTCTTCCTACTGCCCCAACTCCACATAATTGTTGCATTCTTGAAACTGATGATGTAGCTCTCCTCCAAAGCCTTCCCATTCAAAGCATCTCATGATAGTGTTCTAGATCTCCATAGAATAGGTAGGGCTGAAACATAACTCTTTGTGAGCCCTTTGTAGCATCCTCTCCTTGAGCTTGGAGGCTCTAGGTAAGAAGACCCTATCATGATGATAGATGACTCCCTCATGGAATAGATAGCCCTCTTTTTGTAGCTGGTCATCAAGCATCATACACGTGTGAAGATATTTGGAATAATCCACCAATAGCTGGGATTTCCAATATAGATCTACACTCCCCAACAACGATAGCGTTGATGATGCATCTATAGGAATGCTTGTCATGTTGTTGATCTCCTCTTTGACATCTCCTATGCCAAGGGTGTGTGTTGGAAGGGAATACCTTCCCTTCTTCTTCTCCAATAGCGCATAGTAAAAAATGAAGGTGGGAAATGATTATGAGAGAATAAAATCTCTCTCCTTCTTGAGCTTACCCAAGCCTTCCAGCTTTGTAGATTGGTCTTATAATGCTCCCATCCCTCCTGTATCTGAACTTGGAGCATCATGTCATGAGAGATCTCCCGCAAAAACTGAATCAGGTGGCCTCCCAAGTGGTTTGCCACTAGATAAATGGGACCCATGTAGAAATATCATAAACATAAGAGACGGGACTGTAAGGTCCTTGCTTCCATTGTGAAAATCCATCTTTGATCTTTGTATGGAAGTGTTATGTGAGGGGTATGTGTGCATGCCTTTGATAATTTGGACTTCACCACTCTTCTTGTCCACCCATTCCATTTGTAAGGCCTCCCAATCAATGGTGACTTTCCCCAATGTAATCAACCACTGAACACCCAAAATAACATTGGTGTTTGGTATGTCAACCACAAAGAAGTGATCAACCAAAGAGTATGTTCCCATGGTGACTGAAAGTGATGGGAAATAATGCATGCACTGCATGGGTCTATCTCTGGGGACCAAAACATAGAATCCCTCAAAGGTATCAGTGGGTATGGCCATCCTCTACACAATATGGGCATCAATGAAATTGTTAGCTGCCCCAATATCAATAATAATAGAAACCCTCTAATTCAAAATGGAGCCTTGAACCCTCAAGTTCAAATATTTAGGCACTCCTCTCAAAGAGGCAAGAGCCCCTCCAATAGCAAAAAATGCTCCATCCCCATCTCCTGTTGAGGTAGGCTCACCTTCTGCAATGTGAGCGTTGTGACCTCTCCTTGGCTTCTCTTCTTCTTCTTCCTCCTCAACATCTGAGAAGACCTCAATATAATGTGCTTTCCCAGTATCGTCCAGGTTCCCATGGTTCTTGGAAAGTGAAGCATAGCTTCTTCTTTCTTATATCTCTCCAGAATTCTATGTCAAGAGGCTTTCTAAATGTGCTCTCCTTAAAAGGAGCAACTTTCTCTTCCTTTCCCTTGGAGGGAAAAGAGGGCTTGTGCTGAAAGTTTTCCATTTCTTTTGGCAAGGCATCTTGAAGATCTCTAGCCCTCTCAATGGCATCATGCAGGGTAGTGGGCTTGGTAGAATTTACCAACCCATGAAGAGGCTCATCTAAGTCGTTTATGAACATATACACCCTCCTTGCTGCAGATAAATTAGGAACCATGACAGATAATCTTAAAAACTCATAAATATAAGACTCTGTGTTACCTGATTGCTTCAACTTGGCAAGGCTCATGAAAGGTGCTTCTGGATCTATTCTATCAAACCTCTCCACCAGTCCTCTATTGAACTCTGAATAAGTGGTCACATTGGAATGACCCAATGTAGACAACCCATGGAACCACCAGTTGTGTGCTTCACCTTCAAAGTGCAGTGCTGCAATCTTGATGGCCTCCACTTTTGGAACCTTGTTCAGTTGGAAGTAGATATCAAGCTTCTCTACCCATGAGTTGGAAAAACACTTTGATGACCCATCAAAGTTGGGAAAAACGAATCTGCCCATAGAGTGATTTCGATCATGATTATGATTGAATCCACAATCTCTATGATGATGCCTTGGTCTTCTTTTGTCCTTGAGGTGACAAAACTCTTGAAAACTCAGATGATCCTTTAATCTCTGATTCTGAGACTCATATTCTGCAAAGTAGTTTTCAAGGGTTCTTTCTCTTAAAACCCTTCATTTTTCACAACTAGAAAAGTGGGCATTGTAGAACACTATGGAACTTGTGGCTGGTTCACTGGTTGATCATTCCAGTGATGAGACATGCCAGAGATTTCTCCAAGATGAAATATTTGAGGAGTTTCTTTGATTCTGTCTAATCTCATCTCTTTGATCTCCCAGCAAGATCTTGCATGGCTATCAAAAGGATTTGGGGAAAATCATCCTTTTATTCATCTTCACTTCCAGTTTCATGGGCTTTACCCTTGTCTTTATCATCATTTGTGTAATCAAACTTTATATTCCGTCTTCTCTTCAGATACCTCTTCTCTCTGTCAGTGAGAGGCTCTTCTTCTTCTGAAGACATATTGGATTCTTAGCAAAGCACAGGCTATGCCAAGAAAGTTGCTCTGATACCACTGTAATATCCCAAACAGGGGAAAATCAGTAATATTTAGAATTACTAGATATTCCAGAATGGGACTACAGTAATATAAAAACAACACTTCTGGGAAATAACATAGTTTTAGAAGAAAACAGTGGGAGGCCAATATGGAGGCTCAAAAATCACATGTACAATAGAAAAATAGATTTACAATGTGGCCGATATAATGTACAAGAGGAAAATAGAAGACTTTTCTAAAGAAAACCCTCAAAATAAGGGGATGCAACACTATATTAAACTGCAAAAAGGCTTGACAAAGTTGTTTTTAAGAGATGCAGTAGTTGTATACTAAAATCCAGATCTAGAGTAGATCTGTGTAAAACATATTAGATTTATATCAAATATGTACACTAGAAGAGCTCCTCTACAAATTCCCCTTGGGGTTTCGAGCAAAACATGAAGCACAAAGAGTAGATCTGAGATCTAAAGTTGCAGATCTGCAGTAATATTCAGAAATTTTGCACTAAATATAGTAGAAATCAGATCAGATCTGAGAATGACATGGATTAGATATCTAATCCATGGATCACCACAGTGAAGGGAATAACCCTAACACCAGAGATCTCTCCTCCAAAAGTATGCCAAAACACCCTGCAACTTTCTTATTGCAAATAATGCAGTCCTGGAAGGGAAACTGTGCTGTAGGCTTCAGTAATGGTTTGGCCTAATGCCAAGATCTGAAAATGTAGCTCCAAAGGTCCAGAACACTCTTTCCAATGGGATAGAAGGTTCTCCCACTAAAAAGAGGCAATAGAATGGCCTAGATCTTAATAGATCTAGCCTCCACTTGCTGTAGCTTACAAATAAAACCAAACCCTCAATAGGATATACTTGTAGTTGGAAGAAGTAGCTTGGCCAAATGCTTGATAGTGGACAAGATCAACAAAACTCTCCCAAGAGGCTCCTCAATGGAAGAGGTGGGATTCTTGATAAGGAACACCCAATTATCTACTAAAAAACCAAGAGAATGATATATGTCTAAACAGAAAATATATTCAGAAATATCATATAATAAAAAACCCTTCTCTTGGTGCCATCCTCTTCCTTTTAAAAGATGGAAGCTTGAAAAACCCTAAACCACCTCAATGAGATAGCTCTTTTCACATGTGCCACCTCCAAATGAAACTGTGTTGCACATCAATGAGGATCACTTCTCTAAGACAATGATGTTGATTTGGTCATGGTTGACTTGGTCAAATAGCCCAGCCTCTTTCACACTTAAGTGTGCTTATGAAAATAGCCCAGATTTAGCCTTGTTCACATTGGGCAATGATTTATTTTTTTGTTTAGGAGTTTTATTGATCCTCCTTTACAATTTAATTCATGAAACAGAAAACAAAACAAAATTGAATATTACCATTAGCTTAGGACTAATTGGGAATATTACACTTATGCAGGCATGGAGATTATACAAATGAGGAAATATTGTGGATATGATTGATCCAACCATAATTGAAACATGAAACATGGAGGATGCATTGAGATGCATTCATGTTGGTCTTTTATGTGCACAAGTTGACTCCTCACTTCATCCTTGAATGTCTCTAATCACTTTGATGCTTTCATCTCATTATGTGACATTTTCGGATCCCACACAACCTGCTTTTGTGAGATCTCAGGTTTCTGAAAACACCAAGTCCACCAGTTGTGGCTCTGTGGTTTCACAATTTGCTAGCATTTATTCCCCTTCATTGGTTGCATCTCACGCTCCTCCTTCAAATGTCGATGCTTCGATTACAGAGTTGATACCTAGGTAACTCACATCTAGCAATCCCCCGGCCTTAAAAATGGTACATCTTTCAATGTCGTGATATAAGTGCATTTAGGGACACCATCATACATAATCTGTAATAATGATATAACCACACTGGTTGGTTCTAAAAGCGTTGACCTTTCATGATTTTACGTGATTATCACTAAAAGAATTTTTTTACAAAAAATCACAGAAACCAAATTCCAAAAATATTACTTTATTATGCAATTGTAACAGTTAAGTGTGCACTCTCCCCAGTGTTTGTAAGTGGTGAGAGTGATTGTTCTCATACTCTCTATGTAAGTGTGTGATGGATTGTTGTCATATTTTTCATCCAATTTTATTTTTCAAATTATGAAATATCTATTCTTTGCAAACTTATTGTAATGTTCTCTATGTAACTGGATTTCTTCCCGAATTCCTCAATAGCAAGAGCGTGAAAGTGTTTAAAAAATAAACTTATAAAATTAAAAATAATGCGAAATTCAAATCAATCATGGATTTTGGCACTTTCTACGGTTGAGATTTAGATTTAGAACTTAATGCAATGCTGATTTGTCCTATGGTATGCTATCGTATTCTGAATATTAATTTGTTACTGATAATGATATTGTGATTTTTAATTTATAAAAAACAACATATATTATGATATATGTTGGAATTTTACTCCCAACCACCTCCATGAATAACAGTGGCAACAACCCACAATTCCATCAATTTTTATTGCAGAGAAGGATGAGCACAGATCCAAGAGCCGGAGGCGTTTTCACGCAATCACAGCAAACCAAGTACCGCAACCATCCTCTGTGTTTATTTCTTTGAACCACCGCATTTAAACTCACCCTTTGCCCGCAGGCACAACTCGCAACCTTTTTGTTTTAATCGTAAGCCCTTTTGCCACAATGTTAAGTTACCACCGATGTGATATTAGGGGGACCCACCTAAACCTTTACCACCCACAAGTTCACAATTGCAAGTTTTTTAACTTTATCTTCAGCCGCCCACAGAGCGCACTTCGCAAGTTTTAGCTTTTACCCTTCCACCATTCCACAAGATAAGTTATTTGCGATGCGATGTGATAAGAGAATTTCGCACATCGCAAGGTTTTGTGTTTACCTGTAAAGCTCCACAAGCTATGTTATTTGTTTTGGATGCGATATCATTGTCGCATATCACAATCGCAGTCTTTTAAGTTTTCCACCGAACTGCCTGCAGGCTATGTTATTTTGGGTGCGATGCGATATGTGCCACGTCACTATTGCGCATCGCAACCCACAAAGTTTAATGAATAGCGCCGAGAGTTAAAGTTTAATATCGCCGAAATGCGATAGGGCGTGGATGTGACTTGATTTCTATAGAAATTTAAACAATACAGTGAGGTATTACCGGAATCTCCTGATCTAACAATTAAATCCACTTTTAAATACAGAATCCTTCTACTTAATTCTTTGCAAAAATTAAATCACCAATTGCAAACACATGAAGAAAAATCAATCGCACATAACAAGATGTTTTTACCGAGAAAGAATAAAGCTAAAAACCCCACTATCATATATTATGTATATATCATGGATCATGAAACAATATCATACAAAGCTCTACTCCAAGAGCTCTCGGTACAATATATAATCGTCTCACACTGTCATACAAAAATTGGTTCACATATGCACCAATTTACTGCCTCCTGAAAACCTGCCTCCATTGCACAATCCTGCTAATCAAGAACCTCTAAATTATTTCGGTTTTGCCTTGACTTGACTACGCAATACTCATAGGCATCTCCAATGTGTGTGTGGTTTCATGAGTGCACCCACTAATGTCACAAGTGATAGTGAAACTGTCCCTTTCACCTATCTCTCAACTGGGTCTCTACTGGATCTGACATGCATGTAGTCAACATTAGTAAATCTTCAATTGCATGTGAGATCACTCCATGTGAATTAATTTAATGTTTAATTCAATGATATCTCACTAGTGTCTCTTCAATTACAACTAGCACAACTGATTTTAACTCACTTAACTGAGTTAAACTACTTTACAACTTGTACAACTACACCTCCAACTCTGTTACAACTTCGAATCACTCAGTTACAATGAAGACCACTATGCATCTCCCACCAACCAACCTTGGAACTCGTAAGTACTTCAATCAACTGGTTTGCCACATTAGTTAAATGAAATCAAGTGCTTCAAGAGAATAGATTATTATTTATTGTCTAATTATTATTAAGGGCTAATAATAATTGACATGCATTCTATTTTTAGACATGCGATCTATAAATACACTTCGCCCATGCATCTAAAAATAAAAACTCATCTATAAATAGAATTTTCTCAACCATCTATAAACAAACTCCCACTATAAATAGTTTTTTCTCAACATTCTAAAAATAGACATACACCTAAAAATAGATTGTGTGCTTATTTTTCACTAGGATCAAGTATGATGTTTCCGGATGCCAATTTCACTGTTTCTTGCTGCAAACTTCAACACTCCCTCTCAACAAGAAAGGAATGTCTTTGCACGCGACATGCAACTCCATGCATGTGACATGCAACTCCATGAATTCGCCCTGTCGCCCTTTAACCTCATGCATGCGCCCTACAACTCCATGCATGCACCCTGCACCTTTTGCATGTGCCATGCAAACTCATGCATGAGCCATGCAACTCCATGCATGGGCCGTGCACCCTTTACATGCAACACTTCTGAAAATGAATAGCCTCCAAACAACTGAATCAGTATAATGCATCTTTCATCAAACTCTTTTGACTTATGTTGGTACCAACTGCACATGTCTTCTAGATCCACTATGCTGTTGACCTCTGCATCCATTGATCTGAAAATGTGAGAACTTCTTATTTCTAATACAGATATTGACTGTAGGGTAATTTACTGGATATGTCACCTTTAAAGAAAGGATGAGATCCAGAAGCTATCTGGCCCTTTACAGACTTTTCCTAAAGAAATAATAGAAGTAATCACTAATGATCTGGAAATGAAACTAGTTGTTTGCTGGTTCAAGGTATTCATTATCCATAAACTTATGTGTGCAAACTATTTAATTTGTTTTGCAATTGGAACAAAATGCTTTTGGTGAATTTATGAGTCTTTTTGTGTGTAGGAGGCTTATTTGTTTTTACTGTTTAACATATTTAACTCTGGAAAAACACAGCAAATAAATTACAGAATATAACACAACATATGATAAGTCATTTCACCCCTCCTGGGCTACATCTGTCGAGTCCAAGGCCCCCAAATGGGCATGTCCTTACTCTTATTATGCTAAAAAATGGTTATACAGTGTGAAGAAAGCCTAAACAGGAAAAAATAGCTGTAGAAATGAGTTTAGAACACAGAAAACAGTAAGGAATGACTATAGTTTCACCTCCAATGGTAAACCATAATCCAATACAGCTCTCTAATCCCCAAACCCTGATGGCTCTTCAAGCTTCCTTGCTGATAAATTACCTGAAGAAATGCTCTATTGGTTCTTGAACTTGAACCATTGGCTCTGGAATGCTCAAAATACCCAAAAAAAAAAAAAAAAATCACACCAAATGGTTTTTTCTAGTGAAAGTTATGAGCAAAACCACTTTTTCCCAAATAGGCCCAGAAAACCTCCTCTAAAAGTGGAGAAACTACAGTTAGCTCCACTATTTTAGGCCTGGCACCATTCTAGGTGAAGTCCCACCAAAATCTCAGCGTGGTTAAGTTTTTGCATTTAATTTTAACATTTGGTCGGGCACATGTTTGTTGGAATAACCGTTGGAGCCAACGGTTTTATTAACGTTGACATTAAAACCTTACCGTAACAACCCTCTGTAATACATGTGGCTTATCCAAACCAAATTTAATTTAACCATTTGAATGTTTAACTGCCGAGGCATATATTCCAAGGTTCCCGTGCCAGGTTGCATGGATAGGGGGCTGGCCTACTTTCGGCCCCCGCCCGAAATAACATTAAAGTTCAAATAGAAGTTCGGACCCTTAGTGGTTAAGTACCACACGTAGAGTGGGCAATCGGGCGCGTTGGCTAGCAACCCATCGACCCGTGGTCGAACCTGGCCACTAACATAAAATTTTGTAACACAACATATCCATAGGCCTGGGGCCACGTGGCGGCCTCTAGGTAGTCCACGTGGCGCCCATTGATAGGCCAAAACCAACCATTGTAAATAAACCTTCCAATTTGAATATGACACTTGTCGACCTCTGATTGGTTGACAAAGAATATTCTATGGAATATTCAACAAAATATTCTATGGAATATTCCTTTTTTAATATTTTTTTATTTCAAAATCAAACCAAGTCAAACTAACTTTTACCTGAAATTGAGAAATTTCAAACTTGAATATCTTCCACATACAGTATCATATTTGAATGTCGTTCGCTGCACTGAGATCATATCGACGAGCACTATCCAGTCACTCAAGTTCTAACCAATTTTGAGAAATTCCAATTGTGAGCATTTTTACAACTTAGAACATGATCACCTGATCACACCTCCCAAATGGGAATCTTTTGGACCCACAAAATCTCTCTGATTACAGAAAATGAAGATGAGGAAAATGATTTTCCACTCTTCCAACTTTGAACCATTGAAATCTTCCTGACTTCATCAAATTGAGCTTCTCGTAAAATGATAATTGTCTCTTGAATTCACTGACCGACCGTTGCTAAAATTGACTGAGTCATGATGAAAATTCTTAAAATTTACAGAACAGAAACTATAATTTTCAGAAAGCATTATGTTTCTACAATGGTCAAACTTCAAAGAAGACTGAAAATAAGATTCACCTTGCCAACTATTCACATGGCGAAATTTTGCTAAATGAACCCTGTACTTGTGCCGAATCCCGACCAAGTTTTCTCACCATCCCATTCTGCCATTCTGAAACCAACACTAACCCATGCTGAACTGTGTGCCCTCGTTGCTTGCATGCCTTTCCATCTCATGGACTCTTGCACTGCTTTGCACTGACACTTCGTTCTCTGCACCGATCGACACCAAAGGTACCTTGTGCAACAAATTGTCATCTTCTTTCAAAGATGAACTGTTATCAGACTGAGACATATCATTAGAAATATCATGAAAAGGTAAATGTACAAAATCTTGTAGTTTAATCATTAACAAACTCAGGTTTTGACTTGCATTAACTAGCCTTTTCAATTGCCCTGCATGGACTAAAGAAGATTCTAGCTTCTTCTTATGTGCTCTCACAATGTACTCTTTTCCATCCTTGAACAAATGATACTTATTCTCATGGCGATGGAAGATTTCATTTCTGTCATATAAATATGGACTACCCAGCACAACACCTGTAATGTCAAGCGTTACTACATCCAGTTCAACCCAATCAACATAATGAGCTATTATGGCGAAGCGCAAGATGCACTTCTTTGAGACTTGTAAGTTTGCATCCTTGCATATCCACCCAAGTGGATAAGGCTTTGGATGTGGAATTGTCTCAAGTTTCAGCTGTTTGACCAAGTCTTTTGAGATGAGATTAGCTTAAGACCCACTATCAAAAAGTGTGTCTATATTTTTTTGGTTTGAGATTATCCTCACATGAAGTAGCTCTATCTTCCTCTTTTCATCTTGAGTATCTTTGTGACAGTCTAATGAGCTAGAACTGGGATTTGCTTCTTGTACAACCTCTTTCCCCTTTATGTTCTTTAATACCATGACGATACTTTTTGTCTCATCACCTGATTCAGACCCTCAGTCCTGTTCAATAGTTGCAACAGTTTTTCCCTTTTCTTTGTTTTTGTATTTTTTTATATTTCTCTGGTTTTAGCTCAAGATGAAGCTTCCAACAATGATCTTCATCATGGCTTGTTTTTGAACAGTTCTTGCAAAAGAATTTCCCTTTTTCATTTTTAGAGTTTGCAAACCTTTTTCTTCCTTTGATTTTAAAATCACTACCCTCATTCAGTGCATCAAAAGTGTTTTTCCCTCTAGCCTCTAAATGCGTAGCTTGTACACAAACTTCGTCTAGACTAGTAGGATTAAACATAAGAATAGTGTGTTTAAGGTAACTGTGCAATCCACCTATATACTTCAACAAAGTGTCTTGGATTTGTAAATCTACCCCAAGTAGGAGTGCTCTTCTCCTAAATTCCTGGGTATAGTCTTGCACATTTTGTTCCTTAAGTTGTCTAAATTTTTGCCAGTTCATTATAGCCTTTTGAAGGTGAGCAAGAGGATAAATTTTTTTCTTGATTGTAGAAATAAACTCAGTCCATGATAGAGTAATATTACCATGTTTCATAATTTACTCCTTGGTCTTGGCTTCCCACCATACCAAAGCTGCTCCTTCAATCCTTAATGAGGCTAGCTGAATTTTAGTGTTGTCATCATGCAGATTTTGAATCTTTAAATAGACTTCCAATTGTCTAGTTTCTCTTCATTAACTTCACCGTTAAACATGGGCAATTAAAATTTGACATCAAGCTTTAAAAAAGGATTTTTACCAGTGGTTTTCGAATTATGTGACTGATTTACCTAAGTCGAAGAAGATGATGTTGAGGAAGAGGATGACGATGAAGATGAAGAATCACCATTTCCTCCATTCCCTTTCTTAGACTTATCCTTGTCCTTCTTTCCTCCTGAGGAATCCTCTCCTTCTTTTTGGTTTTTATATCCCTCTCCAGCAATCCTATCATTTATTTCTTGATAGAGGATTCTTACCATTTCAGTCATATCCAAGAAATCTTTCCGAAAATCCCTTTCTTCTTCCTTGGGATCAATTTCTTCATGAGCTTCTTCTTCTCTTGAAGTCAGGCTTGTGGATGCTTCTAAGGCTATTGATCCGGATTTATGCAGGAACGCAACAGAATAAACACATAACCATAAATACAGAGATGCAGCGGAAATAACACTTCATTTCATTAATATCAAATAACAGAAAGATGCTTACAGACATAATGGAAATAAAATAGCTAGGGTGCCGGTAGCGAATCTCTGAGAAGAGATGTGGTGGCTACAGACCTCTGAACTGCTTTACAATGAGGCACGAGGGCCTATTTATTATTGAGAAACAATGGAGAACCCTAAACATCCCAAAAACCTAACCCTAGGAGATGAAGCGCCAAAACTATGGGCCCCGTTTAGGTAAATTGGTGTTTCAACTTCCCAGGGACGTAACTTTGGCATACTATCTCCGTTTGACGCATATGATACATCATTAGAAAGCTCTATCCGAGGACTACAGCTGTCGAGACGAATTTTATCAAAAAATTCGCTGGCGCTTTCGTACCCAAAAAACGTCGTTTAGGGCCTCAAAACGGCTCCGGAAGTTCAGGACCCGAAAAACTGCTAAAAATAGTAAGTTATGCCAAAACGGAAAAACTGAAAGAGACAATGGTGGGGGCCAAGTGGAATAGGCGGGTGGCCACCAATATCCACCTGGATCATTCCTCCCCCCTTAGGAAGCAATGGTCCCCATTGCGTTAAGTTCCTCCATGAGATGAGGAAATTTCTGCTGAACTTGGTCCCTGGTGAACCACTTTCCTTGGTGCAGGAGTTGGCCAGCTTTGACAACCCGATACAGTTGGATCTGCTGTTGACGAGTGTTCTTGATTTGCATGTCCATGATACAATCTGTGGTGGCCTGTTCCATGCAGTCTGGGTTTAAATCTATTGGTGTGAGTTGTTCTGCAATGTCCGAGGTGTCCAGTAGAGGTGGAAAGTAAGGACGAAGGCGATCCACATTGAAGACTGGGTGCAGACCAAGGAATGGTGGAATACTAAGCTCGAAGGCGTTGTTACCTACAGCCTTGGTGATGGTGTACGGCCCGTATCGGAGCGGGCGAAGCTTGCGGTGAGGTCCAGTGAGGCGCTCCTTCTGCAAATGTAGCCATACTTTGTCGCCCACCCGGAAGTGGTGTGGCACCCGGTGTTGATCATGGCGCTGCTTGTACTTCGCATTGGCTCTGTCCAATATATCATGAACCTGTTGGCGGATGTGTTGAATGCGCTCGATGAAGCTACTTGCTTTGTCAACTTCAGACTGGACATGAGCTGAATCGGCCCGAGCAGCTGCAAACGGCATGGCTATGTCAATGGGACATAGTGGCTGGAATCCCAAGCCCACCTGAAAGGGGCTATGGCCAATTGAACTGTGGAGAGCCCGGTTATAACTGTGTTGTACATAGGGGAGGCTCTCGTCCCATGTGCGTGGATGCTTTGAGCTGTACATGCGCAGAATGTGTACAATCATTCTGTTGACGACCTCTGTCTGGCCATCTGTTTGGGGATGGAAAGCTGTGGACTTGGTGAGCTTTGTGTCCAACATTGAACAGAGGCTGGACCAAAATGTGCTGAGGAACCTGCTATCTCGATCTGATATGATAGACCGTGGGATCCCAAAGTGTACCCATACTCGTTCAAAGAAGAGTTTAGCAGTAGTTTCTGCTGTAATATTCTTCTTACAGGCCGCCATAATGGCCATCTTCGAGAATCTGTCAACGACCACGAAAACACAGTCATTGCCATTCTTAGTAGAGGGCAGGCCCGACATGTAATCCATGGAGATGGATTCCCAAGGTCGACTAGGGGTAGGTAGTGGAGTATATAGGCCTTGCTTCTTGATGGTCGGTTTGGCAATGGCACAAGAAGTGCAGGATCTGATGTGCTTCTTGACATCCTTTCGAAGGTTCGGCCAATAGAAATACTTCTGTAGTATTGCTACTATTTTCTCGACCCCGAAATGCCTAGTGACTCGACTGTAGTGTGCTTCCCATATCATCTTGGCACGCTCGCTTGAAGGAACACAAAGGTGTTCTAGGTGACATAAAAGTGCATCTTGGAGGTGAAAATTTGGAACTTGTGTGCCCCCCAAGAGTGCCTTGTAAGTGTGGCCGAATTCTGGGTCACTCTCATAGAGAAGCGGCCAATCAGAAGTCTCGTGCCCACAAGAGTTGAGCACGGTGGTGAGCGCTACGATCGGTGGTCGGCTGAGGCAGTCTGCAACATTATTGGTGCTACCCTTCTTGTACTTGATGTTCAAATGAAACTGTTGCAGATATGTGGACCACTTCTGATGGCGATCATTCCGCAACTTCCCTTGTGTCTGTATGAACTGCAGGGGCCGGTGGTCTGTGTGGATGATTGTTTCCTTCCCCAAAATGTAATGCTTCCATTGTCGACAGTCTTGCACAATGGAATACATTTCTTTGTCATAGGTGGGATACTTGCGAACTGTCTCAGACAATGTCTCACTGTGATATGCCACTGGATGTCCCTGTTGAGTAAGAACTGCCCCAATAGCATAGTCAGAGGCATCCGTCTCGATCTCAAATGGCTGCTGCAAGTCTGGTAAGGTGAGCACTGGGGCAGAACAGAGGCGATTTTTCAATTCTTTGAATGCCTTCTGTTGAGGTTCCGACCAAAAGAATTTTTCTCTCGCTCCTCCTTTGGTGACTTGACTCAAGGGCCAAGTGATATGGGAGAATCCCAACACGAATCTACGGTAGAAATTAGCAAGACCCAGAAAGCTGCGAAGCTCTGTTATAGTAGTCGGGGCTGGCCAATCCCGAATGACTTGGATCTTGGCTGGATCCACATGCACCCCCCTTTCATCAATAATGTATCCCAGATATTGAACCCGGGTCATGCCAAAAGTGCACTTCTCCAAATTGGCACACAACTTGTGTTGTCGCAGTGTTTGGAGGACTTGTCGGATGTGGTGAAGGTGCTCTTCCCAAGTCTGGCTGAAGATCAGAATGTCATCCAAGTAAACCACTACAAATGAGTTTGTGAATGGCCGCAAGATGTCGCCCATCATCCTCATGAAGGTTGCGGGAGCATTCGTCAACCCGAAAGGCATGACCAACCATTTGAGAAGGCCTTCCTTGGCTTTGAAGGCAGTCTTCCACACATCGGAGGGTTCAATTGGTACCTGGTGATACCCAGACTTCAGGTCGATCTTGCTGAAATATTTTGCACCTTTGAGTTGGTCCAGAAGGTCATCAATCCGTGGGATTGGGTACCTATTCCGTACAGTGATCTTGTTCAGCGCCCGATAGTCAATACAGAGTCTCCACGTCCCATCCTTCTTCTGTACCAACACGATCGGGCTCCCACGGGGCGATGAACTTGGTCTGATGTGACCTTTCTGCAACAGCTCCTGAATCTGCCTCTTGATTTCATCATTTTCCAGAACAGAGCGTCGATAGATCGGTCCATTGGGTAGTGGCGCACTTGGGGTCAGATCAATCGGGTGCTTGACCTGGCAGTGCAGAGGAACCCCTGTGGGTGAGGTGAAGATGTCCCCGTACTCCTCCACGACCTTATCCATTTGTTGTTGTCGTGCAGAGGGGCCCTGTCTGGAGGTCGTGGCCACAGTCTTCTTCTTGCCCTGGGGGCGGATCATCAGGAAAACGAATTTCCTGGTCTGGGAAATGAGCTTACTACATTGTTTTGCAGTAACCAAAGAGATAGTCGTAGGAGGTGGTACCTCTGGTATCCTGTACAACTTATTTCCCAAAGTAATAATAACAGCACGAGGTCGAGACTCATACACAGCATGACGCTTCCACAAGTATGGTTGTCCTAATAATACATCAGGAACATCAATAGGAGCAACATCACATAATACCTCATCCGTGAAGGGCTTGATGCTATAGGGAAGGCGACACTGCTGGCTGACGCGGAGATCTCGTCCTTGGTGAAGCCACCCGATGGTGTATGGATGTGGGTGAGCCGTGGTCGGCAAGCCCAACCGCTTCACGGCGTCTGCTGAAATGAGGTTCTTTTGGCTCCCATTGTCGACAATGAACTGTACAGGGGAGCCCTTTACCCACATCTGGGAGTGGAAGAGACGTTCCTCCTCCTCTCGATCTTCCGGTTCCTCCTTCTGGACCTTTGTAGTGGCAACAGTGGCGTTGGGCTCCGCATCAATAATCTGTTTCCCTTTTTCATTCCCCTTTTCAGGTTCTGATTCGGAGTCGGAGCATGCATCTGACTCAGAAGCTCTCATCTCGGCCACTAGCGACTGCTTGGCCCGACACTCACTTGTGTTGTGAGTGGAGCTCTTATGGAACTCACACCACTTTCCCGTGTCCTTCTTTGGCTTTACGGTGTTGTTCTTGTCTTGTGGCTTTGATGGGTTGTCTTTAGCCGCCATGCTCTGTCCTGTGTTTTGCGGTTTGGAAGCACCTTTTCCTTGCTTTTGATTCGCAGATCCAAAGTCTCGCTTCTTCTGTTTGAATTTCTGCTCAATCTTGGCAGCATACCGGTATGCCGTACCAAGCGAGGAGATGTCGAGAAACTCCATTTCCTCCTGAATGTATCTGTGCAGACAGCCGCGATACTTTAGCACCAAATGTTTCTCTGAATCTTTGATACCCAACTTTGTGCGCAGGGTATGGAACAGATTCGTCAGCTCGTGCACATCTTGATCCCTTTGTTGTCGCAGCATGGTCCATTGTATGTACTTGTCCTCATAGCTCCCCATGGGATAGTACTGTTCCTTGACGGCGTCTCGGAAAGAATTCCAAGTTGGTACGGCCGAGAACAGAGAGGGTTCTGTCTGGTCCTTGTTCTCAAAGTAGGTTTCCCACCAGTCCTTAACATGGGGGGTAGCTTTGAGGAGTGCAAAAATAATCTTCTCCCGGTCTGAAAAGTCATGAACAGAGAAATATCCTTCTAATAGATTCAACCATCTATCTACGGCATCTGCGTCTATTTGACCCTAAAATATGGGAATGTCAAAATTTACTTGTACCTTAAAGGGAGTCGCAACTCCAGAGTGGCTACTGGATGCAGATGCGCCGCCGGTGGGCAGCCGTTGAAGGATCCGAGCAAAACTATCCATCATCGCGTTCCTTTGTTTTTCGAGGGCCTCCTCGAGCAATATTTTGATAGGATCTCCTGCTCCCTCATCTTTCTTTTCGTCCCCCATTGGCGTCCGTCGAGGTTTACGAGGCTGATCTTGCAAAGGTTCCACCAGATCAAGCCCTAGCTCCTTATACCCCGACCTCGTTGGGGACATGCAAAGAAGGATCGAGAAAAAGCAGACCGCTCAGATCCGGATTTATGCAGGAACGCAACAGAATAAACACATAACCATAAATACAGAGATGCAGCGGAAATAACACTTCATTTCATTAATATCAAATAACAGAAAGATGCTTACAGACATAATGGAAATAAAATAGCTAGGGTGCTGGTAGCGAATCTCTGAGAAGAGATGTGGTGGCTACAGACCTCTGAACTGGTTTACAATGAGGCGCGAGGGCCTATTTATTATTGAGAAACAATGGCGAACCCTAAACATCCCAAAAACCTAACCCTAGGAGATGAAGCGCCAAAACTATGGGCCCCGTTTGGGTAAATTGGTGTTTCAACTTCCCAAGGACGTAACTTTGGCACACTATCTCCGTTTGACGCACATGATACATCATTAGAAAGCTCTATCCGAGGACTACAGCTGTCGGGACGAATTTTATCAAAAAATTCGTTGGCGCTTTCATACCCAAAAAACGTCGTTTAGGGCCTCAAAACGGCTCCGGAAGTTCAGGACCCGAAAAACTGCTAAAAATAGTAAGTTATGCCGAAACTGAAAAACTGAAAGAGACAATGGTGGGGGGCCAAGTGGAATAGGTGGGTGGCCACCAATATCCACCTGGATCAGCTATTGACGGTGAGATTGAAGGTGGAGATAATGGCACCATGGCCCTCCTTGGTTGAGGATTTTCTTGTGCTCTAACCAATTGTCCTTCCCCTCTTTTAAGTTTAAGCCTAGTAAGCTTCAAATTTGAAAAACACTAAAATATTTCTTTGCACAAAATTCAAAACTTGAACTCAAACCTGGCTCTGATACCAATCTGATCTGAAAATGTGAGAACTTCTTATTTCTAATACAGAGATTGACTGTAGGGGCATTTACTGGATATGTCACCTTTAAAGAAAGGATGAGATCCATAAGCTATTTGGCCCTTTACAAACTCTGCCTAAAGAAATAATAGAAGTAATCACTAATGATCTCGAAATGAAACTACTTGTTTTCTGGTGCAAGGTATTCATTATCCATAAACTTATGTGTGAGAACTGCTTAATATGTTTTGCAATTGGAACAAAATGCTTTTGGTGAATTTATGAGTCTTTTTGTGTGTAGGAGGCTTATTTATTTTTACTGTTTAACATCTTTAACTCTAGAAAAACACAACAAATAAATCATAGAATATAACACAGCATATGATAAGGTAGTTCACCCCTCCTCGGCTACATCTGCTGGGTCCAAGGCCCCCAAATAGGCATGTCCTTACTCTTATTATGCTAAAAAATGGTTATACAGTGTGAAGAAAGCCTAAACAGGAAAAAATAGCTATAAAAATGAATTTAGAACATAGAAAATAGTAAGGAATGACTATATTTTCACCTCCAATGGTAAACCATAATCCAATACAACTATCCAATCCCCAAGCCCTGATGGCTCTTCAAGCTTCCTCGCTGATAAAGTACCTAAAAAACTGCTATGTTGGCTCTACAACCTACACCATTGGCTCTAGAATTCTCAAAATACCCAAAATAAAATAAAATAAAATCGCTCCAAATGGTCTTCTCTAGTGAAAGTTATGAGAAAAACCACTTTTTCCCAATCAGGCCTAGAAAACCTCTACCAAAAGTGGATAAACTATAGTTAGCTCCACTATTTTAGGCCTGGCGCCATTCTGGGCGAAGTCCCACCAAAATATCTGCACGGTTAAGTTTGGGCATTTAATTTTAACATTCAGGTAGTCACATGTTTGTTGGAATAATTGTTGGAGCCAACGGTTGTATTAACGTTGGCATTAAAACCTTACCGTAACCACCGCCTGTAATACATGTGGCTTATCCAAACCACATTTAATTTAACTATTTGAATGTTTAACCATCGAGGTATATATGCCAAGGTTCCTGCGCCAGGTTGCATGGATAGGGGGCTAGCCCTAAGGGGCTGGCCCCCTTTCGACCCCCGCTCGAAATAACATTAAAGTTCAAATAGAAGTTTGGACCCTTAGTGGTTAAGTACCACACGTAGAGCGGGCAGTCATGCGCATTGGCTGCCAACCCATCGACACGTGGTCGAACCTAGCCATTGACATTAAATTTTGTAACACAATATATCCATAGGCCTGGGGCCACGTGGCGGCGTCTGGGCAGGCCACGTGGCACTCGCTGATAGGTCAAAACCAACCATTGTAAATAAACCTTCCAATGTGAATATGACACTTGTCGACCTCTGATTGGTTGACAAAGAATATTCTATGGAATATTCTGTGGAACATTCTCGAAATATTCCGTGGAGTATTCCTTTTTTAATATTTTTTTATTTCAAAGTCAAACCAAGTCAAACTGACTTTTACGTGAAATTGAGAAATTTCAAACTTGAATATCTTCCACATACAGTATCGGATTTGAGTGCCGTTGATAGTGCCGGGATCGTATCGACAAGCGCTATCTGGTCGCTTAGGTTCCAACCAATTTTGAGCAATTCCAATTTTGTGCATTTTTACAACTTAGAACATGATCACCTGATCATCCATGCACTTTGCATTTGCTGCCAACTCTGATCTGCACTCCAGTATCTGACACTGTCACTTTGATTTAATGTCCTCATGATATCTGACTGCATCAATCCAACTGATTCTACTACTGCTTCTCTTTGGGCTCCTCGTAGCTAGGTTTGATTCATGAGATCCACACCATCTTAATGAATCCTGCCCAAAATTTCTTCTTGGGATTATCCATGCATGTTGCCCCACCTCTCACCTGGTGGTATAGTTGCATGCACTCCCTCTGCCCATATAGCTCGAAATTCCTCTACATGAGTGGTTTCTCCCACTCCATGATCCTCTGCTTGTGGCTTCTCCACATCTCGAGGTTCACTCTTACCTACATGCAAATCCAACTCTCTCTCAAGCATCAATTGCATGGATTTGTCACACTTCCCAATGGTAGGAAGCTCTATAGAAATAACATCTAGATCAAATATATAGAGATTATTCACACGAATCCCAACCTTCTTGGCTTGTCCCATGGCTTTCAGTCTAAGGAACACCTTTCCTTTTCCAACTCGCGCACATTGTAATTGTCCCGTCATCGCGAAATTTTCTAACAAATGAGCCGATTTTAAATCGACGATATCTCCCTCATCTGAGCTCCGATTCAACCGATTTTTTTTTCAATTTGGATATTTTTTCACAAGGAATCCAATATTCTATTTTTTTCTAAAAAAATTTCATCCAAGTTTTCATATATTCTCTGCAAACTTGCACACCCAAATAAGTCCTACTCCCATACCATGTAGAAAATTTATAACATAGCTCTGATACCATGTAGAAATTTAAACAATATTGTGAGGTATTAACGAACTCTCTTGATCTAAAAATTAAATAGACTATTAAATATAGAATCCTTCTACTTAATTCTTTGCAGAAATTAAATCGCCAATTGCAAACACATGAAGAAAAATCAATCGCACATAACAAGATGTTTTTACGTGGAAATCATAAAGCTAAAAACCCCACTATCATATATTATATATATATCATGGATCACAAAAAAATTTCCTACAAAGCTCTACTCAAAAGCTCTCAGTATAATATACAATCGTCTCACACTGTCATACAAAAATTGGTTCCAACATGCACCAATTTACTGCCTCTTGACAGCTTGCCTCCATTATGCAATCCCTGCTGATCAAGAACCTCTGAATGATTTTGGTTTTGCCTTGCCTTGAATACGCAACACTCATAGGCATCTCCAATGTGTGTGTGGGTTCATGAGTGCACCCACTAATGTCACAACTGATAGTCAAACTATCCCTTTCACCTATCTCTCAACTGGGTCTGACATGCATGTAGTTAACAGTAGTAAATCTTCAGTTGCATGTGAGATCACTCCATGTGAATTAATTTAATGTTTAATTCATTGATATCTCACTAGTGTCTCTTCATTTACAACTAACACAACTGATTTTAACTCACTTAACTAAGTTAAACTACTTTACAACTTGTAAAACTACACATCCAACTCTGTTACAACTTCAAATCACTCAGTTACAACAAATTCCACTGTGCATGTACCACCAACCAACCTTGGAACTCTTGATTCCTTCAATCAACTGGTTTGCCACATCAGTTAACTGAAATCAAGTGCTTCAAGAGAATAGATTATTATTTATTGTCTAATTATTATTAAGGGCTAATAATAATCGACATGCATTCTATTTTAAGACACGCGATCTATAAATAGACTTCACCCATGCATCTAAAAATATAAACTCATCTATAAATAGAATTTTCTCAACATTCTAGAAATAGACATACACCTAAAAATAGACTGTGTGGGCCCCATCTAGTGTAGGTGCTTATTTTTCATTAGGATCAAGGATGATGTTTCCGATTGCCAATTTCACTGTTTCTTGTTGCAAACTTCAACAATTTCAAAGCCAGAACCGATAAATTTTTAGATCCGGAAGTTTGTGTATTGAACGCGTTTTTACGTGTTTTCATGTATAATTCAGAATATGGTCTACATGCTGATTTAATGTAGGAATGGGTCTTTTGACAGCCCAAGGACAATTAGTTGTTGAACGTTCGTTCAACATTGAACATAATTGAATAGGATTAGGTTTTTTTTACAGGCTTCAGCGATTTTGATATAAGAAATGTAATTTCATTATGTTTAGAGACAGAGAGTGAAGGAATAGAAAACAACATTTTGTTCCTCTCCTATTTATTACTGTGCATGTGTGTATGACTGTTTAATTTTCCGCAATTTTTTGTAGTCTCTATGTTGTGGGGAAATACATTTCCTCTGTTTATTGTATTTATAAATTCCAACATGGTATCAGAGTAGGTCTAGGCTCTCAGTGAAAGACGCACGAGCTCACTCTTCACTGTAGAAGTTGTAGGATTGGTTTGACTAGCAGATTTCTCCAGTAGTGAGAAAGCTTCTATTTTACACAGTCAAGTTGATTGTTTGTTTAACACAATGACAATGTTAGTAGCAGGGAAAAGCCTGAAAATCCAAAATTACCACAGTTCAATGGTAAAAAATATGATTATTGGGCCATTACAATGAGAGCCCTGTTTGCTTCACAATATATATGAGAGTCAGTGGAACAAGGTTTCCAAGAACTAGCAGACGCAACAGTGTTGGTTGCTTTGATAGCAGCAGAAAGAGACTTGTTGATAGATAATAGGAAGAAGGACTCCAAAGCCCTCTTCTATCTCTTTCATACAATACACGAGAGTATTTTCCCAATGATTGTAGTAGCAAAAAAGTCTAAGGAGGCGTGGGATATTCTCAAGACAATCTATCAAGGCATGGAGAAGGTGAAGACAACAAAATTACAAATGCTGAGGAGAGATTTTGAAATTATTTGGATGAAAGAGTCTGATAACATAGACTCATTCTTCACACATGTGATTGCGTTGGTTACCCAGATAAGGTCTCATGGAGAGACACTTGAGGAAATATGAATAGTGGAGAAAATCTTGAGAAGTCTACCATCAAGATTTGATGCCATAGTAGTGGAAATAGAAGAGACAAAGGATCTCTCACAATTTTTAGTGGCTAAGCTTTGTGCATCCCTAATGTCTCATGAACATAGATTGAACAAAACAACGAACTCCTCATTGGAGCATGCTTTCAAGACAAAAATTCCTTTTGGTTGAGGTAAAGGTCAAGGAAGATCAAAGTACCAAGGAAGAGGAAGAAGCCCACAACGAGGTGGAAAAATAACCCTACAAGCACAAGTGGAAGGGGCAACAACCAGAATCAAAGAGAAGGCTCAAGCCAGAGTCAAGCACAAGGACAAAGGTATGAGAAATCCCAAGTCCAATGTCATTATTGTAAAAAGTATGGGCATTATGCCAATGAATGTAGAAAGAAACAAAATGACATGAATAATAGGCAAAATGTTAATTTTGAAAAATAAAGTCAAAACCAGAGTAATGTGCTTTTAACATGTAATGTAGCACAAGAAAAATATGAAGATGTATGGTTCTTAGACTCAGGTTGTAGTAACCACATAACTGGAAACATAGCAATGTTTGCCAATTTGGAGGAAAATGTGAAGTCTGAAGTGACAACGGGGACTGAAGAAAAGTATATGTCATGGGAAAATGAAGAGTATCAATACTCATGGGAAGGGAGAAAAGAAATTTTTTCCAGATTTCTATTATGTACCTGGCCTGAAATGTAACCTTTTGAGTACTGGACAGCTCATGAACAAGGGCTACAATGTGTTTTTTAAGAATAATATGTGTACAATCATGAACATACCTCCAAGTAAAAGGGTCATTGGAGAAGTGCATATGACAAAGAATAGGATGTTTCATCTCAAGCTTAGAACATACTTGAAGGAAGGAGGTGTGGTAGCAACAGTCACACAAGAGGTCTTTCAAGAAGAAATGAAAGACGAAAACTGGTTATGGCATTGAGATTTGGACATCTCAATTTTTGAGATTTGAACATCTTGCATAGAAAAGAGATGGTAAAATGATTACCACTCATAGAGAAACCAAACAGCCTATGTGAAGAATGCATCTTGGGAAAACAAAATAGAGAAGCATTCCTAGTAGGGAAGAGTATAAGGGAAAAGGCACCCTTAGATATTGTCCACTCATATTTGTGTGGACCAATGCAAACACCGTCTCTAGCTGGCAGCCATTTTGTCTTGACATTTTTAGATGATTATATAAGAAATACATGGGTTTACTTCTTGAAACAGAAGAGTGAAGTGCTTGAAAAGTTCTACCACTTCAAAGCTCTTGTTGAGAAGCAGAGTGGGCACTACATCAAAGTGTTGAGAACTGACAGAGGTGGAGAATATATCTCCAAATATTTCCTACGTTTATGTAGGGAAAATTGCATACACAAGCAGTTTACCACAAGGTACACACCACAACAAAATGGTGTTGCAAAAAGAAAGAATAAGACCATCATGGATATGGTCAGAAGTATGTTAAAGGAAAAGCATTTGCCAAATGAGTATTGGGCTAAAGCTGTCAATTGTGCAATGTATATTTTGAATAGATGCCCAAATATAAATTTTAAGAATAGAGTCTCAGAAGAAGCATGGAGTGGAACAAAGTAGTTTGTCACTCACATGAAAGTGTTTGGATGTGTGGCATATGCACATGTCCGATATCAACTAAGAAAGAAGTTGGACAACAAGGGGGAGAAGTGTATCTTTTTTGGATACAGTGATGAGTCCAAGGCCTACAAACTCTACAATCCATCAACCAAGAAGGTTATAATCAGCACAGATGTGTAGTTCATTAAAGAAGGAGCTTGAGATGGAAGCTTAGAGAAAACAGTGAATGTGAAGACATGTGTGTCTCACGAAGAGCAAGAGGAATTGATTGCTGAAAATAATTCCTCCATGGTGGCTCCTCCTCCACCTTCACAAGCACAAAAAACCACACCACAAGAAGGAAACATAACAGCCTTGAGAAACCAAGGAAGTGCTTCTCCAAGCACACCACAGGGATCAGAAACTCCCTCAAGTTCAATAAGAACTCCAAGAACACCAAGAACACCAAGATTCATAAATTTGAGTGAAATTTATGAGCAAGAAGTTGATAATAATAATGGTCTGAATTCTTTATTTTCTTTTTTTTTTTCATGTTGATGATCCAATTCATTTTGAAGATGCAGTAAAAGAAGAGAAATGGATTGAAGCAATGAATGAAGAGATTGGTGCGATAGAAAAGAATGATATATGGGAGTTAGTGGACCTCCCAAAAGGTAAATAAGTTATTGGAGTAAAATGGATCTATAAGACCAAAGAAATGCTGAAGGCAAGATAGAAAGACACAAGGAAAGACTTGTTGTGAAAGGCTACAAGCAGCAACAAGGAAGAGATTATGAAGAAACCTTTGCACCAGTTGCAATGATGGAAACGGTGTGGACAGCGTTGTCCATTACAGTACATAAAAAATGGAAAGTATATCAAATGGATTTAAAGTCAACATTATTGAAAGGAGTGTTGAAAGAGAAGGTGTATGTTGAACAATCTCCTGTCTCTTAAATTGAAGGCCAAGAGCACAAAGTGTGCAAGTTGAAGAAAGCTCTTTATGGGTTGAAGCAAGCACCAAGAGCATGGTACAACATAATTGATGCTTACCTGACATAAAATGGGTTTGAAAAATGTGATGGTGAACCCACACTCTACATTGAAGAAAATGATGGTAAGATCCTTATTTTTTTTTATATGTAGATGATTTAATTTTCACAGGCAATGATTTTTCTCTCATTGTTGATTTTAAAGCAGTCATGAAGAGTGAATTTGAAATGACTGATTTGGGCTTTTTGAGATTCTTCTTGGGCATAGAAGTAAATAAAAATTAAAAGGGAATTTTTATTTCCCAAGAAAAATATGTTGCAGAAGTTTTAAAGAGATTTAACATGCAACACAACAAAGCAGCAGTATCTCCAACTGTCATAGGGTTAAATTTAAGCAAAGAAGATTGTAGCAAGAATATCAATCCGACATTGTATAAGAGCATAGTTGGCAGTCTAATGTATTTGAATGCAACTAGGCCTGATATTATTTATGTTGTAAGTTTAATTTCCATATTCATGGAGACACCAAAGGAGACACATTGGCAATCAGCGAAGAGAATATTGATGTATTTGAATGGAATGAAGGAGTATGGTGTTCTATACTCCTCAACTAATAATTTTAAGTTGATTGGTTACACTGACAGTGATTGGGCTGGAAGTGTAGATGACATAAAGATCACATGTGGGTAGGTGTTTCATTTGGGATCAGGAGCCATTTCATGGGCTTCCAAGAAGCAACCAATAGTTTCTTTATCAACAGTAGAAGCAAAGTATGTAGCAGCAACAGCAGCAGCCTTTCAAGCTATTTGGATGAGAAGGATGCTGAGAGATTTGTGTCATGAGCAAGACAAAGGAACCACAATTTATTGTGATAATAGCTAAGCAATAGCATTGTCAAATAATTCTATTTTCCACAAGAGAACAAAGCATATTGATGCAAAATGTCATTTTATAAGAGAATTGGTTAAAAATGGTGACACTATTTTACAACATTGCAGGATATAACAACAGTTTGCTGATATCCTCACAAATCCATTAGCACAAAAGAGTTTTGAGTATCTCAGAAAATGTCTGGGAATGACTGATGGCAGCAATTGTGATTAAGGGGGGGTGTTGGAATTTTACTCCCAACCACCACCATGAATAATAGTGGCAGCAGCCCACAATTCCATCAATTTTTATTGCAGAGAAGGATAAGCATAGATCCAAGATCCATAGGCGTTTTCATGCAACCACAAAAAACCAATTACCATGACCATCCTCTTCATTTATTTCTTTGAACCACCACATTTAAACTTGACCTTTTGCCACAATGTTAAGTTACCGCCGATGCGATATCGGCAGGACCCACCTAAACCTTTACCGCTCGCAAGTTCGCAATCGCAGGTTTTTAACTTCACCTTCCACTGCTCGCAAAGCACACTTCGCAAGTGTAATATTCCTACTTAGCCTAAGCTAAGAGGAATATTCATTTTTGTTTTGTTTTCTGTTGCATGAATAAATGAATAAAGGAGGACATGTAAAACTCCTAAAAAGACTAAATAAATCAATGCCTATGTGAACACAGATAAATCAGGGCCATGTAAATAATCACTTGCAGGTGTGGAAGGGGTTTGAGCTGTGAGACTAAGTCAACCTTAACCAAATCTACAACGTTGTCTAGGTTCAATGCATCTTCTAAAGGGACAACACAGTTTTAGAAGGAGGCCCGTCATGTGAAAAGAGCTAACTCATCAAGGTGGTTTAGGGTTTACAAAGGCTCTCATCTTATAAAAGGAAAGGGAAGGTAGCAAGAGAAGGTTTTTGATTGATCATATTTTTGAGTATTTTGTCTGCTTAGACAAATACTATTCTCTTCTATTTAGTGGAGAATTGCGCTGCTTAGCACTTGGAGTTCCTATGCAGGTATTTCACATCTTCCTTTGATGATTCTTGGAGGAGTATTTTCTAGATTGTTCCACTATCAGGCTTGAGGCCAAGCTCTAATTACAATTGCAGCACTGATCCATTCAGGGTTTTTCTGCTCTTGCAAGCTGCAGCAAGTGGGATTCTAGATCTGCAGAGATCTAGCTTGTTTTTGGAGCCTCTTCTCATGGAGTGTGTATTTTAACCTCCTAGAAGAGTGCCTCTCCTGTTTATACTTCAGATTTGTAACTTAGCAGTGGCCATCCATGTCATTTTGAGCTACAACGTTGTTTCCATTGATGGATTGCGTTATTTTGATATGAGCTTCTATATGGTGTTTTGATTCCAGTTTTGATCAAAGATCTCTGGTGTTGGGCTTTGCCTTTCACTTTTGCTGATCCATGGATTAGCTTGTTGATCCATGTTCTGTTTAGATCTGATATTTTTTAATGTAATTTTATATTTAGAAATTACTACAGCATTTTACAGATCTGCAACTTGTATCTCAAATCTTCTCTTATGTACGCATGATTTGGTCAAAACCCCAAGGGGATCTTGTAAAGAAAACTATCTAGTTTCCAGATTTGAAATAGATCTGATATTTTGTCCACAGATATGTTCTAGATCTAAGCTATAATATGTAGCTACTACAACTCCTGAAAATAACGCTGTTGAGCCATTTCTGCTGATATATATATGTTATAGCTCTCTTTTCTGAAGATATCTTTCTCTCTTGTCTCATTTAATCTATTGTATATTGAAAGAGCTTCACTTTACTTCTGATTTTCTGTTGTATATTCATTTATTAATCATATTTTATGGCCTCCTGCCCATATGGTCCAAGACTGCGTTATTCTTGAAGCAGTTTGTTGTGCATAGCTGCAACCCCTCTTGTAGGGTGTTTTCCGACTAGACTAGGTTGTGGGAGACCTGTTTACCACACCTAGTTTGATTTTTTTTTGCTCCCCCTTTGGATTTAGACTCTAGATCTACTGATATAAGGGATCCAAGGGCTTCAAACTCATTTCTGTACATCAATCTCCCAAGGAGTGCGTTATTTTTCCAAGCCTGATGTGAAATCCCAATTTGGGAACATTAAAGTGGTATCAGAGCTCCTTTCTTGGCACAACCTGTGCTTGCCTGGGAGCACTAGCCATGTTGCATTCAGAAGAAGATGATCCTCTTACTGAGAGGGAGAAGAGGTATCAGAACAAAATTCATAATAAGTATGACTATACTATTGATGATCCTGAAGCTGTGAATGATAAAGAAGCAGAGGAGTTTGCAAAAACTCTTTTGGAGACCATGAAAGATCTTGAAAAAGAGATCAAAGAGATGAGGGTGGATAGAATGAGGGAATATCCTAGGATATTTCAGTTTGGAGAGAGCTTAGATTTGTCTCATCATGGGACAGGTCAACCAGTGAATCTGCCACAAACCCCACAAGCTTCACAACGCTCCACAATGCCTACCTTCTTGGCTGTGGAGAATGAAGGACCACATGAGCAAGCTTCCCTTGAAGATTACTTTGTGGAGTATGATTCACAGAGTCAGAGATTCAAGGATCACTTGAGTTTCCAAGATTTTTGTCACCTCAAGGATAGAAGAAGACCAGGGTAGCATTATAGAGATTGTGGTTTCTTTCATGGTAGACACCACACTGCAGTGGCATTATTTTGCCTGCTTGATGACCATCTCGCTCTGAGGAAAGGTAGAGAAGCAGACATTTACCTCCAATTGAACAAGGTCCCTAAAACTAATCCATCATAGATTGTGAAAGAAGGCACTTTTGAGGGAATAGCCAGCCAAGGACTGTGGTTCCATGGGTTGTCTACATTGGGACACATCAATGTGACTACCTACTCTGAGTTTACTAGAATACTGGTGGAGAGGTTTGACAGGAAGGATCCTAAAGCACCTTTCATAAGCCTTGCAAAGCTGAATCAATTAGGAGATGCAGAGACTTATATCTCTGAGTTTCTAAGATTATCAGTCATGGTCCCTGATCTATCGATAGGAAGGAGAGCCTACATGTTCATCGATGGCCTGGAGGAACCTTTGCATGGGTTGGTTAAATCTAGCAAGCCCATCACTTTGCATGATGCCATTGAGAGGGCTAGAGACCTCCAATATGCCTTACCAAAAGCAAAGGCAACTTTCCAAAGCAAGGCCCCTCACTTTTCTAAGGGGAAGGATGGAAAAGCTGCTCCTCCCAAGGAAAGCTCTATGAAGAAGCCTCTTGATATTGATCTCAGCCGGGAATTGAGGAAAAAGAAACTGTGTTTCACTTGCTAAGAGTCATGGGCACCGGGACATAGATGTGTTGCAGGGAAAGCACACTACATAGAAGTCTTCTCAGATCTTGAGGAGGAAGATGAAGATGATGAACCTAGGAGGGGTCACAGCACTGATGATGATGAGGAAGATCAAACACCATCTAGATATGGGAAGGGAGCCTTTGCTCCAAGAAGTGGGACTCTTGCATCTTTGAGAGGAGTGCCTAAGTATTTGACCCTAAGAGTACAAGGTTCAGTCATGAATCAGAGATTATCTGTCCTGATTGACAGTGGGGCAACCCACAACTTTATTGATGCTCATCTTGTGAAAAGGAGAGAAATCCATACTGAGGCTTTTGAGGGATTTTCTGTTTTGGTCCCAGGAGATAGGACCATGCAATGCATGCAATATGTTCCCTCACTCTCTGTCACTATGATCCTGCTTACTTGTGGATCACTATTTGTGGCTGGTTATACTCATGAGTTCAAATCAGATCTTTCTTATACACCTTTCTAGACCTTTTTTCATTCACCCTCGGACATTCTAAGTCATCAATATCATTGCATATTAATTATAAAAGAGCATCTAAAATGGTTTTTAACTATGTTTGTGTCCGCTGCTTGATTTAGATTTTTGCTCATTTAGCTGCGGAATCTTGCCACTTTCCGCAGCTGCTGCAACTTTCCGCAGCCATTTTGTTAAAGTCTATATTGCAGGTGTCTTCAGGAAAATCAAGCCACATGGGCAAGTTAGAAATGACGTGGACATGGATCGTGTCCTATTGGCTCGGTAAAATTCACCTAAGAAGGCTGTGGTCAAAGGTGGCCAAGTGGTGGTCAACCGAAGAGTCCCACGGTGACAAAACTCTGTTTCTCATCACGTGGAGATTTGCGTGGCCGTTTTTAAATCATGGGAGACATATCAACACCTGTAAACGGCTCCATAAGTCGAATCCAACAACCACTGTTCATAGATTTACTCCTCACGGCGGCCATGATGCTAGATCCCTGGACGTGATGGTTCACATGTCTTCTATCAGCACAGAATTTAGGGAATTAGTTATATCACCTTCAATTATAAATAATGCGTTCTCATACGCATAATGGATTAGCTCTGTAATGTAATTGCATTGCCATTGTGTTGTGACATCATTTCTCTGTTATGACCGCATTTTAATATATGAGAAGACTCTGTTTCTAAGCGTAATTCGCATTTGAAGGCTGTTGCCCGAGGTCTGTGTAGAGGGCCCCTGCACACACTGAGGTTTTGTGTATTACTATATAGTTTCTTGTTTTATTTCTTTAAGTTCATTGTGCCATAAGTCATTCACGTGTATATACATTACATCTTTCATGGTATTTATGTTCCATCTCTGTACATAATCTTTCATGCTTTACATTTTACTTCTGTCCATAATCTTTTATGTTTTATGTTGTTGTTAACTAATCAGTGTTCTTGTTTCAGATTACAATAGGCAGCCCGGGCATTTGCACATATTTTTATAATGACTAATGACATGGAATCAATATTGTCCTTCTGTTAATTTACTTTTCTTAGTTTTTGTTTAATTCCAGCACTGTTTTGTTTATTTCAGTCTTGCATATTTGCTTTAGTAGTTAGATTAGATATTAAATTGCTCATGTCATTTTCAGTTACCTCCGAAAGCCATAGCGAGACTAATGGTGAGGGATTGAAGTATGAGTGTGTAGTTTGATATTAGTTTACTTTTTTGCAAGTTAGATATTAAACTGTTCATGTCATTTTCAGTTACCTCCGAAAGCCATAGCGAGACTAATGGTGAGGGATTGAATTATGAGTGTATAGTTTGATATTAGTTTCTTTTTCTGCAAATTAGATATCAGATTGCTCAAGTTGTTTATAATTACCTCCGAAAGCCATAGCGAGACTAATGGTGAGGGGTCAGAATATGAGTTGATGTAATTTGATTTTAGTTTTACTTTACTTGCAATCTTTTCTTGAGTACAGTTTCTTTTGTGTTTAGACAGCAGCAAGGATAATGGTTTTCATGATCAATAGTTCACTGTTTGTTTAACTAGAATAGTGGCACATTTTCATTTCCTTTTAATTTTGTCATTGTATGTTTCAAAATCCTTTTGAAGTTGGTAAATCATTATAAAGGACATCACTGCCTTGAACAATCATAACCATACTTGTCTTTTAGAATTTCCATCTCACATTAGGAAACCAACCAAGATAAAAAATAAAAAATAAAACCAAAAACGACAAAAAGTAAGAGATAGGTTATCTTGCACATATAGTGCGCCACACTTCGTCAGCTTACGAATCCCGGATTGACAAATTAATGTAGCAATTTAGGACACACTAAATTGACCAAACAATACCAGACACCAACATCATCTTGGGTGTCCAATGGTTGATTACCTTGGGGAAGGTTACCACTGATTGGAAAGCTTTGCAAATGGAGTGGGTGGACTTGAAGAGTGGGAAAACACAAATGATTTAAGGCATGCACACTTATCCTTCACCTAATGTTTCCACATAAACAACATAGATGGATTGGCACAGTGGAAGTAGTGATCTCACAGTTCCTTCTCACATGTTTATGAGGATGCTGCAAGGGAAATTATTATCTCATGGCAAGCCACCTGGAATGCCATCAGATTCAGATCTTGTGGGGAAGGCTCCACAAAGTGCTGCTCCAAATCTAGATCCAAGAAGGATTGGAGCAATAAGAGACCAAGTTACAATGTTGGGAGGCTTGGGACAGCCCAAGAATTAGGAGGGTTTTCTTCCTGCATCACTATCATCCACTCACTCTTCTGAATCTGCGCTGTGGGAGGAAAAGAAGGGGAGGATAAACCTTACGAAAAACCATTTTGGCATGTGTGATGTCAAAAGGGAAATCAACAACAAGACAAGCACTTCCATGGATGTATTAGCAACGTTGTCATTGTTGAGCAGTGTGGATCTTTATTGGAAATATCAACTGCTTGTAGAGTATTCCAAAGATATCCACGCAGGTATGATACTAGATGGCATGCATCAAGAAGAGGGCTACTTAGTCCAAGGAGGGGTCATCTATTATCATGGTAAGGTCTTTTTGGCTAGAGCTTTCAAGCTCAAGCAGAGGATCTTGTTAGCCACCTATAAATTTTTGGTATAGCAAACAGGTGGCTAAAATTTTTTCTGAGCCTTCAAAAGAAACATTTCCCTTGAAAATATTTCATTCTTGAAGCCTCTATGTGTTTTATTCTCCTTGGAAAATCTTCACTGTTGTTTCCATTGAAAAACCTCACTATTTGTGAAAGAAACTGTTGTAAAAAAGGCCTCCATTTGCCCTATTTCATCCTCACAAAACATCCATTTTTCATCACTTTTTCCCTTTTCAAATCCCACAAAAATCTCCTCCTTAACCCTCCATCTCATCCTAAAACCCTTTTTAAACCTCATAATATCCTTTATCTAGTTTAAAAATGCCCTTTTCTGCCTACTGGAACCCTCCATTTGGCCTTAAAAAGCACTATTTTTTGGCCTAAAATACCCTTTTTTACACTATATCAGGCTTAAGCCCCTGAGGGCTTATATGGCTTAACCCCCTTCTTCATAGACCCGTGGCCCCGCAATCGGGCACTAAAACCCCAAAAATCCCTTTAAAACGCATAAAAAACGTTTTTTCTCTCCACAAAAGAAGTTAAGCCCCTGAGGGCTTATTCTCCCTAACCCCTCCTCCATGGAACCTAAAAAGTATGAATAGGCGCTTAAAAGGCCAAAAGAACCCGCCAAAACCCTTTTTTTCCCTTTATTTCATCATTCCCTGACGTTGTGGTTAGAATTGATGAGAACAGTTGATCTACACAGATCAACGGTCCTCAGGCGCCTTTCCATTACATGCCCTTCATTCCATTTGCCACCACTGGAGCTCCTACTATGATCTGGACCATCCAATGTATAAATCCGACGGCTACAAAGAAACCCGATGGCCACTTTCCCCATGCATCTTACCTTTTGATCGCGCCAAATCTGCACCGTTAGATCTCTCCACTCGTGATCCAACGGTCAGGAGGCATATTGCATTTTTTCTGCATCTAGACATTAATGGTTTAAAATCGTGTGACGTAAGTGGTATTGGATTTCCACGTGTCAAGCAGTGTGTGGAATTGTGTGAAATTTATGAAAACCACTTCCCACCTCCGACCCCATGCAAAAACCACTCCGGTTTCTGCTTTCCGCCCTCTACAGTGAAATCTCAGGATTAATCTCCGCCGTCAGTTGACTTAATCGAACGGCTCACGTTAGATATCGCTCTTCCATTGGCCCCCATCCGATCTTTCAAAATAATTCCTCCGCAGATCTCAACCGTCCATTTATCTGATATAAGGGTTCAAGTTGGATCTAAACCCGGCTCATCCTCCATTCACCTGACCCCCCGAACAACCCCATCCGTTGATCTCTACCGTTAAACCTTTTAATCCAACGGTCGTGATGCATTTTCATCTCCACTCATTTCCATTTACTTAGTCCCTCGATTGATTGCATCGGGCAATCATAGCCGTCCATTTCTATGATCCGACGGCTCTAATACAATTACGCCTCCATTCATTACCCACCAGTCTAACCATCTAAATAAATCCATCGGTGAATCCTGACCGTATATTGCCACTGTTTAATTTGATCCGACGGTCTAGAACGTGCCTCGCCCCCAACCTCCATCAGGCTCATTTTTCACCATTCCGCCATGATTTTCACGGTTTTTCTTCGCTGCAGCCACCATTCTCATCGCCGCGCCACCTTCTCCATGGTCCACCAGAGCACTCCCTCCCACTCCCTAAGGATTTTCTTAACACGTTTATTGTCTTTGTGTAGGGTTACTGATGAAGAAAACACTTTTCTTCACAGTCACTGTCATGGAAATACAGATGCGTAGAATGTCATTTTTTAGCACTGAAGATAGCAGGAGAGACATCCAGGAAGGTTTTAAGCATTTTTTTATCAAAGATCAGGTTGCAAAACCCTGATTCGAACCCTTCGGCGCCATTAAACCTGCATATTCACAAATAGATCAGAAAAGAAGCGGCAAAGAGTATTAGTGACAGTTTAAAGGGATTAAAGTATATTATTTAAGATTAATGATATAATACAGTGATTAAAGGACGAAGAGACAGCATGAAGACCAGAAAAGAAGATCAAGGCCTAATTAAGCCTAAAACACAGGATCAAGACAAACTAACAGTGTTTTAAGGTAAAGACAAAAAATCTATCAGTCCAAGAAGCCTCCACCGCCATATCAGAGGCCAATTGAACCCTCTCCAGCTACCAAAAGCCACCTGCAGCCTCACAAAAATCAAAGAAGGCCTATTTATTGCAAGAACATGAGATATTTGCCTAAAGACAGTTGAACGGTTAATACAAATCAAAAGAACTTATCAGTAATTGTCAGCAAAGTTATTTTAAAAATAAGAAACAGCCCTAAAGTCAATCTTTTCGTCCATTAAGCCTCGAAAAGCATAAACAACAGTTATGGAAGTATGGGAAACCTACAGACTTTCTATCCACTTTACTTATTTCAAAGGTCAAATACAGACAGCTAGAGTAAAAATATAAGAAAAGTCCCATTTAATGAAGCATGGAGCATGTCATTTCTTATCCATCAAGCCTCCCAACGGCCGAGAAACATTAAGTTCTTCCTTTAATTAGGCCAACTATCTCTTCTACTCTTCCACTTCCTCATTCTCCTATAAGAACTCCTAAAGAATTTATTGTTGTGGTTGGTTGTTGGATTCTATTAGTTGTAGAACTGCTATTGAGAGGAAGTAGTTGAGTAATCTGTAATATAGTAGGCTAGGATGAGAAGTCTGTATTGTAAAAGGCCATTGAGCTCAAAGTATGTGACTGGTTTTTCACATCAATTAATCAAACAGATTCATAGGATCCTGGTCTATATTATCGGTGATGTTACTCTTACTGTAATTGTTTCCTTTCATGTTTTATCATACTATCCATTATTCTCAGATAAAGAACAACAAGAATAGATTAGGACATACTATTGGAAGTACCCTAAATCTCACTGTAATCTTTATCTTGATGTTTTCTGCTAAGTAGTGTATCGAAGAGCTAATTCATCATAGTTTAACCAGTATAGTAGTTGGTTGGTCCATGCTTACTGATGTCTAAATTTGGGGTTAGTTTCTTAGATGTTCTTGATTGGATTAAGCTAAAATAATTGGAAAATTGGAAGATTAGAGTTAGCACTGTCTCACTAGGTTCCTTTTCCAACAGATTTCCTTTCTAAGATCCTTTTGAGTTGGTGTCAAAATCATTAAAGGTTAAAAGTCCTTATATGATCTTAGGCCTTACTCTCTGTTTCATCTTATATGTTTTCTACTATTTTGAAGGTGGTTATGAGGACTGCTGGATTGCCTTCCTTAAGAGTATGCTGAAAGCAGGTCTGGATTTAAATGACATCTGATCTGATCTTAAGCTACCCTTTTTGCTGAGAGTTTCCTTTGAAGTATGTCAAAAGCAGGCCTTGATTTAAATGACATCTGACCTGATCTTAGACTGCCCTTTGGTTTCTTTCTTTCACGCTTTCTTAATGTTCCATTACACCATCTATCTAAAAATATCCTTTAGTATAGATGACTTGCCCTATGGAAACCCCTGTATAGTGGCTATGCAAGTAATATCCTTTTATGACTCCATATCCCAATGGATTAACCTTTCTTTTGACCTATCCTCCCATGCTGAAACATCCTTCTATTCAGTTCCTTCCTTATTACCTTAACCTTCTCAGTTAATGATCTCCAACCAAACAATCAAAGTCAAACAAACCCTTGTGCTTCATACCTAGCTTAATACCTCATTTGAGCCTTAAAGATATATCATTCTTTACATCTATAGAGAGATCCCTCTCTGGATCCAAGAGGGCTAGATCCTAGGATCCCAAAGTGGTTTGATGTTGTCTTATCTTTTGGTCTTGCCAACCTGGCCAGAACATAGGAACCACAATAGATCCTACAAGGAGCATATGAATAATTCTTCCTCAGCCATATGTATTCAATGAAGATATATTCCCTGATCATGAAGAGTTTTGATTTGGAAGGCATGAGAGAGGACTTACATCAGCACTTTCAAGAGTGCAATAGCTATGGAGGATTTGGGTAGCCAATGGGCTCTTTGCAAGAGTCATCTCAGCCAACTCTTCCTTTGCTTGAGAGGAGGGGAATGCTCATGCACAACTCCATGTGTGTGAAGGAATATGATGGTAAAGGATTTGATAATGATAAGCAAGTTGTGTTTTCTGATCTATTACATTCCTTTGCCATGTTTTTGTAGGATATGACTCCTAAAGGGAGTGAGAGATCATATGGATCTCATAGTTTTTTGAGGGCCAATGGAAATTTTGAACTTGGCCACTCCCTTGATGTGCAAAGGGAGACTCCTTTTCATGATGGGTGCTTCCCAAAGGCACCAAATGTATGTAACACCTTCAACCATGTTAAGGTGACTCATGCAGCAAAATTGTGGTGGGAATGCCACTTACCACACCTGGATCTAATGAAGACAAGAGGTGCATGTTGAGCATTGGAAAAGGTATGAATTCACCATATATTTTCCCATTATTTTTCTTTAAACATAATTCTTTTTATTCTAGAAAGATGATTTATTATAGAGTTGTGATAGAATTGTGAAGACTTATGTTTATTGTAAAAGTGACTAAAAACTGCCTTTTATTGTCAAAAAAGGGGATTAAACGAGGTGAACAACTATACTAGAGGCGAGGCTAAAGCAGGAGTAACTGTTGTTCCTCCAGTGATAGAGCATATCCTATCAAAGAGAAGAAAATCCGAACGAATTGCTAAGAGAAGGCAGGGGACAGCTCGGCTTCAGCCAAAAGAAATCAAATGATAGCTAAACGAAGAAAGGAAGTGAATCCCTCAGGATCCTTCGATCCTGAGGGATCGCTGTTTAAATCTTATCATGTTCCTTGTCTTGTCCATCGGAATTGTTATAAAAGGCAAGGCCTTTAGAGATAGAAGGGGTCAGAAATTATTGATTGAAACATTCCTCTTATAATTCTGCACTTTATTAACTCTCGTGATTAGAGAGAGGTCGTTGTAAACACTTTTTATGTTTTATTAATACAAAGACGCGTTTTCGTTTCATCTCTCAAGCTCTAAAGTAACCCAGTAGTGTTTCACTGGTGCTAAGGGCCTGGCCCTAGTGGAATTGACCCGTTGTTTGTATTTCTATCCTTTATTTACTGTGATGTGATTATCATATTTGGTTTTATTACGTCTGCAAAGTTAATCAGATTGTTGTTGAATTGTTATTGGTATTGTTGTGTGCGTTAACGAATTGCATTGCTGTTCCATCTCAACAAGGATCTTAATTCTAGAATTATTCATCTTGTTATTGCTTATAAAGCTTTGCTATTCAATATTTACTTCATTGTTGTTCTGTTGGATTGTTTTTCAATTCGATTATTGGTTAATAACATTGTTGTTGACAGGGTTTGGTGTTTAACAGAATTAGCTATTTGATTCCTTTGCATTCATAGTTGTTGTTTAGATTCATTATTTAATTCCTGCTATTCAATTCCTGTAGTCCTAATTCGCTACTTATTCACATTGTTGTTCAATTACAGTTTGCTGTTCATTTCCAATTCATTAGTTTCTAGATTGCAGAAAGCTTGCTTTTACAGAGTTCTTCTTAGTTTCATTTCAATAGCAATTAGTTCCATTTCTGTTTGAACGCAGGACTATCAACTTTAGAGAACACTGGTTATTGCTTCCAAGTTCCCAGATTGATTTCCTTTTTCTAGATTGATTTCCATTACATCAATTTCTAAAGGAATGAGTTATTGCTACTGTATCCTTGATTGATGTTCGCAAAGTGAATAGTTGAGTTTTAACGTAGTTGAATTCATGTTATTGTAATTAGATTTATTTTCCAGCATCCATTTACTCTTGTATTCAGAATACTATATTGCATCTCACATAGCATTACTCTTAGCTCAAATTGCAGCCTCAAATAGAATACACTCTTGAAACAAATAGGCGTTCCTAGATTGACAATTAATGTAGGATAAATAGGTGTTTAAAATATACCTTTTATACCTCAACATTTTGGCGTCGTTACCGGGGAGAGTGTATGCCATTTAGGAGTGATGCACATTTGACCTTTTTTCTGCTTGGGGAGAATTGGGTATTAAAGATGAAAGGTAAGAACCTGCGCATCGAGCAAGGAACATACTTGCTTACAACCCGCTTCACAGTAGAATTGGGTAAATTTCTTTCTTTAGGTAGGAATGAAGGCTTGCCTTTTTGAATGAATAGAAAAGCTAAAAAAAACAAAATTCCTCCTAAACCTGAAAAACCTAAGGGACCAGTGACCCTTGGGCAAACAAATTTCATTGACGAAATCCTCAAGAAAAATGAATCTCAGCTATCATTAGGACCTAGGAAAGCTATTTCTAGACAACCTACTAGTTCCCTTCAGGCCACAGAGTCACCATCTGTAGCCTTTGTTGAGATACATAGCCAAACAGAGGGAATTGAGCAAGATTCCCAAGAAATTGAGAACTCTTTCTTAATTTCTCCACAAGAAGGGAACTCTAGTAATCTCTATGAAGGAGAAGGGGAAACAGGGGAAACAGAAGAACCAAAATCTCCTTTGGAAGTAATCCAAACAGTGAGCAGCCTAGATAAGGGAAGAGATGTCAACATCATTCAAAACAAAGGACCCGAATCTCCTCACATAGTAGGCCAGCAGGGAACACCTATTCCGGATCAAGGGAGTGTTGTCAAGGTCATTCCTGTTCCTTCTAGTCAGCCTAGGAATTCCCTTGAGATCCCAGAAGGATATTGGCACATATTTGATCAAATGGCCCAGAATCAGAACCAGAATCAGCAAACACCTCAACAAACTTCCACACTGCAATATCCCATTGTAGACACTGCAATTAATGCACCTATGAAAGTCATTCCTCTACAACATATTCCTACATTTCATGGCTTGACATTGGAAGATCCAGATGAATTTCTATTTGAATTCGATGTATTATGCAGGGGGTATGACTATACCACCGATCCCCAAAAATTAAAATTATTTCCTTCCACATTGAAAGGATCAACTTTACGATGGTTTATGGGATTAGGTGGAGGTGTTATGGGATCGGATGAAGGCTACACTTTTAAAGAAATATCAAGATTATTGCAGGTCCTGGGAACTAAAAGATGAAATATTTCAGATGATAGCAGAACCCAACGAAACTCTGGAGGAATATGTGGAACGATTTCAATATAACCTCCAGAGATCTCCTTATGCGTATTTACCCTTACCTGATAATGTGCTGAAAACTATATTAATTAGGGGGGTGAAGGATCAATGGGTTGAAACATTAAATATTATGGGAAAAGGTGATATATATCAGGAAAACTATGCTAACATTATTGATTTGTGTATCAGGATTTCGAGAGGCAGCACAAGGCTAAAATCAGCAGAACGTGACACGATCACAAGGGATAATAAGACCTCTAGTGAAGGTGTAACACATGCAGAGATTGGAAATCTGCTAGAAGATTTTAAAACAGATATCCTAGGAACTCTAACAACGCAGTTCGAGATTATGTAAGCCAAACAAAAGCAAGCAGAAGTCGAACAAAACTTGGCAATATTCTGTCCTAAGTGCAGGAAGAAACATAACCACAAAGAGTGCCTGCTGGATATAATCAAATTTTGTGCCATCTGCACAAAATATTACCCCACAGAAGGATGTCCCTTGCTTCCTGGTTTAAAAGTAGTGTATAAAGAGGTAAAGAAGAATCATAAGTGGTATGCTTACTTAATCATAACTGACAATGGCAGCCTCGACAATTAGGTATGCCAACTAATCCATTCTCTTCTTTTCAGCCTCCTCAATATAATGCTCAGTAATATAATGGAATGTGGAAAAATCAGCCACCTTTCCCCCAATTGGTCACAACAGTAATTTCCTACATCATCATGGCCAAATCAAACAAACCAAACTAATTGGCCAAATTTTCCTTTCTGCCCACTGTTTTGGCAAAACAACACCTATCCAACACCATGGAGCCCCCTCCACTTCGCAGAGTCAAGCCTAGCAGTGAAACTGGCAAAGACGTACAAATCAACCAGCTGGAACAATTCCCCTCTCTCAACCTACACTGCCAGCTCCCTATCCATTGCCACAAAACCCCCAGACCAATTTAAGACCATAGCTCCCAGCCCAACCCAACCCAAACCCAAACAATATGCCAATTCAGTTTGTCCAAATAATGGAACCACCAGAATTAGTAACTGAACTGAGGGAGTGTAATGACCTTCAATTAAGATCTGGGTGCATAGTAGAAACAGAGGGAGATAAAAATGTTCACACTAAAGATCCCTTACCTGTAGAACAAACATTGCAAAAAGAGAAGGTGGTTCAACAACAAACTCAACATCAAACTCCACAACAAGCGACCACCTCTTCTCCACCATTCCCAGAACAATTAATCATACCTCGCCCAATAGAATATCCTAATTTTGATCTTCTGGGAGAATTAAAAAATTTGTGTATAAAAATCCCTCTCCTCCAAGCTATTCAAGATATTCCTATTTATAAAAAAACCATTAAGGAATTGTGTATAAAGAAGACAAATAGGAGAACAAGAACCAACCCAACTGTCGAAGTAGTCAGTACTCTATCTGACTTGTTACCAGGAATGGAAACACCTGTAAAATATGAAGACCCAGGCAATCCTATAGTGACGGTGCAAATCAATGGGCAACTGTTTCCAAATTCCTTAGTTGATTTGGGAGATGCAATTAACATCCTAACAACCACCACTTGTCGAAAACTTGGCATTACATCATTAGATCCAACAACAACCTTACTAGAATTGGCTGACCAATCGGTAGTCAAACTAGAAGGTACACTACAAGATGTAATGGTATCTGTAGATTCCTGGGAGTACCCTGCTGACTTCCTGGTTATCAATCCAAAGAACCGACTAGAAGGACACTCGCTAATCCTAGTAGACCTTGGTTGGAAACTTCCGATGCTTACATTGGCTACCGACAAGGCAACATGAATATAACAAGGGGAAACTATGTCAAGAATTTAGCCTTATATCCCCCAGCCCAACCAAGCCTATCAATAATAAAAACAAGAAACCAACCTGTATCATATCTTATAGAAAATATGAGATCACCACTAACCATAGAATATGCCCTCGATTTCAAAGACCAAACAGAGGATGATATCATTAATAGTTTCATCAACAAACCACAAATCAGATCCCATCCACAATGTCACATGATAAAGGCAGCATTTGATAATAAAGAAGAAGAACAGCCCCTGAAATACATTTTTGATCAAATAATACCCACTACTTCTGTGTACAATAGTAAGGTTGTTGAAATAGAGCTAGGCAAAACTTTAAATATTAACAAAAATCTGATTGTTGAGCAAGAAGAGAAACTAGTCCAATTACTACGAAAATATAAGGGAGCCTTTGCATGGGATTATCCAGACATGAATGGAATTGACCCCCAATTATGTACACACCACATCTATATCGAAAAATATGCGAGACCCATTCACCAACCCCAACGAAGATTAAACCCTCATCTTAAAGATATTGTGAAAGCCGAATTACAAAAGCTATTCGATGTTAATTTCATTTACCCAATATCTGATAGAAAATGGGTCTCCGCATTATTAGTGGTACCAAACAAGAATGGAAAGTGGATAATATGCGTATATTACCTAGAACTCAACAAAGCAACCCAGAAGGACCACTTTCCCCTTCCTTTCATTGACTAGGTATTAGATACATTGGCAGGAAAGAATTTCTTTTCTTTCCTAGATGGCTTCAATGAGTACAATCAAATCCAGATTGCCCCTAAAGACCAAGACAAAACCACTTTTACCTATCCTTGGGGGACATTTTCCTATCGATTCTTACCCTTTGGCCTATGTAATGCCCTTGCTACTTTTCAGAGGGCCATTCTTAGCATCTTTTCAGAATTAATAAATGAAGGGCTCGAAGTGTATATGGATGACTTCACACCTTACGAAGAGGATTTTGAGCCAGCATTAGAAAACTTAGAAAAGGTGTTGCCAAGATGTATTGACACTAGGCTTTGTTTAAGCCATGAAAAGTGTCATATGATGATGACCGAAGGACTTATCTTAGGAAATTATATTTCGGCAGTTGGAATTCAGGTGGATCCAGCCAAAATTCAGATAATTTTGTTAATACCTACTCCCACCACAAAAATAGAGGTACGTAGCTTTCTCAGAATTTCTGGTTATTATAGAAGATTTATAGAACATTATTCTCAAATAGATGCACCTTTATATGCACTAATAGGAAATGTTGATTTTATCTGGATAGATAAATCTGACCATGCTTTCGAGGATCTGAAAAAGCTTGTATCAACAGCCCCAGTGTTGACGGGCCTTAATTGGGAATTTCCATTCCAAATTTCATCTGATGCCTCAGACACAACCATTGGACCAGTGCTTGGGCAGGAAGAGGATAAGAAACCATATGCAATCTATTATATTAGAAAAAATATATCTACTGCTGAATTGAATTATACTGTGACTGAGAAGGAATTTTTAGTTGTAGTTCATGCTCTAAATAAGTTTAGAAATTACATAACTGGATATCCTGTAGTTTTATATACTGATCACTCTGCCATTAAATTTTTAACAAATAAACCTGTTACAAATGGAAAAGTAACAAGATGGTTGATTTTATTGCAGGAATTCAATATCACAATTAAAGATCGACCTGGAAAGGAGAACTCTGTAGCTAATTTCCTATCACGAATGCCAAAGCCAACAGATGCAGGAGCAGTCGAAGATCACTTCCCAGATGAACATTTGTTCGTTGTTGCTATTAGAACCCCATGGTATGCTGATATAGAAAACTATTTGGCAATAGGTAAATTACCAAAAAACTTAATGCCTAATGAACGAAAACATATAATACAACGTAGTACTCGATTCCCTTGGATTGGGGGCTACCTGTTTCATATAGGATCATATATGCAAATCAGGAGATGCGTCCGAGATGATGAAGTATTTGATATTCTAAAAGCATGCCATGACAGGCCATGTGGCGGACATTTTGCAGATCGTAGAACTGCCCATAAGGTTTTACAGACAAGCTACTATTGGCCTACCATTTTTAAAGATGCTAAAAAATTTGTGCAGGCCTGTGATAGTTGCTAAAGGGCGGGTCGCCCTATACAGTCAGACAAAATGCCTTTGAACCCACAATTAGTAATTGAACCATTTGAATGATGGGCGCTAGATTTTGTTGGTCCCATTACCTCCCCATCAAACCAAAGAACATACATTCTAGTTGCAACCAAGTATGTCACTAAATGGGTTGAAGCAGAGGCACTTTCGAAAGCTACAGAAGACTCTGTCATACAATTTATTTTCCAAATATTTGTGTGATACGGCCTCCCAAGAGACATAATAACAGATGGAGGACCTTATTTTTTAGGTAATAAACTTGCTGAAACATTACAGAATTACCACATTCATCATAAAATTACAACCCCATACCACCCACAGGAAAATGGTCAGGTGGAGAGCACGAATAAAGTGATCGAATCTATATTGATTAAAATAGTCGCCTCACACAGATGAGACTCAGCTTATAGATTACCCGAAGCCTTGTGGGCATATTGAACAACATGGAGAGGCACCACGGGGTATTCACCATATCAGTTGGTATTTGGAAAAGAGCCCATCTTTCTGATAGAGTTTGAAATTCAGACATTAAGAATAGCCCAGCAGGTGGGTTTAGACTTAAATGAAGCATAGGTAAGAAGATTATAGCAAATCAATGAGTTAGATAAAATTAGGCTCTCTGCTCTTCATCACACTGCATTAATTCAACAACAAAGAGAAAAATGGCACGATGCCCTCATCAAAAAGAAAATCTTCCACAAAGGAGATTGGGCACTCCTATATGATACTAGGTTTCAAGATTTCCCAGGGAAACTCCAGACACGATGGCTTGGACCTTACGAGATACAAAAGGTGCATGATAATGGCACCATCACATTAACCACCATTGATGGATCTGGGCATTCCTTCAAAGTGAACGGTCATCGAGTGCGAATTTATCATAAACCGCTTAATCAAGAATCCTTTTACCAACAATTACAGGAAAATTCTACCATGCAGATTCTTGTTGAGGGAGAAAATTTCTCCTCAGCACTCATTTTCTGAATCATTTCTTTATTTTGAATTTGTACATAATGTTTATTTTCTTTATTTTGTTTTTTGTTTTTGTTTTTGTGTGCAGAACTTATTTCTTAAGCTATTCCTTTCCAAGGAACAATAGAGGTTTCTCTTAAGAAATAGCGTGTTTGAGTGTTTCTTTGTTGTTCCTTTTCAAAGGAACAACAATTTTGATTGCAAGTGTTTTTGTTGTTCCTTTCTAAAGGAACAACAGTTTTGTTGTTCCTTTCCAAAGGAACAACAATTTTTGGCCACGCGTTGTTGTTGTTCCTTTCCAAAGGGACAACAATTTCTCCGCCTTTTTTTTGCTTTTCCTTTCCAAAGGAACAACATTTGTGTAGATTATTTTTTCCATTCCTTTCTAAAGGAACAACACTTTTTGAGCATTTTTTTTCTTGATTTTGAACATCATTTTGAGGATTTTATGAATTCTTCATGACTCTCTTCATGGAAAACACACAATTTACATAGGCAGCACAAATTAGAAATTACTGAAATCAACACATCAAGAAAAATTGTTATTTTTAAGAAATAGTTTTGCAATGATAAGGGAAAGGAAAGGACACAAATATTTATATTGCTTTTTTGTCCCTATTCTCATTCAAATTAATATGATTGGGTATTTTTATCATGATAGTATTTTTTAAAGAGATTTAACATGCAACACAAAAAAGCAGCAGTATCTCCAACTGTCATAGGGTTAAATTTAAGCAAAGAAGATTGTAGCAAGAATATCGATCCGACATTGTATAAGAGCATAGTTGGCAGTCTAATGTATTTGAATGCAACTAGGCCTGATATTATTTATGTTGTAAGTTTAATTTCCATATTCATGGAGACACCAAAGGAGACACATTGGCAATCAGCGAAGAGAATATTGATGTATTTGAATGGAATGAAGGAGTATGGTGTTCTATACTCCTCAACTAATAATTTTAAGTTGATTGGTTACATTGACAGTGATTGGGCTGGAAGTGTAGATGACATAAAGATCACATGTGGGTAGGTGTTTCATTTGGGATCAGGAGCCATTTCATGGGCTTCCAAGAAGCAACCAATAGTTTCTTTATCAACAGTAGAAGCAAAGTATGTAGCAGCAACAGCAGCAGCCTGTCAAGCTATTTGGATGAGAAGGATGCTGAGAGATTTGTGTCATGAGCAAGACAAAGGAACCAAAATTTATTGTGATAATAGCTAAGCAATAGCATTGTCAAATAATTCTGTTTTCCACAAGAGAACAAAGCATATTGATGCAAAATTTCATTTTATAAGAGAATTGGTTAAAAATGGTGACACTATTTTACAACATTGCAGGATAGAGCAACAGTTTGCTGATATCCTCACAAATCCATTAGCACAAAAGAGTTTTGAGTATCTCAGAAAATGTCTGGGAATGACTGATGGCAGCAATTGTGATTAAGGGGGGGTGTTGGAATTTTACTCCCAACCACCACCATGAATAATAGTGGCAGCAGCCCACAATTCCATCAATTTTTATTGCAGAGAAGGACAAGCATAGATCCAAGAGCCAGAGGCGTTTTCATGCAACCACAAAAAACCAATTACCATGACCATCCTCTTCGTTTATTTCTTTGAACCACCACATTTAAACTTGACCTTTTGCCACAATGTTAAGTTACCGCCGATGCGATATCGGCAGGACCCACCTAAACCTTTACCGCTCGCAAGTTCGCAATCGCAGGTTTTTAACTTTACCTTCCACTGCTCGCAAAGCACACTTCGCAAGTGTAATATTCCTACTTAGCCTAAGCTAAGAGGAATATTCATTTTTGTTTTGTTTTCTGTTGCATGAATAAATGAATAAAGGAGGACATGTAAAACTCCTAAAAAGACTAAATAAATCAATGCCTATGTGAACACAGATAAATCAGGGCCATGTAAATAATCACTTGCAGGTGTGGAAGGGGTTTGAGCTGTGAGACTAGGTCAACCTTAACCAAATCTACAACGTTGTCTAGGTTCAATGCATCTCCTAAAGGGACAACACAGTTTTAGAAGGAGGCCCCTCATGTGAAAAGAGCTAACTCATCAAGGTGGTTTAGGGTCTACAAAGGCTCTCATCTTATAAAAGGAAAGGGAAGGTAGCAAGAGAAGGTTTTTGATTGATCATATTTTTGAGTATTTTGTCTGCTTAGACAAATACTATTCTCTTCTATTTAGTGGAGAATTGTGCTGCTTAGCACTTGGAGTTCCTATGCAGGTATTTCACATCTTCCTTTGATGATTATTGGAGGAGTATTTTCTAGATTGTTCCACTATCAGGATTGAGGCCAAGCTCTACTTACAATTGCAGCACTAATCCATTGAGGGTTTTTCTTCTCTTTCAAGCTGCAGCAAGTGGGATTCTAGATCTACAGAGATCTAGCTTGTTTTGGGAGCCTCTTCTCATGGAGTGTGTCTTTTAACCTCCTAGAAGAGTGCCTCTCCTGTTTATACTTCAGATTTGTAACTTAGCAGTGGCCATCCATGTCATTTTGAGCTACAACATTGTTTCCATTGATGGATTGCGTTATTTTGATATGAGATTCTATATGGTGTTTTGATTCCAGTTTTGATCAGAGATCTCTAATGTTGGGCTTTGCCTTTCACTTTTGCTGATCCATGGATTAGCTTGTTGATCCATGTTCTGTTTAGATATGATATTTTGTAATGTAATTTTATATTTAGAAATTACTACAGCATTTTATAGATCTGCAACTTGTATCTCAAATCTGCTCTTATTTATGCATGATTTGGTCAAAACCCCAAGGGGATCTTGTAAAGAAAACTATCTAGTTTCCAGATTTGAAATAGATCTAATATTTTGTCCACAGATATGTTCTAGATCTGAGATATAATATGTAGCTACTACAACTCCTGAAAATAACGTTGTTGAGCCATTTCTTCTGATATATATATGTTATAGCTCTCTTTTCTGAAGATATCTTGCTCTCTTGTCTCATTTAATCTACTGTATATTGAAAGAGCTTCAATTTAATTCTGATTTGCTGTTGTATATTCATTTATTAATCATATTTGATGGCCTCCTGCCCATATGGTCCAAGACTGCATTATTCTTGAAGCAGTTTGTTGTGCATAGCTGCAACCCCTCTTGTAGGGTGTTTTCCGACTAGACTAGGTTGTGGGAGACCTGTTTACCACACCTAGTTTGATTTTTTTTTGCTCCCCCTTTGAATTTAGACTCTAGATCTACTGATATAAGGGATCCAAGGGCTGCAAACTCATTTTTTTACATCAATCTCCCAAGGAGTGCGTTATTTTTCCAAGCCTGATGTGAAATCCCAATTTGGGAACATTAAAGTGGTATCAGAGCTCCTTTCTTGGCACAACCTATGCTTGCCTGGGAGCACCAGCCATGTTGCATTCAGAAGAAGATGATCCTCTTACTGAGAGGGAGAAGAGGTATCAGAATAGAAGTAATAATAAGTATGACTATACTATTGATGATCCTGAAGCTGTGAATGATAAAGAAGCAGAGGAGTTTGCAAAAACTCTTTTGGAGACCATGAAAGATCTTGACAAAGAGATCAAAGAGATGAGGGTGGATAGAATGAGGGAATCTCCTAGGATATTTCAGTTGGGAGAGAGCTTAGATTTGTCTCATCATGGGACAGGTCAACCAGTGAATCTGCCACAAACCCCACAAGCTTCACAACGCTCCACAATGCCTACCTTCTTGGCTGTGGAGAATGAAGGACCACATGAGCAAGCTTCCCTTGAAGATTAATTTGTGGAGTATGATTCTCAGAGTCAGAGATTCAAGGATCACTTGAGTTTCCAAGATTTTTGTCACCTCAAGGATAGAAGAAGACCAGGGTAGCATTATAGAGATTGTGGTTTCTTTCATGGTAGACACCACACTATGGGCAGATTATTTTTTCCCAAGTTTGATGGATCATCCTCCAGTTCTGATAAGGCATGGGTAGAGAAGCTAGATATCTACTTCCAATTGAACAAGGTCCCTAAAACTAAAGCCATCAAGATTGCAGTGTTGCACTTTGAGGGAGAAGCACACAATTGGTGGTTCCATGGGCTGTCTACATTGGGACATATCAATGTGACTACCTACTATGAGTTTACTAGAAGACTAGTGGAGAGGTTTGATAGGAAGGATCCTGAAGCACCCTTCATAAGCCTTGCAAATTTGAAGCAGTCGGGAGATGCAGAGACTTATATCTCTGAGTTTTTGAGATTATCAGTCATGGTCCCTGATCTATCTGTAGCCAGGAGGGTCTAAATGTTAATTGATGGCCTGGAGGAACCTTTTCATGGGTTGATTAAATCTACCAAGCCCATCACTTTACATGATGCCATTGAGAGGGCAATAGACCTCCAAGATGCATTTCCAAAAGCAAAGGCAACTTTCCAAAGCCATGCCTCTCACTTCTCTAAGGGGAAGGAAGGAAAGGCTGCTCCTCCCAAGGAGAGCTCTTTGAAGAAACCTCTTGATGTTGATCTCAGGAGGGAATTGAGGAAAAAGAGACTGTGCTTCACTTTCCAAGAGTCATGGGCACCGGGACATAGATGTGCTGCAGGGAAGGCACACGACATAGAAGTCTTCTCAGATCTTGAGGAGGAAGATGAAGATGATGAACTCAAGAGGGGTCACAGCGCTAATGATGATGAGGGAGATCAAACACCATCTAGAGATGGGAAGGGGGCCTTTGCTCCAAAAAGTGGGACTCTTTCCTCTTTGAGGGGAGTGCCTAAGTACTTGACCTTAAGAGTAAAAGGTTCAGTCATGCATCAGAGAGTATCTGTCCTGATTGACAGTGGGGCAACCCACAAATTTATTGATGCTCATCTTGTGCAAAGGAGAGGGATCCCCACTGATACTTTTGAGGGGTTTTCTATTTTGGTCCCAAGGGATAGGACCATGCAATGCATGCAATATGTTCCAACACTCTCTGTCACTATGGGATCCTACACTTTGGTGGATCACTTATTTGTAGTTGACATACCTGTTGAGTCTCAAATCTGCATCTTTCTTATACACCTTTCTAGACCTTTTTCATTCACCTGGACCTTCTAAGTCATCAATATCATTGCATATTAATTATAAAAGAGCATCTAAAATGGTTTTTAACTATGTTTTATGTCTTCTATTTGATTTAGATTTTTGCTCATTTAGCTGCGGAATCTTGCCACTTTCCGTAGCTGCTGCAACTTTCCGCAACCATTTTGTTAAAGTCTATATTGCAGGTGTCTTCAGGAAAATCGAGCCACATGGGCAAGTTAGAAATGACGTGGACATGGATCGTGTCCTATTGGCTTGGTCGAATTCACCTAAGAAGGTTGTGGTCAAAGGGAGCCAAGTGGTGGTCAACCGAAGAGTCCCACGGTGACAGAACTCTGTTTCTCATCACGTGGAGATTTGCGTGGCCGTTTCTAAATCATGGGAGACATATCAACACCTGTAAATGGCTCCATAAGCCGAATCCAACAGCCACTCTTCATAGATTTACTCCTCACGGCGGCCATGATGCTAGATCCCTAGACGTGATGGTTCACGTGTCTTCTATCAGCACAGACTTTAGGGAATTAGTTATATCACCTTCAGTTATAACTAATGCATTCTCATAGGCATAATAGATTAGCTCTGTAATGTAATTGCGTTGCCATTGTGCTGTGACATCATTTCTCTGTTATGACCGCATTTTAATATATGAGAAGACTCTGTTTCTAAGCGTAATTCGTATTTGAAGGCTGTTGCCCGAGGTCTGTGCAGAGGGCCCCTGCACACACTAAGGTTTTGTGTATTACTGTATATTTTCTTGTTTTATTTCTTTAAGTTCATTGTGCCATAAGTCATTCACGTGTATATACATTACATCTTTCATGGTATTTACGTTCCATCTCTGTCCATAATCCTTCATGCTTTACATTTTACTTCTGTCCATAATCTTTTATGCTTTATGTTGTTGTTAACTGATCAATGTTCTTGTTTCAGATTACAAATAGGCAACCCAGGCATTTGCACATCTTTTTATAATGACTAATGACATGGAATCAATATTGTCCTGCTGCTAATTTACTTTTCTTAGTTTTTGTTTAATTCCAGTATTGTTTTGTTTATTTCAGTCTTGCACATTTGCTTTAATAGTTAGATTAGATATTAAATTTCTCATGTCATTTTCAGTTACCTCCGAAAGCGATAGCGAGACTAACGGTGAGGGATTGAAGTATGAGTGTGTAGTTTGATATTAGTTTACTTTTCTGCAAGTTAGATATTAAACTGTTCATGTCATTTTCAATTACCTACGAAAGCCATAGCGAGACTAATGGTGAGGGATTGAAGTATGAGTGTATAGTTTGATATTAGTTTATTTTTCTGCAAATTAGATATCAGATTGCTCAAGTTGTTTATGATTACCTCCGAAAGCCATAGCGAGACTAATGGTGAGGGGTCAGAATATGAGTTGATGTAATTTTATTTTAGTTTTACTTTACTTGCAATCTTTTCTTGAGTACAATTTCTTTTGTGTTTAGACAACAGCAAGGATAATGGTTTTCATGATCAATAGTTCACTTTTTGTTTAACTAGAATAGTGGCACATTTTCATTTCCTTTTAATTTTGTCATTGTATGTTTCAAAATCCTTTTGAAGTTGGTAAATCATTATAAAAGACATCACTTCCTTGAACAATCATAACCATACTTGTCTTTTAGAATTTCCATCTCACATTAGGAAACCAACCAAGATAATAATAAAAAAAAAAACCAAAAACGACAAAAGGTAAGAGATAGGTTATCTTGCACATATAATGCGCCACACTTCGTCAGCTTACGAATCCCGGATTGACAAATTAATGTAGCAATTTAGGACACACTAAATTGACCAAACATTTTGGCGCCATTGCCGGGGAAGTGTAACTAGGTAACCAATTTCTTAAAAAAAAAAAAACAAAATAATAAAAAGAAGGGAAAACTTGATAACTTCTTGAAGTATGCTCTCCTCTTGCACCTAGTGTGATCTGGAGGATCAGAAAAGAGAGTTATTGGTTCAGTAATTTCTTAAGTATGCTCTCTTCTTGCACCTAGTGTGACCTAGAAGATCAGAAAGAGAATTATTAGCCCAACTTAAAAACAAAAAAAAACAAAAAAATGACATGCATAGAGCAAGAGATTCTAGGGGAAGGTTTATAGCTAGAGCCAAGAGTTCGATTTTCACAACTCCATCTTCTTCAAGGAATAAAAAAGATTCACCACCATCTACCCCTAGCCTTAATATTTTTGGAATTCAAGGAGCAGCTGAATTAGAGGATTCTCCTATACCACCTACTAAATCTCATTTAGAAAAGGATCATTTCTTTACTTCTACAGGAGAATATATTGTAATCAAAGAAGTAGAATTATCTGAAGAAGAAAAGGAAGAGACTCCCTCTCATCCTCCCTTGATAGAAGAACCAGAGGACTTTGAGGACTCTAAAGAAACTATCATGGCAGAGGAAATAATAGATGGATTTGGAGGTAGAGGTAGAGGTAGAGGAGGAGGAAACAATGGAGATAACAATGGTGAAGGTAATAATGGAAGAAATAGGGAAGGAGAAAACTTGTTTGGATTCCCTATATTTAATGAGGAAACTCATACAACAATGAAAAATATCTCACCATCTGTCCTCCCCAAATTTTATGGATTGCGAAGTGAGGATCCTGAAACATTTCTGTTTGAGTTTGAAGTCGTGTGCCGAACCTATGACTATATGGAAGACTCTCAAAAACTCAAACTGTTTCCTTCAACATTGAAGGGAGCTGCTTTGAAATGGTTCATAGGATTAGCCACCCAATCTATTAGGACTTGGAATGATATGAAACAAACATTTTTGGATAGATACTTGGACTATTGTATGCCCACCAATCACAAGGATGAGGTATTCAAAATGATGCAAAAAGAAGATGAAAATTTGGAAGATTTACTTGAAAGATTTCAATACAACTTAAAAAGAGCAAAGATGAGCAACTTAGATGATGAAACTTTGAAAGCCCTCATATTAAAAGCCATTAGAGATTAATGGATAGATATTTTAGACATGATGGGAAAAGGAGACATTTCTCAACTTCCACTTCGTGACATAACAGAACTATGTGTCCATCTCTCAAGAGGAAAATCTAAAACAGGAAAAGGGCCTAGGGATCCTTCTCTTATCAGGGCTAACAAATCTGCAACTGGATCAGTAAGTAGGGCAGAGATTGGCAATATGCTTGATGAATTCAAAACTGATATCTTAGGGAGCCTTAGTGAACAACTAGACACCCTTAAGATCCAAAACAAGCAGAAAGCAGAAACATATGCTCTAGCCATCTTTTGTCTGAAATGTAGGAATAAACATGCTTTAAGGGAATGTCCCTTGGTTGCAAAAGTTGTAGAAACATGTATAATTTGCTCAGAGAATCATGAGATCAAGGATTGTCCTTCAATTCCTGGACTCAAAGCTGTCTTTCAAGAAGACCCAAATTCAGTAGAATCTCTATGTTTTGTTGCAAGAAGACCTTGGTAGGGGAAACATACTCAAGGGTTTAACAACCCTATGAATCTTCAAACCCCTCCAATTTGGAATCCTTGGCAACAACCTTGGCCCCAACATCAAAAATCCATATCAACCATGGGTACAAGGGATGCAAAATCCTTATGGGAGATTTTCTCAATTTTATCAATATCCTCCATCTTTTCAAAATCAACAAGCTCCACAACTTCCAAACCCAAATCCACAACTTTCATTGCCATTTCCACAACAACAACCTTCTCAACAAAATCCAAATCCTCAACTCATGCTTCCATACCAACAAAAGAAAAATCAACTTCTAGCTCAGCCATTGCCAAATCCTAACAATAAAAATCCTCAGAATACTTACATGATAGAAGGACAACAATTTCCTACCTATATGATTGTTCCTCTCAATGATGTAGAACTCAGATCTGGTAGAGTTTTAGAAAAACCTTCTATAGATGTCCAAGAGCAAGATACCTCTGAGGAGGACTCTCTTAAAGCCAATAAGGGTTCTGAGGAAGCATCTCTTCAAAACTCAAACATTCAAAAAGATAAAGAAAAGTTAACACCCACAACTCCTATAGTTAAGCAACCTGCATCTTCATCTACACCTCCTTTTCCTGAAAGACTACAAATTGACAAGGGGGTGGAAAAACAAATCTTGTTGGCTAATTATGATTTTCTAGATGAATTAAAGAATGTTTGTATCAAGATTCCCTTGCTTCAAGCCATTCGAGAGATTCATATTCTAGAAAAAACAATAAAGGAGTTGAGTCTCAAAAGACCAGGAAGGAAACTAAAAGATACAAGAAGAATCCACCTGGTAGGAAAAATTGCAGATATCATGATGGGAAAAATTACCATGCAGAAGTATGTAGATCCAGGTAGTCTAATTGTCAAGACACATATAAATGGGATAGAAATTCCAAACACATTGATTGACTTAGGGGCTGCTATCAACATTATGAGTAGACAGACTATGGACCAGCTAAAACTTCCTAACCTTCTTTTTACACCTACTTTACTACAACTTGCAGATCGATCAATTATTAAACTAGATGGTGTATTAGAAGATATTTCAGTCTCCTTAGATTCTTGGGAATATCCAGTAGATTTTATGATTTTGACTCCTAAGAGTAATCTAGGAGGGCACCCACTTATCTTAGGAAGACCTTGGCTAGCCACAGCTGATGCTTTCATTAGTTGTAGATCTGGGGATATGTACATTTCTAATGGTAATTTGACAAAGAAATTCAATTTTTATCCTCCAGCAAAAGCAATCACAGAAGTAGGAGACAATGAATGGGTCGATGATGAGGACACTATACAACTTGTCTTTACCATTTCTGAAATCAGTGAGGATAGTCAAATTCTGAACACATTAGAAAATTTTGAGATATCTTCAGAATATGACCCCACACAATTTCAATTGGAATCTGACATAGAATATTTATCATCAAGACAAATGTCTCTTTACTCTATGGAAGACTTTGGTAGTTCTACCATTGAGATTTTTCCAGGAAAAACATTGAATATCAACAAACATTTGGAAAAGTCACAACAAGAAGAACTAACCAAAATCTTGCAAAAACATTCTACTGCATTTGCATGGGAGTATACTAACATGAAAGGTATTGATCCTAAGACTTGCATCCATCATATCTATATTGAGGAAAATAGTAGACCAATCAAACAACCTCAAAGAAGGATGAATCCAAATCTTAGGGAGATAGTGAAAGAAGAGCTCCAAAAACTACTCAATGTAAACTTCATTTATCCAATTTCAGATAGCCGATGGGTTTCTCCTTTGGTTATAGTACCTAAAAAGAATGGTAAATGGAGGGTATGCATTGATTACAGGGAATTGAACAAAGCAACTTCGAAGGATCACTTTCCTTTGCCTTTTATCGATCAGGTATTAGATACATTAGCAGGTAAAAAGTACTTTTCATTTTTGGATGGTTTTAGTGGCTATAATCAAATTCAGGTAGCACCTGAAGATCAAGATAAGACCACATTCACCTGTCCATGGGGAACTTTTGCCTATTGAGTGCTTCCTTTTGGGTTATGTAATGCACCTGCAACATTCCAAAGAGTAGTACTAGGAATTTTTTCCGATCTAATCCATGATTGTGTAGAGGTTTATATGGATGATTTTACAGTTTATGGTAATTCATTTGAAGAGGCATTAGAAAATTTGGAAAAAGTTCTTATAAGATGTAAAGAAACAAACCTTTCATTAAGCCATGAAAATGCTTTATGATGTTTACTGAAGGGATTGTTTTAGGACATCATATTTCAGGAGATGGGATTAAGGTTGATAGATCAAAAGTTGAAGTCATCTCCAAGTTGCCTATTCCAAATTGCCAAAGAGATGTTAGAAGTTTTCTAGGATTTACTGGTTACTATAGAAGATTTATAGAAAACTTCACTAAAATAGCATCTCCACTCTTCAAATTGCTTACAAAAGACTGTGAATTTAAATGGGATCCCGATTGTCAATCAGCCTTTGAAACTTTGAAAACAAGAATATCTGAAGCACCTATCTTGAGAGGACCAAATTGGAAACTCCCTTTCCATATTTCTACGGATGCTTCAGAAACAGCTCTAGGAGCCGTGTTGGGTCAAAAAGATTTAGTTCCTTATGCCATTTATTATACCAGTAAAAATTTGACTCCCACAGAGTTAAACTATACTGTGACTGAAAAAGAGTTTTTAGCCGTTGTTCATGCAATCAATAAGTTTAGACATTATATAACAGGCTATGAAACTTTTATTCATACTGACCATTCTGCAATTAGATATTTAATGAACAAACCTGTTACTAATGGCAGAGTGACAAGATGGCTCTTACTTTTGCAAGAATTCAATATTACCATGTTGGATAGACCAGGAAAACAAAATACAGTAGCTAATTTCTTGTCTAGGATTCAGAATACTAAAGAATATTCTCCTGTAGAGGATAAGTTTCCTGATGAATACTTGTTTGCAGTAACTATTAAGACTCCTTGGTATGCAGATATTGCTAACTATTTGGTTACAGGGAAACTACCTTCACATTTATTTTCAAGTGAAAAACGAAAAATTATTCAGGAGAGTTCAAAATATTCATGGATTTCTAACGAATTGTTTAAAACAGGGCCAGATCTTGTGATCAGAAGATGTGTCAGGGAAGATGAAATGCCCGATATTCTTAAGGCATGTCATGATGAACCATGCAGCGGACACTTTACAGACAAAAGGACGGCCTATAAAATCCTCTCTTTAGGATATTATTGGCCTTCCCTCTTCAAAGATGCAAAACAATATGTCAAAAGGTGTGACAGCTGCCAAAGAGTAGGGAAACCTACCCTTTCAAATGAAATGCCACTGCAAACACAGGTACTCATTGAACCCTTTGAAAAGTGGGCTTTAGATTTCATTGGACCTATTAATCCACCATCTAAGCAAAAGAAGTATATATTGGTTTGTACTGATTATGTTACTAAATGGGTAGAAGCTAAAACATTAGTGTCTGCTACTGAAAATTCAGTTGTTAATTTTCTTTATGAGGATATTTTTACTCGCTTTGGTGTTCCAAGAGAAATTGTGATATATCAGGGAAGCCAATTCACATCCAACTTGGTGGAGAAACTAATGGAAGAATACAAAATCAAGCACAGAAGATCTACTCCTTACCATCCGCAAGCAAATGGTCAAGTGGAGTCTACAAACAAAGTTCTTGAAAGTATCATCACCAAAACTGTTCATCTACATAGAAGAGATTGGGCAGAAAGGCTTCCTGAAGCCTTGTGGGCCTACACAACTACATGGAGAAATACAACAGGACATTCTCCCTATGAACTTGTTTATGGGAAAGAAGTCTTGCTCCCCATTGAGTTCCAAGTCAAGACCTTCAAGATAGCAGTTCAATTGGGGATGGACTTATCAGAAGCCCAAAAGCATAGAATGGAGCAGTTGAATGAGCTAGATGAGATCAGACAAGAAGCAATTCTAAGAACTGATCTAGTTCAATATCAAAGAGCTAAATGGCATGAAAAATACATCAAAGAAAAGAAGTTTCAAGAAGGAGATTGGACATTGTTATTTGATTCCAAGTTTAAAGATTTTAAAGGAAAATTTTAGACTCATTGGCTTGGGCCATATGAGATTGACAAGATCTTTAACAATGGAGCGGTAAGAATCAAGACCATTGATGAATTTCAAACTCCTATTATTGTGAATGGCCACAGATTAAAAGTCTATCATAAGCCACTCTCAAAAGAGGAATTGTCAAAATGTTTCAAGAAAATTCTGCAATCAGGCTGGTACAAAAGAATTCTTCTTCTCCACCGGCCTAGCTTTTATTCTCTTCAGTTAAAAATAAATAAATAAAAAAATAAAAAAATTGTATAAGGCTGAAAACCAATCATTGATTGGCAGTCTTATACAGAAAATGTAGGGTGAAAATCAGGAACACCTGACACCCTATATTTTCCCAAAAAAAATAAAAAAAATCTCTCTTTCATTTCACAAATTTTGTGACCACCCACTCCATTCCATTCCACTTCATTTCACTCCACTTCATTCCATTTCACTTCATTTCATCTATTTCATTTCATTTCACTAATAAAATTTTCTTTCATGACCATTTTCATTCAGTCAGTTATCATCTGTCTATTTCCATTCACCCAAATAATAGTTGTGTCAGTTTCCGCAGCTGACACCTGTTTCCGCAGCTGACACCAGTTTCCGCAGCCGAAAGCAAATTCTGCAGCTACCACTCTGTTTTTCAAAAAAATGTACAGCCAGATGTTATTTCCACAATCATGAAATAAAATGCAGGTATGAAGACCAATTATGAAGACATGGGGCATTCAAGATATCAATGAGGAGCAACTAATTGAAGACCAAGGAAAAATGGCAATAATTCCAAGGTATGAGTAAAAATTTATTTCAAATGGCATTCAAGCACATTTTTATATAGTTATAAACCATAGCTCCATTATATGCAATGATTGTATTGAAAAACTCCATAACCATTCCACGATCTCTATATGATCCTCCCACAATCCTAGCATTCATTTTCAAACGGTCCCATAATCAAACCTCCGATCTTCACTCATACTCCGATACTCCACCTGTGATGATGAAACGTGGTTGATTTGACTACGGCTTCTTTCAGCCACATAAAATCTGTAGCCATTGCATAAATGTGCTTACATTTACTCTGCAGCCACCCAATTTTAATAATTGTTGGATGCGTCATACTTCTCGTACTGTTCTATTGATCTCACAGCTGCATTTCCATCGTGCTCACGTAACCCTTCTCTGTTCCGCTTCACCCCATTTCGTTCTCTGTTACGCTACATTCCGTATACCCATTCTTTGATATATTCCTACAGTCATCGTGCTCATTTCCGCTCATTCAGCCGTCTTACCTCCGTTGAACCCTCCTCACGCAGACAATTTTTAAAGAGTAGAAAGAAGGATGGGTCAGTTGTTGAGAACAGAACCAGAAGGACCTAAATTCATGGAAGGATACCCGCAAGTCAGGGATATATTGAAAAAGGCAAAGTGGTTGCGGTTTATCCAAAAGTTTAGAGGCTACCATAAAGAGGTGACAAAAGCTTTTGCAAGGTCTTTCAATGGCCTGGAGGCAGAGATTGGAGACCTAAAATTTACGGTGAATGAGGCATCCATAGCAGCTGCCACAGAACTTCCTAAAGAAGGTGAACGCTGGTTAAAAAACAAGAGTATTAGTGATGAAGCCTGGAGAGTAATCCTACGTAACCCAGGTATGGATGTAACTATTTTTAAAAGGGGAATTTCTGTTCATGCTTTGAATGAGGAGTGGGCTACTTTGATGCTAGTTATTCAAAAATTTATCACCTGTGAGGGCCGTTTTGGGTCAATGTATATGTACCATACCCGATTTCTGATGAATTTTCTAGACAACCAGACCCTCAATCTGCCACACTTTTTATTAAATAGTTTGAAGAAGATGTCTGTGACCGTTCAGAAGCATTTAGGGGATGTAGAATCACATTTATATCACCATGGTCTTGTGAAAATTTTGATTGAAAAACAGTTAAAAGAGAAAAAGGACACATGGGAACAATTTTTGATTAGAAATTTCTTTGAAGAACCCCAAGAAATTCCTGAAGGTAGTACATTAAGAAGGAGTAGGAGAAAGAGAACAAATAATGAAACTCAAAGTACTCCTACTACTACAATTGAAAGAACTAGTAGGGAAGAGAGACTGTCAAAAAGGAGGAAGGAAGAAACCAAGGGTAAAAAGCCAATAAAATCAAAAGAAAGAAAAAGCATTGAGGCTATGCATCAAACTCCTTCTTCAGAAGAAGTTCATCAAGTGTTATCTGAGAGACTAGTTCACCTTCAGGAACAGTCATCTATGGCCAAAAAGAGAGGGAAAGGAAAACAAAAGCAAAAAGATAGTGGTCCATAGCATATAAGAAGAAGTTCCAGGCTTAAATGGAAGTTGAGGAAAAAACAAACGAAAGGACCCCATTTTATTGATTTGGGAGAAGAAACATCTGAACAAACTCCATCTGGCCATAGTCCATCTCATTCTCAGTCAGACATTGAACATAGTCCATCTCATTCTCAGCCAGACGTTGACATGAGCCCTTCTCAGCCAGATTTTGAAAACAATTCTCCTCCACGGCATTTTGGGGACAACCCAATGAAAATGACACCTGAGATAGACCCAAAGCAGCAATAAGTGTATGATTATATAGAATCTTTAGAAAAAGCAGCCACGGGTCCCAGTACTTCATCCACTCAGCCTCACACAGTACAAGAAGATCTAGTCCAATCATTGAAACAAGAAGTCTTTGAATTGGAGGTTTTAAATAGACACATTAAAAATGAAAATGAAGCATTGAAGGAACAAAGAAAATTGGACAATATCATTCATGACAATACCATGCTACATCTGGGACTATGGCAGAAAAAGAACAGGAAATTGAAGAAGAAATGCCAGAAGTTAAGCAGAGCACTGATTAATATCAAATTCAGATGCTTGATGAAAAAGCCCAGGATGTTAGCAGCACCAAGGAAGAGGAGGAGAGGAATGGATGTACTGGCTGAAGTGTCAAGGCATATGAATTGAAAAAGGATTATCAAAATTTTGGTTGCATGAGGACATGCAACACCTTCACAGTGGGGGTATGTTGAGTCTCAAATCTGCATCTTTCCTATACACCTTTCTAGACCTTTTTCATTCACTTGAACCTTCTAAGTTGTCAATATCATTGCATATTAATTGTAAAAGAGCATCTAAAATGGTTTTTAACTATGTTTTGTGTCTGCTGTTTGATTTAGATTTTTGCTCATTTAGCTGCGGAATCTTGCCACTTTCCGCAGCTACTGCAACTTTCCGCAGCCATTTTGTTAAAGTCTATGATGCAGTTGTCTTCAGGAAATTCGAGCCACATGGGCAAGTTAGAAATGACGTGGACATGGATCGTGTCCTATTGGCTTGGTCGAATTCACCTAAGAAGGCTGTGGTCAAAGGGAGCCAAGTGGTGGTCAACCGAAGAGTCCCACGGTGACAAAACTCTGTTTCTCATCACGTGGAGATTTGCGTGGCCGTTTCTAAATCATGGGAGACATATCAACACCTGTAAATGGCTCCATAAGCCGAATCCAACAGCCACTCTTCATATATTTACTCCTCACGGCGGCCATGATGCTAGATCCCTAGACGTGATGGTTCACGTGTCTTCTATCAGCACATACTTTAGGGAATTAGTTATATCACCTTCAGTTATAAATAATGCATTCTCATACGCATAATAGATTAGCTCTGTAATGTAATTGCGTTGCCATTGTGCTGTGACATCATTTCTCTGTTATGACCGCATTTTAATATATGAGAAGACTCTGTTTCTAAGCGTAATTCGTATTTGAAGGTTGTTGCCCGAGGTCTGTGCAGAGGGCCCCTGCACACACTGAGGTTTTGTGTATTACTGTATAGTTTCTTGTTTTATTTCTTTAAGTTCATTGTGCCATAAGTCATTCACGTGTATATACATTACATCTTTCATGGTATTTATGTTCCATCTCTGTCAATAATCCTTCATGCTTTACATTTTACTTCTGTCCATAATCTTTTATGTTTTATGTTGTTGTTAACTGATCAGTGTTCTTGTTTCAGATTACAAATAGGAAACTCGGGCATTTGCACATCTTTTTATAATGACTAATGACATGGAATCAATATTGTCCTGCTGCTAATTTACTTTTCTTATTTTTTTTTAATTCCAGTACTGTTTTGTTTATTTCAGTCTTGCACATTTGCTTTAATAGTTAGATTAGATATTAAATTGCTCATGTCATTTTCAGTTACCTCCGAAAGCCATAGCGAGACTAATGGTGAGGGATTGAAGTATGAGTGTGTAGTTTGATATTAGTTTACTTTTCTGCAAGTTAGATATTAAATTGTTCATGTCATTTTCAGTTACCTCCAAAAGCCATAGCGAGACTAATGGTGAGGGATTGAAGTATGAGTGTATAGTTTGATATTAGTTTAATTTTTTGCAAATTAGATATCATATTGCTCAAGTTGTTTATGATTACCTCCGGAAGCCATAGTGAGACTAATGGTGAGGGGTCAGAATATGAGTTGATGTAATTTGATTTTAGTTTTACTTTACTTGCAATATTTTCTTTGAGTACAGTTTCTTTTGTGTTTAGACAGCAGCAAGGATAATGGTTTTCATGATCAATAGTTCACTGTTTGATTAACTAGAATAGTGGCACATTTTCATTTCCTTTTAATTTTATCATTGTATGTTTCAAAATCCTTTTGAAGTTTGAAGTTTGGTAAATCATTATAAAGGACATCATTGCCTTGAACAATCATAACCATACTTGTCTTTTAGAATTTCCATCTCACATTAGGAAACCAACTAAGATAAAAAGAAAAAAACCAAAAACGACAAAAAGTAAGAGATAGGTTATCTTGCACATATAGTGCGCCACACTTCGTCAGCTTACGAATCCCGGATTGACAAATTAATGTAGCAATTTAGGACACACTAAATTGACCAAACAATACCAGACACCAACATCATCTTGGGTGTCCAATGGTTGATTACCTTGGGGAAGGTTACCACTGATTGGAAAGCTTTGCAAATGGAGTGGGTGGACTTGAAGAGTGGGAAAACACAAATGATTTAAGGCATGCACACTTATCGATTGGAAAGCTTTGCAAATGGAGTGGGTGGACTTGAAGAGTGGGAAACCAAAAATTATTCAAGGCATGCACACTTATCCTTCACCTAATGTTTCCACATAAACAACAAAGATGGATTGGCACAGTGGAAGTAGTGATCTCACAGTTCCTTCTCTCATGTTTATGAGGATGCTGCAAGGGACATTATTATCTCATGGCAAGCCACCTGGAATGCCATCAGATTCAGATCTTGTGGGGAAGGCTCCACAAAGTGCTGCTCCAAATCTAGATCCAAGAAGGATTGGAGCAATAAGAGACCAAGTTACAATGTTGGGAGGCTTGGGACAGCCCAAGAATTAGGAGGGTTTTCTTCCTGCATCACTATCATCCACTCACTCTTCTGAATCTGTGCTGTGGGAGGAAAAGAAGGGGAGGATCAACCTTCCGAAAAACCATTTTGGCATGTGTGATGTCAAAAGGGAAATCAACAACAAGACAAGCACTTCCATGGATGTATCAGCAATGTTGTCATTGTTGAGCAGTGTGGATCTTTATTGGAAATATCAACTGCTTGTAGAGTATTCCAAAGATATCCATGCAGGTATGATACTATATGGCATGCATCAAGAATAGGGCTACTTATTCCAAGGAGGGGTCATCTATTATCATGGTAAGGTATTTTTGGCTAGAGCTTTCAAGCTCAAGCAGAGGATCCTATTAGCCACCTATAAATTTTTTGTATAACAAACAGGTGGCTAAAATTTTTTCTGAGCCTTCAAAAGAAACATTTCCCTTGAAAATATTTCATTCCTGAAGCCTCTATGTGTTTTCTGCTCCTTGGAAAATCTTCACTGTTGTTTCCATTGAAAAACCTCACTGTTTGTGAAAGAAACTGTTGTAAAAAAGGCCTCCATTTGCCCTATTTCATCCTCACAAAACATCCATTTTTTTATCACTTTTTCCCTTTTAAAATCCCACAAAAATAACCTCCTTAACCCTCCATCTCATCCTAAAACCCTTTTTAAACCTCATAATATCCTTTATTTGGTTTAAAAATGCCATTTTCTGCCTACTGGAACCCTCCATTTGGCCTTAAAAAGCACTATTTTTTGGCCTAAAATACCCTTTTTTACACTATATCAGGCTTAAGCCCATGAGGGCTTATATGGCTTAACCCCCTTCTTCACAAACCCGTGGCCCCGCAATCGGGCACTAAAACCCCAAAAATCCCTTTAAAACACATAAATTTTTTTTTTTCGCTCCACAAAATAAGTTAAGCCTCTAAGGGCTTATTCTCCCTAACCCCTCCTCCATGGAACCTAAATAGTATGAATAGGCGCTTAAAAGGCCAAAATAACCCGTCAAAACCATTTTTTTCCCTTTATTTCTTCATTCCCTGACATTGTGGTTAGAATTGATGAGAACCGTTGATCTACACAGATCAACGGTCCTCGGGTGCCTTTCCATTACATGCCCTTCATTCCATTTGCCACCACTCGAGCTCCTACTATGATCTGGACCATCCAATGTATAGATCCTACGGCTACAAAGAAACTCGATGGCCACTTTCCCCGTGCATCTTACCTTTTGATCGCGCCAAAGCAGCACCGTTAGATCTCTCCACTCGTGATCCAACGGTCAGGAGGCATATCGCGTTTTTTCTGCGTCTAGACGTTAACGGTTTAAAATCGCGTGACGTAAGTGGTATTGGATTTCCACGTGTCAAGCAGTGTGTGGAATTGTGTGAAATTTATGAAAACCACTTCCCACCTCCGACCCCATGCAAAAACCACTCTGGTTTCTGCTTTCCGCCCTCTCCAGTGAAATCTCAGGATTAATCTCCGATGTCGGTTGACTTAATCGAACAGCTCACATCGGATATCACTCTTCCATTGGCCCCCATCCAATATTTCAAAAGACTTCCTCCGCAGATCTCAACCGTCCATTTATCTGATCTAACGGTTCAGGTTGGATCTAAACCCCGCTCGTCCTCCATTCACCTGACCCCCCGAACAACCCCATCTGTCGATCTCTACCGTTAAACCTTTTAATCCAACGGTCCTGATGCATTTTCATCTCCGCTCATTTCCATTTACTTATTCCCTCGATTGATTGCATCGGGCAATCATAGCTGTCCATTTCTATGATCCGACGGCTCTAATACAATTACGCCTCCATTCATTACGCACCAGTCTAACCGTCTAAATAACTCCATCGGTGAATCCTGACCGTATATTGCCACTGTTTAATCTAATCCGACGGTCTAGAACGTGCCTCACCCCCAACCTCCATCAGGCTCATTTTTCACCATTTCGCCATGATTTTCACAGTTTTTCTTCGTTGCAGCCACCATTCTCATCGCCGCGCCACCATCTCCATGGTCCACCAGAGCACTCCCTCCCACTCCCTGAGGATTTTCTTAACACGTTTATTGTCTTTGTGTAGGGTTACTGATGATGAAAACACTTTTCTTCACAGTCACTGTCATGGAAATACAGATGCGTAGAATGTCATTTTTTAGCACTTAAGATAGCAGGAGAGACGTCCAGGAAGGTTTTAAGCGATTTTTATCAAAGATCAGGTTGCAAAACCCTGATTCGAACCCTTCGGTGCAATTAAACCTGCATATTCACAAATAGATAAAAAAAAGAAGCGGCAAAGAGTATTAGTGACAGTTTAAAGGGATTAACGTATATTATTGAAGATTAATGATATAATACAGTGATTAAAGGACGAAGAGATAGCATGAAGACCAGAAAAGAAGATCAAGGCCTAATTAAGCCTAAAAAACAGGATCAAGACAAACTAACAGTGTTTTAAGGTAAAGAAAAAAAATCTATCAGTCCAAGAAGCCTCCACCGCCATATCAGAGGCCAATTGAACCCTCTACAGCTACAAAAAGCCACCTGCAGCCTCACAAAAATCAAAGAAGGCCTATTTATTGCAAGAACATGAGATATTTTCCTAAAGACAGTTGAACAGTTAATACAAATCAAAAGAACTTATTAGTAATTGTCAGCAAAGTTATTTTAAAAATAAGAAACAACCCTAAAGTCAATCTTTTCGTCCATTAAGCCTCGAAAAGCATAAACAACAGTTATGGAAGTATGGGAAACCTGCAGACTTTCTATCCACTTTACTTATTTCAAAGGTCAAAGAAAGACAGCTAGAGTAAAAATACAAGAAAAGTCCCATTTAATGAAGCATGGAGCATGTCATTTCTTATCCATCAAGCCTCCCAGAGGCTGAGAAACATTAAGTTCTTCCTTTAATTAGGCCAACTATCTCTTCTACTCTTCCACTTCCTCATTCTCCTATAAGAACTCCTAAAGAATTCATTGTTGTGGTTGGTTGTTGGGATTCTATTAGTTGTAGAACTGTTATTGAGAGGAAGTAGTTGAGTAATCTATAATATAGTAGGCTGGGATGAGAAGTCTGTATTGTAAAAGGCCATTGAGCTCAAAGTATGTGACTGGTTTTGCACATCAATTAATCAAATAGATTCATAGGATCTTGGTCTATATTATCGGTGATGTTACTCTTACTGTAATTGTTTCCTTTCATGTTTTATCATACTGTCCATTATTCTCAGATAAATAACAACAAGAATAGATTAGGACATACCGTTGGAAGTACCCTAAATCTCACTGTAATCTTTATCTTGATGTTTTCTGCTAAGTAGTGTATCGAAGAGCTAATTCATCATAGTTTAACCAGTATAGTAGTTGGCTGGTCCATGCTAACTGATGTCTAAATTTGGGGTTAGTTTCTTAGATGTTATTGATTGGATTAAGCTAAAAGAATTGGGAAACTGGAAGATTAGAGTTAGCCCTATCTCACTAGGTTCCTTTTCCAACAGATTGCCTTTCTAAGATCCCTTTGAGTTGGTGTCAAAAGCATTGAAGGTTAAAAGTCCTTATATGATCTTAGGCCTTACTCTCTGTTTCATCTTATATGTTTTCTACTATTTTGAAGGTGGTTATGAGGATTGTTGGATTGCCTTCCTTAAGAGTATGCTGAAAGTAGGTCTGGATTTAAATGACATCTGATCTGAACTTAAGCTACCCTTTTTGCTGAGAGTTTCCTTTGAAGTATGTCAAAAGCAGGCCTTGATTTAAATGACATCTGACCTGATCTTAGACTGCCCTTTGGTTTCTTTCTTTCACCCTTTCTTAATGTTCCATTACACCATCTATCTAAAAATATCCTTTAGTATAGATGACTTGCCCTATGGAAACCCTTGTATAGTGGCTATGCAAGTAATATCCTTTCATGACTCCATAGCCCAATGGATTAACATTTCTTTTGACCTATCTTCCCATGCTGAAACATCCTTCTATTCAGTTCCTTCCTTATTTCCTTAACCTTCTCAGTTAATGATCTCCAACCAAAAAATCAAAGTCAAACAAACCCTTGTGCTTCATACCTAGCTTAATAACTCATTTGAGCCTTAAAGATATATCATTCTTTACATCTATAGAGAGATCCCTCTCTGGATCCAAGAGGGCTAGATCCTAGGATCCCAAAGTGGTTTGATGTTGTCCTATCTTTTGGTCTTGCCAACCTGGCCAGAACATAGGAACCACAACAAATCCTACAAGGAGCATATGAAGAATTCTTCCTCAGCCATATGTATTCAATGAAGATATATTCCCTGATCATGAAGAGTTTTGATTTGGAAGGCATGAGAGAGGACTTACATCAGCACTTTCAAGAGTGCAATAGCTATGGAGGATTTGGGTAGCCAATGGGCTCTTTGCAAGAGTCATCTCAGCCAGCTCTTCCTTTGCTTGAGAGGAGGGGAATGCTCATGCACAACTCCATGTGTGTGAAGGAATATGATGATAAAAGATTTGATAATGATAAGCAAGTTATTTTTTTTGATCTATTACATTCCTTTGCCATGTTTTTGCAGGATATGACTCCTAAAGGGAGTGAGAGATCATATGGATCTCATAGTTTGTTGAGGGCCAATGGAAATTCTGAACTTGGCCACTCCCTTGATGTGCAAAGGGAGACTCCTTTTCATGATGGGTGCTTCCCAAAGGCACCAAAATTATGTAACACCTTCAACCATGTTAAGGTGACTCATGCAGGAAAAGTGTGGTGGGAATGCCACTTACCACACCTAGATCTAATGAAGACAAGAGGTGCATGTTGAGCATTGGAAAAGGTATGAATTCACCATGTATTTTCCCATTCTTTTACTCTAAACATAATTCTTTTTATTCTAGAAAGATGATTTATTATAGAGTTGTGATAGAATTGTGAAGACTTATGTTTATTGTAAAAGTGACTAAAAACTGCCTTTTATTGTCAAAAAAAGGGATTAAACGAGGTGAACAACTATACTAGAGGCGAGGCTAAAGCAGGAGTAATTGTTGTTCCTCCAGTGATAGAGCATATCCTATCAAAGAGAAGAAAATCAGAACGAATTGCTAAGAGAAGGCATGGGACAACTTCGCTTCAGCCAAAAGAAATCAAATGATAGCTAAACAAAGAAAGGAAGTGAAAGGATCCTGAGGGATCGCTATTTAAATCTTATCATGTTCCTTGTCTTGTCCATCAGAATTGTTGTAAAAGGCAAGGCCTTTAGAGATAGAAGGGATCAGAAATTATTGATTGAAACATTCCTCTTATAATTCTGCACTTTATTGACTCTCGTGATTAGAGAGCGGTCACTGTAAACACTTTTTATGTTTTATTAATACAAAGACATGTTTTCGTTTCATCTCTCAAGCTCTGAAGTAACCCAGTAGTGTTTCACTAGTGCTAAGGGCCTAGCCCTAGTTGAATTGACCCGCTGTTTGTATTTCTATCCTTTATTTACTGTGACGTGATTATCGTATTTGGTTTTATTACGTTTGCAAAGTTAATCATATTGTTGTTGAATTGTTATTGGTATTGTTGTGTGCGTTAACGAATTGCATTGGTGTTCCATCTCAACAAGGATCTTAATTCTGGCATTATTCATCTTGTTATTGCTTATAAAGCTTTGCTATTCAATATTTACTTCATTGTTGTTCTGTTGGATTGTTGTTCAATTCGATTATTGGTTAATAACATTGCTGTCGACAGGGTTTGGTGTTTAACAGAATTAGCTATTTGATTCCTTTGCATTCATATTTGTTGTTTAGATTCATTATTTAATTCCTGCTATTCAATTCCTGTAGTCCTAATTCGCTACTTATTCACATTGTTGTTCAATTACAGTTTGATGTTCATTTCCAATTCATTAGTTTCTAGATTGCAGAAAGCTTGCTTTTACAGAGTTCTTCTTAGTTTCATTTCAATAGCAATTAGTTCCATTTCTGTTTGAAAGCAGGACTATCAACTGTAGAGAACACTATTTATTGCTTCCAAGTTCCCAGATTGATTTCCTTGTTCTAGATTGATTTCCATTGCATCAATTTCTAAAGGAATGAGTTATTGCTACTGTATCCTTGATTGATGTTCGCAAAGTGAATAGTTGAGTTTTAAAGTAGTTGAATTCATGTTATTGTAATTAGATTTCTTTTCCAGCATCCATTTACTCTTGTATTCAGAATACTATATTGCATCTCACATAACATTGCTCTTAGCTCAAATTGCAGCCTCAAATAGAATACACTCTTGAAACAAATAGTTGTTCCTAGATTGACAATTAATGTAGGATAAATAGGTGTTTAAAATATACCTTTTATACCTCAACATTTTGGCGTCGTTACCGAGGAGAGTGTATGCCATTTAGGAGTGATGCACATTTGACCTTTTTTCTGCTTGGGGAGAAATGGGTATTAAAGATGAAAGGTAAGAACCTGCGCACCGAGCAAGGAACATACTTGCTCACAACCCTCTTCACAGCAGAATTGGGTAAATTTCTTTCTTTAGGTAGGAATGAAGGCTTGCCTTTTTGAATGAATAGAAAAGCTAAAAAAAACAAAATTCCTCCTAAACCTGTAAAACCTAAGGGACCAGTGACCCTTGGGCAAACAAATTTCATTGACGAAATCCTCAAGAAAACTGAATCTCAGCTATCATTAGGACCTAGGAAAGCTATTTCTAGACAACCTACTAGTTCCCTTCAGGCCACAGAGTCACCATCTGTAGCCCTTTGTTGAGATACATAGCCAAACAGAGGGAATTGAGCAAGATTCCCAAGAAATTGAGAACTCTTTCTTAATTTCCCCACAAGAAGGGAACTCTAGTAATCTCTTTGAAGGAGAAGGGGAAATAGGGGAAACAGAAGAACCAAAACCTCGTTTGGAAGTAATCCAAACAGTGAGCAGCCTAGATAAGGGAAGTGATGTCAACATCATTAAAAAAAAAGGACCCGAATCTCCTCACATAGTAGGCCAGCAGGGAACACCTATTCCGGATCAAGGGAGTGTTTTCAAGGTCATTCCTATTCCTTCTAGCTAGCCTAGGAATTCCCTTGAGATCCCAGAAGGATATTGGCACATATTTGATCAAATGGCCCAGAATCAGAACCAGAATCAGCAAACACCTCAACAAACTTCCACACTGCAATATCCCATTGTAGACACTGCAATTAATGCATCTATGAAAGTCATTCCTCTACAACATATTCCTACATTTCATGGATTGAAATCGGAAGATCCAGATGAATTTCTGTTTTAATTCGATGTATTATGCAGGGGGTATGACTATACCACCGATCCCAAAAAATTAAAATTATTTCCTTCCACATTGAAAGGATCAACTTTACGATGGTTTATGGGATTAGGTGGAGGTGTTATGGGATCAGATGAAGGCTACACTTTTAAAGAAATATCAGGATTATTGCAGGTCCCGGGAACTAAAAGATGAAATATTTCAGATGATAACAGAACCCAATGAAACTCTGGAGGAATATGTGTAACGATTTCAATATAACCTCCAAAGATCTCCTTATGCATCTTTACCCTTACCTGATAATGTGCTGAAAACTATATTAATTAAGGGGATGAAGGATCAATGGGTTGAAACATTAAATATTATGGGAAAAGGTGATATATATCAGGAAAACTATGCTAACATTATTGATTTGTGTATCAGGATTTCGAGAGGTAGCACAAGGCTAAAATCAACAGAACGTGACACGATCACAAGGGATAATAAGACCTCCAGTGAAGGTGTAACACATGCAGAGATTGGAAATCTGCTAGAATATTTTAAAACAGATATCCTAGGAACTCTAACAACGCAGTTCGACATTATGCAAGCCAAACAAAAGCAAGCAGAAGTCGAACAAAAATTGGCAATATTCTGTCCTAAGTGCAGGAAGAAACATAACCACAAAGAGTGCCTGCTGGATATAATCAAAGTTTGTGCCATCTGCACAAAATATCACCCCACAGAAGGATGTCCCTTGCTTCCTGGTTTAAAAGCAGTGTATAAAGAGGTAAAATAAGAATCAAAAGTGGTATTCTTACTTAATCATAGCTGACAATGGGAGCCTCGACAATTAGGTATGCCAACTAATCCATTCTCTTCTTTTCAGCCTCCTCAATATAATGCTCAGTAATATAATGGAATGTGGAAAAATCAGCCACCTTTCCCCAATTGGTCACAACAGTAATTTCTGACATCATCATGGCCAAATCAAACAAACCAAACTAATTGGCCAAATTTTCCTTTCTGCCCACTGTTTTGTCAAAACAACACCTATCCAACACCATGGACCCCCCTCCACTTCGCAGAGTCAAGCCTAGCAGTCAAACTGGCAAAGACCTACAAATCAACTAGCTGGAACAATTCCCCTTTCTCAACCTACATTGCTAGCTCCCTATCCATTGCCACAAAACCCCCAGACCAATTTAAGACCATAGTTCCTGCCCAACCCAACCCAAACCCAAACAATATGCCAATTCAGTTTGTCCAAATAATGGAACCACCAGAATTAGTAACTGAACTGAGGGAGTGTAATGACCTTCAATTAAGATCTGGGTGCATAATAGAAACAGAGGGAGATAAAAATGTTCACACTGAAGATCCCTTACCTGTAGAACAAACATTGCAAAAAGAGAAGGTGGTTCAACAACAAACTCAACATCAAACTCCACAACAAGCAACCACCTCTTCTCCACCATTCCCAGAATGATTAATCATACCTCGCCCAATAGAATATCTTGATTTTGATCGTCTGGGAGAATTAAAAAATTTGTGTATAAAAATCCCTCTCCTCCAAGCTATTCAAGATATTCCTATTTATAAAAAAACCATTAAGGAATTGTGTATAAAGAAGCCAAAGAGGAGAACAACAACCAACCCAACTGTCTAAGTAGTCGGTACTCTATCTGACTTGTTACCAGGAATGGAAACACCTGTAAAATATGAAGACCCAGGCAATCCTATAGTGACGGTGCAAATCAATGGGAAACTGTTTCCAAATGCCTTAGTTGATTTTGGAGCTGCAATTAACATCCTAACAACCACCACTTGTCGAAAACTTGGCATTACATCATTAGATCCAACAACAACCTTACTATAATTGGCTAACCAATCGGTAGTCAAACCAAAAGGTACACTACAAGATGTAATGGTATCTGTAGATTCCTGGGAGTACCCTGCTGACTTCCTGGTTATCAATCCAAAGAACCGACTAGAAGGACACTCGCTAATCCTAGGTAGACCTTGGTTGGAAACTGCCGATGCTTACATTGGCCACCGACAAGGCAACATGAATATAACAAGGGGAAACTATGTCAAGAATTTAGCCTTATATCCCCCAGCCCAACCAAGCCTATCAATAATAAAAACAAGAAAAAAACCTGTATCATATCTTATAGAAGATATGAGATCACCACTAACCATAGAAGATGCCCTCGATTTCAAAGACCAAACAGAGGATGATATCATTAATAGTTTCATCAAAAAACCACAAATCAGATCCCATCCACAATGTCACATGATAAAGGCAGCATTTGATAATAAAGAAGAAGAACATCCCCTGAAAGACATTCCTAATCAAATAATACCCACTACTTCTGTGTACAATAGTAAGGTTGTTGAAATAGAACCAGGAAAAACTTTAAATATTAACAAAAATCTGATTGCTGAACAAGAAGAGAAACTAGTCCAATTACTATGAAAATATAAGGGAGCCTTTGCATGGGATTATCTAGACATGAAGGGAATTGACCCCCAATTATGTACACACCACATCTATATCGAAAAATATGCGAGACCCATTCGCCAACCCCAACGAAGATTAAACCCTCATCTTAAAGATATTGTGAAAGTCGAATTACAAAAGCTATTCGATGTTAATTTCATTTACCCAATATCTGATAGAAAATGGTCCTCCGCATTAGTAGTGGTACCAAACAAGAATGGAAAGTGGAGAATATGCGTATATTACCTAGAACTCAACAAAGCAACCCAGAAGGACCACTTTCCCCTTCCTTTCATTGACCAGGTATTAGATACATTGGCAGGAAAGAAATTATTTTCTTTCCTAGATGGCTTCAATGGGTACAATCAAATCCAGATTGCCCCTAAAGACCAAGACAAAACCACTTTTACCTGTCCTTGGGGGAAATTTTCCTATCGATTCTTACCCTTTGGCCTATGTAATGCCCTTGCTACTTTTCAGAGGGCCATTCTTAGCATCTTTTCAGAATTAATAAATGAAGGGCTCGAAGTGTATATGGATGACTTCACACCTTGCGAAAAGGATTTTGAGCCAGCATTAGAAAACATAGAAAAGGTGTTGCCAAGATGTATTGACACTAGGCTTTGTTTAAGCCATGAAAAGTGTCATATGATGATGACCGAAGGACTTATCTTAGGACATTATATTTCAGCAGTTGTAATTCAGGTGGATCCAGCCAAAATTCAGATAATTTTGTTAATACCTACTCCCACCACAAAAATAGAGGTACGTAGCTTTCTCAGAATTTCTGGTTATTATAGAAGATTTATAGAACATTATTCTCAAATAGCTGCACCTTTATATGCACTAATAGGAAATGTTGATTTTATCTGGATAGATAAATCTAACCATGCTTTCGAGGATTTGAAAAAGCTTGTATCAACAGCCTCAGTGCTGAGGGGCCTTAATTGGGATTTTCCATTCCAAATTTCATCTGATGCCTCAGACACAACCATTGGAGCAGTGCTTGGGGAGGAAGAGGATAAGAAACCATATGCAATCTATTATATTAGAAAAAATATATCTACTGCTGAATTGAATTATACTGTGACCGAGAAGGAATTTTTAGCTGTAGTTCATGCTGTAAATAAGTTTAGACATTACATAACTGGATATCCTATAGTTTTATATACCGATCACTCTGCCATTAAATTTTTAACAAATAAACCTGTTACAAATGGAAAAGTAACAAGATGGTTGATTTTATTGCAGGAATTCGATATCCCAATTAAAGATCGACCTGGAAAGGAGAACCCTGTAGCTAATTTCCTATCACGAATGCCAAAGCCAACAGATGCAGGAGCAGTCGAAGATCACTTCCCAGATGAACATTTATTCGTTGTTGCTATTAGAACCCCATGGTATGCTGATATAGCAAATTATTTGGCAATAGGTAAATTACCAAAAAATTTAATGCCTAATGAACAAAAACATATAATACAACGTAGTACTCGATTCCCTTGGATTGGGGGCTACCTGTTTCATATAGGATTAGATATGCAAATCAGGAGATGCGTCCAAGATGATGAAGTATCTGATATTCTAAAAGCATGCCATGACAGGCCATGTGGCGGACATTTTGAAAATCGTAGAACTACCCATAAGGTTTTACAGATAGGCTACTATTGGCCTACCATTTTTAAAGATGCTAAAAAATTTGTGCAGGCCTGTGATAGTTGCTAAAGGGCGGGTCGCCCTAGACAGTCAGAAAAAATGCCTTTGAACCCACAATTAGTAATTGAACCATTTGAATGATGGGCGCTAGATTTTGTTGGTCCCATTACCTCCCCATCAAACCAAAGAACATACATTCTAGTTGCAACCAAGTATGTCACTAAATGGGTTGAAGCAGAGGCACTTTCGAAAGCTACAGAAGACTCTGTCATACAATTTATTTTCCAAATATTTGTGTGATACGGCCTCCCAAGAGACATAATCACAGATGGAGGACCTTAGTTTGTAGGTAATAAACTTGCTGAAACATTACAGAATTACCACATTCAGCATAAAATTACAACCCATACCACCCACAGGAAAATGGTCAGGTGGAGAGCACAAATAAAGTGATCGAATCTATATTGATGAAAATAGTCGCCTCACACAAATGAGACTCAGCTTATAGATTACCTGAAGCCTTGTGGGCATGTTGAAAAACATGGAGAGGCACCACGGGGTATTCACCATATCAGTTGGTATTTGGAAAAGAGCCCATCTTTCTGATAGAGTTTGAAATTCAGACATTAAGAATAGCCGAGCAGGTGGGTTTAGACTTAAATGAAGCACAGGTCAGAAGATTACAACAAATCAATGAGTTGGATGAAATTAGGCTCTCTACTCTTCAGCACACTGCATTAATTCAACAACAAAGAGAAAAATGGCACGATGCCCTCATCAAAAAGAAAATCTTCCACAAAGGAGATTGGGCACTCCTATATGATTCTAGGTTTCAAGATTTCCCAGGGAAACTCCAGACACGATGGCTTGGACCTTACGAGATACAAAAGGTGCATGATAATGGCACCATCACATTAACCACCATTGATGGATCTAGGCATTCCTTCAAAGTGAACAGTCATCGAGTGTGACTTTATCATAAATTGCTTAATCAAGAATCCTTTTACCAACAATTACAGGAAAATTCTACCATGCAGATTCTTGTTGAGGGAGAAAATTTCTCCTCAGCACTCAGTTTCTGAATCATTTCTTTATTTTGAATTTGTACATAATGTTTCTTTTCGTTATTTTTTTTTTTGTTTTGTTTTTGTGTGTAGAACTTATTTCTTAAGTTGTTCCTTTCCAAGGAATAGTAGAGGTTTCTCTTAAGAAATAGCGTGTTTGAGTGTTTCTTTATTGTTCCTTTTCAAAGGAACAACAATTTCTTGTTGCGTTTTTGTTGTTCCTTTTCAAAGGAACAACAATTTTGATTGCAAGTGTTTTTGTTGTTCCTTTCTAAAGGAACAACAGTTTTGTTGTTCCTTTCCAAAGGAACAACATTTTTTGGCCACGCGTTGTTGTTGTTCCTTTCCAAAGGGACAACAGTTTCTCCGCCTTTTTTTTGCTTTTCCTTTCCAAAGGAACAACATTTGTGTAGATTATTTTTTCCATTCCTTTCTAAAGGAACAACACTTTTTGAGCATTTTTGTTCTTGATTTTGAACATCATTTTGAGGATTTTATGAATTCTTCATGAATCTCTTGATGGCAAACACACAATTTACATAGGAAGCACAAATTAGAAATTACCGAAATCAGCACATCAAGAAAAATTGTTATTTTTAAGAAATAGTTTTGCAATGATAAGGGAAAGGAAAGGACATAAATATTTATATTGCTTTGTTGTCCCTATTCTCATTCAAATATGATTAGGTATTTTTATCATGATGGTTCCTCCCTAAATTATCTCTCTTTGATCTTCATTTATCAAATAAGAATAAAGGCATATATTTTTCCATTGAGATGTCCAGACTTCTTCCACCATCGTTACTCTTAAGGAGTGTTGAGCCATCCTCTATATATAAGTATGGAAGTGCTATGTATGAAAAAAAAGGGATAAAAGAAAAACAGTTATGTAATTACTAACAATTCTGTGACATGGCAGATGGATGATAGGGGGTCTCATCAAGAGCCAGCCTACCATGATCATAAGGAAGCAGTGAAGTGACATTCCCATAATGGCCACCACACTAGGGAAATGTTCCAATGGGAAACTCTAAAAATAATAAAGAGTCCATGGAACAGGAGGTCTCATCACGAGCTGACCTGTCCACCTTTCACTTCTTCCTGGTGAATGGCATTGTGATCCATCTGGTTCCCAAGCCATCACAGTGGCCTCCATTATGACATTAAAAAGCACTTCCCTAGGCATAAATAAAGGATAATGGTTCCAAGGGTGAAAAAGAAACTTTGTCAAGGTTATACACACCTGTGGGCAATAGAGCTCTGCTGATGGTATTGGAGTCACACTTTTCAAATCAATGGTAAGGATGAACCTTTTTTTTTATATCTTTACAGAAGATCAAATGAGAGGATACCTTTAAACCCTTCATTTTGAACATGTTATACATGAAAATTATTCATAACCTGATCATAATAGTTTATGAGAACAATGACCTCATACATGCTTGTGTTTACATCAATTGTCCCTTCCATTATCTTCGAATCACTGTATGAACATTTCCATATCTATTTTCAATTTAATGTTATGCATTGATTTCAGTAATGTACTCATTTGTGATCAAATCATAAGTGTGCATGTTGTCCAAATACTGTACGACTGCTGCACAGTCCTTTATTCTCTTATTTGACGGCCGAGGACGACCTATCATCCTTTAGGGGGGTGCGGTTGCCATTTTAATGTTTACATGCAGATTAAATTCTCATATTCTTTGTAATAGTGAATATTTAATGGTATTATTCTGATATTCACTAAATAATGTGTTGTGCTGTTCCATTGCATTCCTGTGCATTCGTAAGAAATTAACAGTGTGCAAAGAAGATGGGAGGACGACCAATTCGGAGTGAGCCGTAGGTGCTGATTGTTTCAAGTGTTGCACGTGAAATTCTGGAAAAATTGGGATGGATTACATACCTCAGAAGGTTACAACAACCTCATGAAGCAATGGCTATCGAGTTTTTACAGAATTTGTAGGAAGGTTACTCCATGGTTAGAGGTAGACAGATAGCAGTGACAAATAAAATAATTGCAGTGGTGTCTGGTCTACCAGCGGAAGGAGCCATATGGACCCATAAGAAGGTGAAAATCCAAGATACCATGAACCTTTTTCAAGATGAAGGATAGAACCTGGTTGTTAAAGGAAAGGGAGTTTAGCTAGCATCGTTGGGAGAACCATGGATAGAGTTGGCAAGAGTAGTCCAGGCGTACATAACATGCGATGGGAGGAAAGACGTAGTAAGACCTCGCCATCTTAAGCTATTAGTAGTATTAAAGCAGAAATGTACCATAAACCTTCCTGCATTTTTAAATTCTTTACTGCATGATGTTGCCCGTAGTATAAGAAAATCTCGGCACACAGACATGGTGGTAAGCCACCATTCCTTAATCAAACTGATCGTAAGTTACAGCCTTGCCCAACAGCAGACCAGTTGGGAAGAAATTATATTTTCAATGGATGGAGGATTAGCCCTACTTTCCCCAAAATGTAAGAGAATAGGTAGCATTGTAGTAGAGCCATCGAACCGTAGACAATCCTTCCGGTTAAAAAGGAGTAGGGGGATGATAGAAGGCCTTCAGGGTAGCAGTAACCAGCCCTTGGAATTGCCCAGCTTGGAGGATGAACAACCTCCACAACTTGAAGAAGGAAGTCCTCATACTAGTGTAGAGGAAGAAATTCGCTACTCTGATGAGGAAGAAAGTAGCTACCATACCTGTGAAGAAGAAGAAGATAATCGCAACAGTGAGAAAGAAAGAGAAGGAGCAGAGCCTCCTGAAATCACCACTACAAATTCACCACAAAGCCCTTTGCAAGAGGACCAATTGGCCCAAATTTTGGCCAATATGAGTGAATATGTGCAGCCCCACAACCCTTTGAACCCTAATGTTGATATCAACCAATAGCAGGAGCAAGCTGTTACCAATAAGGAGATGACTGAGGAAATGCCGGATGAAATAGAAAAATGAAACCCTGATGAAACAACTGAATCAGCTAGGGTTACTTCCCTTGAGAAGTATGGACAGGAAGAGGTAAACACTGAAGAATTGTTTCAAACTGAAAATTCTCAGGGAACAATAGAGCCAATTGGGGTTATTACCCCTGAAGAATGTAGTCGGGAACATACGATTACTGAAGAAGTGTCCTACACAAAAAATGAAGGAGCAAGCCCAACTGAGGGCATGGCTACCGAGAAGCAAACTCCACCTAGGAAATTAGGTTCAGAAAAGGAATAGACGTTCCAACAAGGAGGAGAAAGAAAGTAACTGAGATTGAGAAACTTCGTAGGGAATGGAAAAAGCTTCACAAATTAGTGGAACAACTTAGGCAGACTATTAGGGTTCTTAAAATGAAGCAAATCCCCAAACAAACCCCAAATAAGAGAAGCACAGTCGCCAAACGAGCCTCGATAAAGAGGAAAATGGGCACTAAAACAGAGCCCCAAGTTGTAGAGACTATGGAAGCTCAGGCTAAGCCTAATTATGAAGATATGGAACAACAGGCAGCTGTTCCAGATGCAGCTGTTCCGGATGAAGCAACCTCAAATGTAAATGTACAAGCCTATAGTCAAAACACCTTTAGTGATCCCACTATAGCCAAACTCCAAGAGGAGTTGGCACAGGTTCGACAGGAAAGGGAAAAACTTGAAGAGGATATGGTCCCTAGAGGAAAATACCAGGAGTTGCAGCAACAGATGAAGAGCATCCATACAGCAGAGGCTGAAGCCTATGAGAAGTATCAGAAGGCAGAAGAGAAGGCTGAAAAGGTAATGAATAAATTAAAACTAGCCCAGAATCAAATGGATACTCTCTGGTGATTATACACCGATATTTTAGCTTGTAGATGCCCTGCCAAGAATTATGCTTTATTTTTATTAGAGAGATATTTACAGTTAAAAATTAAAGCCGTTAGGGCAGGAAATTCTATAGAGTTAAACACTGTAGAGAATTTTGTAAAATGCTGTAAACTCTATGGGATTAAGGTACAACGTCTCCTTTGTGAGTTTTATTTACATAATCTTATATTGGAGAAGGAAATTGAGATAAATCCCAGCCCTTTTGTGGGTGACATCCAATACCAAGCATTTATTTCATTTGTTCTTAATCAGTTGAAATGGCTCAAGGCCTATAATGTTTTCCAAAGGCAAGAAAATGAGTTAGAATCGTGGGTTAGGAGTGAACCAAATCACCCATTGCAATTATGGGCTAGGCAGAAGAGCCTCATGACAAGATAAGGCATTATCCAAGCATTGGGGCCTATCCATAAAGCAATTGTCTTAAATGGGGTAGAATGTTTTCTATCTATTAGAGAGTAGGCCTATACAGCAGCTAAAGTCCGATGGCGGATTTCCAATTGGAATGTTCAAAATAGAGAGCCATTTAACTATAAAAATTTTGGATTAGCTGTTAGCCACTTGGTTCTCTATAGCAACCTCATTCTGAGGGAAGGTCCATTCTGGCTAGGGTGTAGGTTTTGTAGCCCCATTGCATGGTATCCTACAATAGATTATAAATCCATTTATAAAATACCTAAAGGACAGACATGGCATGTCTTTGAAGCTTTAGCTGCAAATCATGGTTTTAGGCCTCTTGATGAAAAAATTTCTCTAGCTTATTCTTTAACTGCTTTGCATGTAAACTATGGTTTTCATAAGGACATGAAAAAGGGTAAGCAGGGGGGTATGTTGAGCATTGGAAAAGGTATGAATTCACCATGTATTTTCCCATTCTTTTCCTTTAAACATAATTCTTTTTATTCTAGAAAGATGATTTATTATAGAGTTATGATAGAATTGTGAAGACTTATGTTTATTGTAAAAGTGACTAAAAACTGCCTTTTATTGTAAAAAACAGGGATTAAACGAAGTGAACAACTATACCAGAGGCGAGGCTAAAGCAGGAGTAACTGTTGTTCCTCTAGTGATAGAGCATATCTTGTCAAAGAGAAGAAAATCAGAACGCATTGCTAAGAGAAGGCAGGGGACAACTCCGCTTCAGCCAACATAAATCAAATGATAGCTAAACGAAGAAAGGAAGCGAATCCCTCAGGATCCTTCGATCTTGAGGGATCGTTGTTTAAATCTTATCATGTTCCTTGTCTTGTCCATCGAAATTGTTATAAAAGACAACGCCTTTAGAGATAGAAGGGGTTGGAAATTATTGATTGAAACATTCCTCTTGTAATTCTGCACTTTATTGACTCTCGTGATCAGAGAGCGGTCACTGTAAACACTTTTTATGTTTTATTAATACAAAGATGCGTTTTCATTTCATCTCTCAAGCTCTGAAGTAACCAAGCAGTGTTTCACTGGTGCTAAGGGCCCGGCCCTAGTGGAATCGACCTGCTGTTTGTATTTCTATCATTTATTTATTGTGATGTGATTATCGTATTTGGTTTTATTACATTTGCAAAGTTAATCAGATTACTGTTGAATTGCTATTGGTATTGTTGTGTGCATTAACGAATTGCATTGGTATTCCATCTCATCAAGGATCTTAATTCTAGCATTATTCATCTTGTTATTGATTATAAAGCTTTGCTATTCAATATTTACTTCATTGTTGTTCTGTTGGATTGCTGTTGAATTCGATTATTGGTTAATAACATTGATGTCGACAGGGTTTAGTGTTTAATAGAATTAGCTATCTGATTCCTTTGCGTTCATAGTTGTTGTTCAGATTCATTAGTTAATTCCTATTGTTCAATTCCTGTAATCCTAATTCGCTACTTATTCACATTGTTGTTCAATTGTAGTTTGTTGTTCATTTCCAATTCATTAGTTTCTAGATTGCAGAAAGCTTGCTTTTATAGAGGTCTTCTTATTTTCCTTTCAATAGCAATTAGTTCCATTTCTGTTTGAAAGAAACACTGTCAACTGTAGAGAACACTGGTTATTGCTTCCAAGTTCCCAAATTGATTGCCTTGTTCTAGATTGATTTCCATTACATCAATTTCTAAAGGAATGAGTTATTGCTACGGTATCCTTGATTGATGTTCGCAGAGTGAATAGTTGAGTTTTAAAGTAGTTGAATTCATGTTATTGTAATTAGATTTATTTTCTAACATCCGTTTACTCTTGCATTCAGAATACTATACTGCATCTCACATAGCATTGCTCTTAGCTCAAATTGCAGCCTCAAACAAAGCACACTCTTGAAATGAAAAGTCGTTCCTGGATTGACAATTAATGTAGGATAAATAGGTGTTAAAAGGATACCTTTTATACCTCAATAGTGCACTATGCTAGCATCACATGTGGGATTTTGACCCACCTCCTCAAGTTCAGATTTCAGTTTGCATCTATGTAGTCTTGCTTCTGTACATTGATGATATATTTGTATTTTTATGGGATTGTATGGATAGAGGATGGGCAGTGTGTATGTACCACATGGATTGGAACTTCAACTTGTACTTCATAATACATTTTTTAGATGTAGCATTGCTCCAACTATGTGTATTTCTGTTGAGTTTTTCACTCCTGAAGGGATGGACTATGCATATATTATGTTGGCCTTTGAGGAACAATTAATGATGCTTTGGCTTGTTGAGCACTTGGCTTATGATGAGGACTTGATCCTTGATGATGCCAAAAATGAAGAAGGAGAAGTACTACAACTCTTACCCTATCAGTTGCTTGAGGGCAAGCAACATTTTGGAGGGGAGGACTATAATATTCCTACTTAGCCTAAGCTAAGAGGAATATTCATTTTTGTTTTATTTTTTGTTGCATGAATAAATGAATAAAGGAGGAAATGTAAAACTCCTAAAAACACTGAATAAATCAATGCCCATGTGAACACAGATAAATCAAGACCATGTAAATAATCACTTGCAGGTGTGGAAGGGGTTTGAGCTGTGAGACTGGGTCAATCTTGACCAAATATACAACATTGTCTAGGTTCAATGCATCTCCTAAAGGGATAGCGCAGTTTTAGAAGGAGGCCCCTCATGTGAAAAGAGCTAACTCATCAAGGTGGTTTAGGAAAGGCTCTCATCTTATAAAAGGAAAGGGAAGGCAATAAGAGAAGGTTGTTGATTGATCATATTTCTGAGTATTTTTTCCGCTTAGACAAATACTATTCTCTGCTGTTTAGTGGAGAATTGTGCTGCTTAGCACTTGGAGTTCCTATGCAGGGATTTCACCTATTCCTTTGAGGATTCTTGGAGGAGTATTTTCTGGATTGACCCAATATCATGCTTGAGGCCAAGCTCTACTTACAATTGCAGTACTGATCCATTGGGGGTTTTGCTACGCTTGCAAGTTGCAGAAAGTGGGATTCTTGATCTGCAGAGATCTAGCTTGTTTTGGGAGCCTCTTCTCATGAAGTGTGTCTTTTAACCTACTAGAAGAGTGCCTCTTCTGTTTATACTTCAGATCTATAACTTAGCAGTGGCCATCCATGTCATTTTGAGCTACAGCGCTGTTTCCATTGATGGACTGCGTTATTTTCATATGAGCTTCTCTATGGTGTTTTGATTCCAGTTTTGATCAGAGATCTCTGGTGCTGGGCTTTGCCTTTCACTTTTGGTGATCCATGGATTAGCTCCTTGATCCATGTTCTGTTTAGATCTGATATTTTGTAATTTAATGTTATATTCAGAAATTTCTGCAGCATTTTATAGATCTACAATTTGTATCTCAGATCTACTCTTATTTATGCATGATTTGGTCAAAACCCCAAGGGGATCTTGTAAAGAAAACTATCTAGTTTCCAGATCTGAAATAGATCTAATGTTTTGTCCACAGATCTGTTCTAGATCTAAAATGTAATATGCAACTACTATAGCACTTGAAAATAACGATGTTGAGCCATTTCTACTGATATATATATGTTATAGCTCTCTTTTCTGAAGATATCTTGCTCTCTTGTCTCATGTAATCTACTGTATATTGAAAGGGCTTCACTTTACTTCTGATTTGTTGTTTTACTTTAATTTATTAATCATATTTAATGGCCTCCTGCTCATATGGTCCAAGACTGTGTTATTCTTGAAGCAGTTTGTTGTGCATAGCTGCAGCGCCTCTTGTAGGGTGTTTTACGGCTAGACTAGGTTGTGGGAGACCTGTTTACCACACCTAGTTTGATTTGTTTTTGCTCCCCTTTTGGATTTAGACTCCAGATATGCTGATCTAAGGGATACAAGGGCTACAAAATCATTTCTCTACATCAATATCCCAAGGAGTGCGTTATTTTTCTAAGCCTGTTGTGCAATCCCAATTTGGGAACATTACAACAAGTTTTACCTTTTACCCTTCTGCCATTCTGCAAGATAAATTATTTGTGATGCGATGTGACAAGCGCATTTCACACATCACAAGGTTTTGTGTTTACCCATAAATTTCCGCAAGTTATTTTATTTGTTTTGCGATTCGATATCGTTGTCGCATATCACAATCACACTCTTTTAAGTTTTTCGCCAAATTGCCCGTAGGCTATGTTATTTTGGGTGCGATGCGATATGTGCCATGTCACTATCACACATCGCAACCTACACAGTTTAATGAGTAGCGTTGAGATTTAAAGTTAATATCGCCGAAATGCGATAAGGGCACAGATGCAACGTGATTTCAAAGCCGAAACCGATAAATTTTGAGATCCGTCAGTTTATGTGTTGAACGTGTTTTTACGTATTTTCATTTATAATTCAGAATATGGTCTGCGTGTCGATTTAATGTAGAAAGGGGTATTTTTACAACCCAAGAATGATTAGTTGTTGAACGTCCGTTCAACATTGAACATCATTGAATAGGATTAGGTTTTTTTTACAAGCTTCGGCCAGTTTCATATAAGCAATGTAATTTCATTATGTTTAGAGAGAGAGTGAAGGAATAGAAAACAACAGTTTGTTCCTTTCCTGTGTATTACGTTGTCTGTGTGTATAATTGTTTAATTTTCCACAATTTGTTGTAGTCTCTGTATTGTGAGGAAACACATTTCCTCTATTTATTGTATTCATAAATTCCAACATTATAGAATTTGAATTAAATTAGTTTTATTAATTCGTTACTGATAATGATATTGTGATTTTTAATAGAATTTGAGTTAAACTAGTTTGATTTTGATTCCTGTGTTATTTAAATTGACCAAATTTATATAAAATTTAATATTTTAAAAACTGAAAAAAAAAAAACCTCTTTAAATTATTGATTTATTTTCAAGAGAAAAAACCCGACAATCTTTATAATAAATACTTTGAATTAAATTATTGATACATATAAAATATTAGTTAATGTGTGAAATGATTATAAAAATATACCAATGATTCTAGTGTCTGCAAGTTTTATAGATCCAGCAAAATCGTCTCCTCATATCATGTTTAAAATATTAATAACTTTTAAGTAACGCTTCGTCTTGAAGACCCATTTAATAAAATTGACCAATCCAAATTAAACACGCGTCCTTACATATTTATATCTAGCCGTTTCCTTCTGACATACTTTGAGTTCAAGCAACGCTTCTAAATTCGCAACCAATCGCATTCGATGGGAAACATTTTGGCCCTTTTTTTATTTTACTGCTGAAAAGAAGGGCTCAACGTTCCATCCGTTAATGGTTATTTGAATATCTAGGTGCATGTCTAGTCAAGAAATGGGCCGGTATTTTTTTTTTAAATGATAAGTAGTCATTCGGTGACAATTACTTATCTCTTTACCAATGTATGTTATTAGGTTTTGTTCATTAGTTTCTATGAAGTCTGAGGTAAATTCCTTGAAGATTGATCAAAATTATATTTTGATTATGAATTTAAATTGTGTTACATGTTTTAACTTTTTATAGGTATATATTCTTATCTGTTAGGATAGGAGTTATTTAGTAAAAATTACTGATATCTTTATCAATTTATGTTGTTAGGTTTTTTTCATTAGTTTCCAATTTTTTTAATATTAATGACAATTATATTTTTTTAATTTAAATTGTATAACAAGTTTGTTGTATTCATGTTTATAAGATATTTTTAATATGACTATAAAATTAGAATCTATAGTTTTTCAAAATAAAAAATTTAGAAATTTGAACTAAATGATATTAAGCTAAACAAAGATATGAGTTAATCACAAATCACTTTTAGGTTAAATATGGAATTTGAATTTTGGTGGGGTTCAACCACCACCTTAAATCTAAGTGAGTTTAAATATAATTAAACTTTTTATAATTATGAAAATATTTTTTATTAATGGGGACACAGAGAGCTGCACAAGACTGAATAGAGAGATTGGTGGTGCAGTCTGAGCATTGCAGCAAGCTCTGGCGGAGGGTAGGGCCCTTCTCGCAGAGTTCCTGAGGCGTGGGTCAGCTCTGGCCCATCACATGAGATGAACAGGGGCCAATGGGGCCCCTTCTTACAAACAAACAATTCTGGATAAAGAAAAGCCCTGATTGAAGGGGTGCAGATTGTTGGGTCAGAAACTACAGGAAAAGACGAGATGGGCAAGAAGAAAAGGGCGAGCGGGATAACCAAGGAGACACAAGGTCAAAAGCGGTCAAATGGAATAAAAAATCGGAAGACAAAGACAAAGAAAACCCTAACCCCGAGTAGGAATCTCTTGGGACAGAAGAAAAGACAAGAGACACTGTAGAAAACCAAACCCAACCCCAAGAGAGCTCAGATCTGTCAAGTTCTGCTACAGAGAGTAAAAAACAGGAGGAGAATGGCTGCTGCAAGCCAAAAACCTTAGAAAGTCTCTGGGTCATCATTACAGATCCAAAAATGTAAGCTTGTAGGGACCATATGTCAATACATGCATTGATATGTAAATTTATGGGTTTTCAGCCAACGGAAAAAGCTTTGTTCCTATGGATAAAACAACAGTGGAAACCTAAAGGTGATGTCCAGCTTCATCTTGGAGCTAAGGGTTTCTTCACAGTTGTTTTTGCGAACCTGGAAGATAGAGATTGCATCTTTGATGGGGGACCCTACTTCTATGCCTCAGCAGGTCTCTATGTGAGACCATGGAAACCCAACTTCGCCCCAGAACAAGAAACCTTTACGCATGTGCCTATATGAATCTGCCTCTTCTCTCTCCCTATCGACTACTGGAGGCCTTCGGCGCTTGAACAGACTGGCAACAAATTGGGGAAGTTTGTCTAAGCCTCGGAGGCCACCCTGCAAAAAAGGTACACCTCCTGTGTGAGAATATGTGTGGAAATGGATGTCTCAAGAGCCCTGCACGAAGGACTATGGCTAGAATTTAGGGATGAAGTTTTCTTTCAAGCCATTGACTATGAGAAAATCCCCTTTAGATGTCACAAATGTCATGAACATGGACATCTATTTAGGGACTTCCCTCTGAATAAGAAAACATAAAAGAATAAGGAAGGGGCGGCTAAAGATCAGGACGGATTTTCCCACCCAAGTGGGAAACAGAGAGCAAATCGAAGAAACCAGCCTAAAATAGGAACATCAAACAAGGGCACCGATAATGCTTTTGACATTTTGGGATCAACGAATGACAAAGCAGAAAACTACCAAATTCCGAACTCTGAACCAGAAACTTTGGAATCTCCAAAACAGGTAACCCTAGATCCTAACAGGGTTACTATGGAAGACATCCTGGAAGGTCCTGGAGGTGAGGAAGATATCGAGGGAGATGCGGAAATGGAAATAATTGATGTAGGCACTGAAGATCTAGAGCTGAGGGACATCTTGGAGTAGGAAGGAATGGAACTGCACACGATGGTGGAACAATGGAAGCAAAAAGGGTTGGAACACATTTCGACAGAAGAAGTGGATAGAGTAAATTTCCTGTTTTTAGCCCGGCAAGAGCCAGAGACAAAGGGTCAGAAAAGAGGGTTTGGAGCAACTAAGGGTCTGGGAATAAAAGTCTAAGGAATGCACCAGATGAACCACAGTGCCAAACACAGACGCAAGAGAGGAAGGAAAACTAATAACGAAGCCCTCCAGGAATTAGGTCAGATGCTCCTAAACTCAGGTAAGATGAAAGTCCTTGAGGCTTTCACATCCTCCTCTTAATTTTTGTTTATCATGAAGATCCTATCATGGAATGCTAGAGGGCTTAATAGCCAACAGAAATAAAGACTTCTGAAGAAGAAAGTCAGGATTGAAAACCCAGATATGATCTTTCTACAAGAAACTAAATGTTCGAGTAAAAAGATGAAAGAGATAAGTAGGAAAATTGGGAAGAGAATGAACTACATAGAGGTAGAGGGAAACAGGATGGAGGGAGGACTAACAACCTTTTGGAACCCCCATTCATTTCATCTCATCAATGTAGAAGCATCTAGATCCTTTATATCCCTCGAGTTGCAAATTATAGGAGAACCTGGTACTTATCTATGCACTAATGTTTACAACCCCCAGATATTAGAAGATAAGTTGCTTCTGCTAGACCGCCTTTCTAGTCTGCAACTTAGAAACTCTGATGAAAAATGGATCTACGGGGGAGATTTTAATATGATTACCTCGTTAGGAGAAAAGAAAGGGGGGTTGAGGGGGCTTAACTAGGATACAGAGGCTCTTAATCAATTCATTAGATCAGCCAGGCTAATAGACATTCTTCCAATGAATAGGCTTTACACCTGGAATAACAAAAGGGGAGGAGATAGGAAGATAGTGTCGAGACTCGACCACTTCCTCATAACAAAAGATATTCTCTTGGAGGGAGTGACCGTGGAGATAGAAATCATTCCAAGTGGGGGCTCTGACCACTGGCTTATCACCCTGAATGCGACCATTCTCGACACTCCTAAGAGCAGGCCCTTCAGGTTTGAAACATTCTGGATAGATCATCCAGATTTCAAATAAAAAATCAAGCAATGGTGGCATGAACCCCATATGATCACAGGCACGAAGATGTTCCATCTTCAAGCAAAATTGAAGCATCTCAAAATCCGTCTTTGCACCTGGAACCATGAGGTGTTCGGGAACATATTCAAGGAGAAGTTCGTCTTGGAAGAACAAATGGAACGACTACATAAAGAGTGGATTAATGGGGAAATTTCCCAAGACTCCATCTGTATTGAGAAAAACCTCATGAAGCAATGGAATGAACGATGTCTGCAGGAGGAAATCTTGTGGAAACAAAAATCTCGGGTCCAGTGGCTCAAGGAAGGGAAGAAGAATACCAAATTCTTCCATAGATCAGCTATAGACTACAGACGTACCAACAAGATCATTCGTTTAAAGGATGATCAAGGAACATCCTATGAATCACATAAGGATATATTCACCATCCTCGTTGACCACTTTGCCCAAATCACTAAGGAACCAGATATGGACAGGGGAGGGGCCATCCGAGAAGTGGTAGCTTCCATCCTGAAGATTTTATCGGAGGACCATAATCGAAACCTAGACCGCCCTGTTACTCTGATTGAAGTGGAAGAAGTGCTGAAAGAAATGCCCAATGGCAAGTCGCCTGGCCTGGATGGCTTTACTATAGATTTCTTCAAAGCTTGTTGGGACACAGTGCAGAATGAGATTTGGTAAGTGGTTGAAGATTCTCGTAAATATTCTTCCATCCTCAAATCCCTCAACTCGATTTTTATTGCCTTGATTCCCAAAGAATAGGCTGCCTGCACCCCTTCGAAATTCCTCCCCATAGCCTTATGTAATGTTCTATATAAAATTATCTCTAAGGTGATGGCTAATAGGCTGAAGCAGATTCTCCCGTTGATTATTTCAGAGGAAATCAAGATATTTTGAAGGAAGACATATTATGGACAACATCCTCTTGGCACATGAGATGATTCACACCCTTCAATCCCAGAAAAAAGTGGGCATGATTATCCAACTTGATTTGTCTAAAGCCTATGATAAGGTCAGCTGGAATTACCTGGAATCAGTTCTGGAAGCTTTTGGGTTCGGCCATCGTTGGATCCACTTTGTGATGGCCATGGTCAAATCCCCAAGTTTCTCTATTTTAGTAAATGGAGCCCCTGCCAATCATTTCACTCCTTCTAGAGGAATAAGGCAAGGTGATCCGATCTCTCCCTTTCTTTTTTTCATTCTTATGGAGGGCTTAAGCCGCATCATCAAAATGGTAAAAGAGAGAGCTGACATTGTGGGACTTCAACCCCTGCAAAACTGCCCAGCCACCACCCATCAACAGTTTTTGGATGACACGATGCTCCATGGCATTCCTACTGTTCGAGAGGCTCAAGGATTTAAAGATATTCTTAACCTCTTTGGTCAGGCTTCGGGTATGGACCTGAACTTAGACAAATATTCAATTTTCTTCTTTAACACTCATATGGCTATTCAAAGAAACCTCACTTCCATCCTTGGCTTCAGAAGGAAAAGCCTCCCATCCAAGTATCTAGGGATTCCCTTAACGGACAAACCCTGGCAGAAAAGTCATTGGGAAAAACTGATTTCTACCCTCAAAGAACGGGGGAAATATTGGACGAACAAAGCCCTAAATTTTGATGGAAGATTAGTCATGACGAAGGCAGTGATACAAGCTATCCTGCAGTACATGTTGTCCATTCCTCCTACTCCTAAAGGAATCCTCCAAAAGATCAGAGATATTCAAAGAACCTTCCTGTGGTCAGGTAAAGCCAACAAAAAGAAATGGGCCCTTGTGGCCTAGAAAAAATTATGCAAACCCAAGATCTTGGGTGGCCTGGGGCTTCAGGACCCAAAAAATGTGAATAAAGCTTGTGGAGCCAAGCTGTGGTGGAGATGGATCAAAGAACCTCATACTCCCTAGGCAACACTCTGGAAGGCCAAATATGCAGAAGACTGGCACCCTATCGACCTAATCAAAATGTCTGGAGTAACGACTGGATCCCCTATTTGGAACCTAGCATCGGCAAATAAAAATATAATCCAAGACCACTTTGTTTGGGAAATCCGAAATGGACAAATGACTCTCTTATGGGAAGATGCCTGGCAGCAACTACCAAAGCTGAAAAATATGGATTACCAACTCATACAACAAAGTTTTCAAGGGCTCAGAAAAACTAAGGTTCACCACTATTATGCCGATGATCACTTGGACCATCAATGGCGCCATTGGGCTCTGAACCTCCCTTCCCAGGAAGGCCTGATGGAGAACCAACTGTTATCTCTACACTCTTGGCTTGTTAAAAGAAAATTTCACTACTCGCAGGAGGAGGATCAGCTTCAATGGGGGAAAATGGAAGGAGGCACCTTTAACCTCAAAGAAGCAAGGCACCACCTGGAACAAAGAGATCTAGAAGAAAAAGTCCGGTGGTATAACAATGTTTGGGATGTTATTTGCTAGCCTAAGATCAAAACCTTCTTGTGGCTTCTCATGAATGCAAAAATTCTTACCTGGGAAATTTTACGCAGGAAGGGTTTCATTGGCCCATCGATATGTTCTCTTTGTGGGGTGGAGGAGGAATCGATGAATCACCTCCTGAACTCCTGCAAATGGGCCAATGACTTATGGGTTTGGATGGAAGAAATTTTTCGGCAGACTGACAGAATCAGAGACTCCATACATGAAAATATAGCCAATTGGAGAACCATGTATACTAACTATGACACTGTTAACCTTCTCTGGGGACTAAGCCCTGGTTTCATAGTGTGGTCGATTTGGAAGGAAATGAACAAAAGAATATTCCAAGATGAATTTCGCCAACTTGACCTAATTAAAACTGATATCATGAAGAACATGAGAGAAATAATCCTTACCAAAATCAAAAGAGAGTAGAATGACAGGCCCTCGGCTAATGACTAGTGCATTATGAACCTTTTTGGAATTGATGATGCCACAGGCTCCAATCTTCCTCCGCACCAACAGCATACTACGCCTTCTCTTATGTCTTGGCAGCTCCCTCTCCCAGGGTATTACAAGCTAAATTTTGACAGTGCTTCGCGTGGAAACCTTGGTTTGGCTAGTTTCAGCGGAGTTATCCGTGATGACAAAGGAGAAATTAAGCATGTCTACAGTTGCCCCTTAGGGGAAGCTACCAATAATGAGGCAGAATTTGCTGCACTAGAGCAGGGCCTGCAAATTCTAGTCCGGATGAGGAATGGCACAACTATTGTGGAAGGGGACTCGCTGTTAGCAATCAATTCGGCTAAAAGACTATAGAATGGGTCGCAACCAGGGAGGGTCACCAAACACTGGTGTCTTTCGATGGTCACAACTCTTATCGCTACCCATCTCTCCACTCTCAGTGGGGTTGTGTTTCAGGCTGTTAGGCATACTGCAAATGCTATGGTGGATGTCCTTGCTAATCATGTGGTGGACAACCCAGAGACTATCCTTGACACATGTTGGCAGGACATACCATGTGATAATTTGCGTGAGGAGTGCCTTCATATTTCAGCAAAAGACATAGCTGGAACATCAGACAGTGCGGACAGGTCACACACAATTGATCATTAATGATAGATGAGGTCCAACCGTTTTGGTAATTCATGGCAGTGGTTTCAAAGCCCAATTGTTATAGCATCATTTCTCACCTTCATATGATTCATGATTGCTTTTATGGCTTTGGGCACCCATTCCTACAGACTTGGACAAATTCACTAAAAAACAGTGTAAAAATCCCCATATGTGGCTATGCCCAGTTTTTTCCGCGTGTATACGCAAGTCCACATGCACTTTTCCGCGTATGCCATTAAAATTATTAAAAAATATATAAAACTTCCCTATTTTCGGGCTGGGTTGATGGTTACTCTGGTAGTTCAACCACCCCAGCACGTGGCCAACTGTTTCCAACTGTTGAAACTACTTTGAGGGAGTATAAAAGCCCCTCATGTGCATGGCCTAAGGGAGAGAGAGAAATTATTGATATTATACTCTGTTGGTATTCCCTATCCAAGTCTGAAATCCCGTGCCTCCTGCACTTCCCAGTTCATTATAGGAAACCTTTGTTTCCTCGAGATGCTCATCTTCCTATATGTCATCTCGTATGCACCAGTTCGGAAGGGATCTTAGCGAGGCGAGGGTGGGACGGATCCGGACGACGGTCTGCTCGAAGATCGTGGAAGGATTCAGGTGATCTCTCCACTTATTATTTCTGTACATGCTATTTATAATACAGAAGTACCATCTTGTTCCCGAAATATACGTGTTAGTGTCTACTTGCATATATGAGAATATTTTTATTTAAGCATTCATTATGGTTTATCTAATGTTTCATATGGATTTCACTAACATTTAGAGTAGATATATGCTGTACAACCAGTTCTTCGTGCTTGTTTCTTCTTGTCTTTCAGGTTAAGAAGGAAGGACGGTTGCTGGGGGTTTGGACCCCGCGAGATCTGCTTCAACCGTAGGACCTACGGGTAACTTCCTCGATCTACTCTATTTAGTTTTTCATGAACATGTATGGTTGTGTGAGTCCTTCTTAAGTAGCATTCCCTGCTCTGTGGAGGTTTAAACCCAACAAACCTCTAGGGTGATTTTTCCGGAAACAGAACTGGTGACTCCGCTAGGGATCACATTCTTGTGATTCCCCTGTTGGGTGGTTTCAGCTGTTTGGTAGGTTGCTGACAGTTTTAACTTTCATTTGCAGTCTAGTTTACTTTTTCTCAGTCAGTCTGAAGTCCTGGTTTCTTGTCCAGGCTTGATCCTTTTTGTTTTTTCATTATTTACCTTTGTATACGCGCTTTTTTCTGCACACAGTCGCGTATACACGCAAGTTTGTCTAAAGGGACCCACGTATACGCGAGTTTCCTTTAGCACAGTCGCGTATGCACACTTGTTGCTAAACTGTGAAGTAGCGTATACCTACGCTGATTTTGAAATTTTGGGTTTCTTAACTTTCTAGTCCTTTCTGGCTATTGAGACCTGTTCTTACAGTGTCTTTGTGCTCTCTGGATTGTGAAGGAAGTGGTTTCTGGTCTTTTCTCTCTTTCGTTTGATTGAAAACTAGTCTTTTTGGCAAAGTGTTGTTGTTGGTGCTGGCACTTCTGGATTGAGTACCAAGATCTCGTTCTGAGCATTCTTGGCTGTTCTGCTTTATCAGAACAGAGAGCTTCTTCTCGTTTACTCATTCCTATCTTTGTGTTTTGCTTTGCACTACGTTTTTTGCCTCTTTTCTTGGTTACTTTTCTTGAGTTCAGTAGGCTAGGTCTTGTTGCAACTTTTGAAGAGTTTTTCTTGCTTCTTCGAAGTTTTTGTTTGCGACGAGTTTGCACTATTCTTCTAGGCTGAGTGGCTGAGTTTTTTTGTCTTCTTTGCTCTTATTGATCTTGCTACTAGTTAGCCTTATAATATTTGGAGCATTGTTGAAGTTTGTGCTTGAAATTCAGTCTTGTTTGGTTTGGATTTTGATAGTTGTGCTTGGTCTTTTCGAGCTCTTTCTTTATAAAACATAAAAGCTCAAAAAAAATTTGCTTTCCTTTTTGTTTTTGCATTTCAAAAACTCAAAAAACATTTTTCCTTGTTTTTGTTTTTGTTCTGCATTTTTGTTTTCGTTTCGCTATATCTTTTGGAGCTTTGGTGAAGTTTCTTGCTTTTGGTTTTTGGCTTGATTTTGGAGAGGAGTTGCCATTGATTTCTTCCTCTTGTTTTTAAGCGTTTTCGGTGTCTTCATATTAAGAGTTCTTGTTTTCAAGAACAAGCTTTCTGGACAACCAAAAAGAGTTAAAACTCAAAGAGCTTTTTGGGAAATTTCACTCTGCTTTAGGAGATTTTGCATCTTAGAATTTGCATGCTTGTAGTGATTTGCATTAGGTGCATTTAATCATTTAGTCAGTTTCATAGTTTTTGTGAGTGTGAGCTTGTTATTTGAAAAGAAAAAATACAATTTTTAATCTCGTAGAACCTGTATAGAGATTGCTTTTCATCGAAAGACAGTAACTGCATTTGCATGTAGTTAGGTTTTTATTAATTTCTTTTGCGTCAAAAACACCATACGTTTCATCTCCATGTCCTTGTGACTTAATATAACAGCCCATTAAAATAAGCGATATAATCTAAAATCAACTAGCAAGTTTTCTAAGTGTCATACACCAACTAGCTAGGTTGTAGGGCCTTGGAATAGGTCAGTGGAGAGTTATCTCTCCAAGGCCGCTCAAACAAACATAGAAGTTGATTAATTGAGCGAAATCCAACTCCGTTAGGTGGACCAGGAAAGCTCTCCTCCAGAGATTCAAGCGCGAGGGGAAGTGAAGGCTGAGAAGAGGGATACCCCCTATCTGATTAGCTGAATCTGACTTCAAGACCGTTCCGCCCGGCTTCTGACACGGATTGGTGCCCATAGTTGCCACTCCTAGGTTCCACACAGGTGACTGTAGGGGGGAATACCCGTGGTACCTGAGGCAGACGTTGCATCACTTTCAGCAGTACTTCTGGGGGGTGCCCTTGCGAATCTTGGGTGCTTGAGTCAGCAAAGGCTGTCGTTAGGAGGTCGGCGTAACTGTTTCTGATACCTTCGCTAGTTTTTCTGGGCCCTAATCATCCCAGACTGCTTTCGGGAGGTCCTATATTTCGCTTTCCTATATTTTGGTGTCCGATCCTCATCACCCGGAGCGGAAATACTTGGAGGCTATTTGCTTGATTGTATCTCAGGGATTTTTATTTTAGTGAGTGCTCTTTGCTCCTAGCTTGCCTAGCTTTTCACTTTTTTGAGTCTAATTTAAAATCTATAAAAGTGGCTGATCAAGCGCCTCGACGATCGAGGAGAATCCGAGGGTTATCTCCCGAGAGTCCAGAGCCTTCTTCGAGAAGGCGTAGGAGTGATTTAGCAGGTGGTTACCACCCTGTGGCGTCTGACGCAGTGGAGAGAGATCCTCCACAAAGGTCTGAAGGTTTCATAGTTGATTCTGGTGTCGGTTCCGAGAGGAGCGTTCCGCTCACCTCGCGAGTTTTATTTCCTCAGGAAGAAGATTTTCAAATTGAAGAAGTACCTGAACCTCCTGTGTCAGGTCCATCTCCTCTTCCTCCTGATTATCCGTTCGTTGTGCAATACATCGGACCTAAGTCAGAGAGACCGGAAGATCCTCCGTATTATTCTTACCTTTCGATGGCCACGACTGGGAATGCGGCTTCTGCTATGAGTGCTGAAGGCATTTAGACTCCTGCTTCTGTTGAAGCAGGGGGCACTATTGCTTCATCTTCGATTGCTTCTAGTGCTGCTATGTTTTGCTCTGGTTTCACCCAAGCACATGCTTCTCAATCTGGTCCCTTCTATTTCGGAATGCCCACTAGTGGGATTCCTTCTTTTTCCTTTTCCGCTGCTGCACTTGGGTCTACACCCATGTCTTCCATGGCTAGTGGGTCAGCTTCGTTTCAAGGGTTCCCATTCGGAACTAGACACATTCCTAGTTCGAATCCTTCGTTAGGGTCCTTTCCGTTTACTTCTCAGACCTCGAGTTTCAACCCTTGGTCTAAGGGGCAAAGTTCGACTACTTTTACAGGTTGGAACCCTGTATTCACTACAGCGGGGGCAGGGAATCAGTTTTACGCAGGTCATCAAGGGAATAATTCTTTCCCTTCTTTGAGTGCTTATTAGACTTTTTCTCCTCTGTCTAATGCCTGGAACCCCTATCAGGGGCTTTCCTCTTCATTTAATACTTCAGCGGGGGGAACTTGTCTGGGCTTTGGTAACTCGGCGTGGGGAGGAGGTTCTTCTCCTTTATCTACGAATTCTTTCTGGAAACCTGGTGCCTCATCAAATCCAGGGTATTCTTTTCAGAATGTTGGAAATCCATCCCATCAAGGATGGAATCCTCAGGCTCCGCCTCGATTACCTTTTCTGGAAACGTTAAACTTGCCAAATCTGTCGAAGTTGACTAATGATCCGATTCGTTATAGTCCGGGGTGGCCTCCGGTTCCCACCAAACTTCCTTCAGACATTCCAAAGTTTGAAGGTAAGAATGGAGAAGATCCGGCTGACCACATCACCACTTTCCACTTATGGTGTTCTTCGAACTCCCTGATCGATGATTCGATTAGGTTGAGATTATTTCAACACACCCTAACTGGAAACGCTGCCAAATGGTATATTGAGCTCACTGGGGGCAGTTTTGCTACATTTGGAGAACTGGCTGTCACATTTCTAAACCATTTTCAGTTGCCTGTCCGATATGAGGCTGGGACGGAACTCCTGGCTAATTTTAAGCAGGACGAGGCAACTCACATTTCTGACCACATTCAGGAATGGAGGAGAAGGAAGAGGCTTATTAAAGCTCATATTCCAGGTGAATTCCTTCTCGAGTGGTTTCTGAAATCTCTGCAGTCAGACATTTCAAAAGATGTATCCCTATCTGGGGTATTTTCAGAGGAGCAGGCCATTTTTAGGGCCCAGCAATTGGAACTGATCTATTCTCAATCTGGGGTCCTTTATAAATATTTTCCCAATGAGCAGGCCATTTTTAGGGCCCAGCAATTGGAACTGATCTATTCTCAATCTGGGGTCCTTTATAAATATTTTCCCAATTCTCCTCGCTCCAAATTAGATTTATCCAAAACTAAGCCTGGTTCGCATGGTGATGGGCTTGTCGGATCGATCAATAGTGGTGCAGCCTGCCTGCTTTCTCAACTGCAGCAGTTGTCTTTGCAATCTGCTCCTTCTAGTCAGGCTGTGCCTACAGAGTCATCGCCTTCCCAGTCTTTGTCCATAAATGCTGTCCAATCTTCTGATCCCAAAGGAAATCAACAATCCAAAGGGAAGAAGAAAGGAAGAAATAACAAGAAGAAGGGCAAGAACGGGAAGGGTAATGCAAACAAAACCAATGAGCGTGTTGGTGAGGGTCCAAAGGAGAAGAAGAAAGTGAAGTTTCCATGCAAGCTGTGTGTTGGAGACCATCTCACGCACCTTTGCCCTAAAATTCAGGATGCTCAGCACTTGTTAGCTCAGCAGGGTTCTTCTAGTTCCCAGGTTGTGTTAACAAACCCTTTTCCCCAAGGGCAACAATTAGTTGTTGGCGCGAACCAAAATCCCGGGGCTTCCTCTGGAGGCACCCAGGAAGGGGAAATTCCATCGAACATTTTCATGATGAGTGCTCATGTGGATATCGCTACGAGATACCGTGATTATGGCGGAGAAGAGTCTTCGAAAGCTAAGGAAGTCCCTGATGCTACTGAGCCGCTTCACATTACGAAGCCTACTGTCGAGTTTATGCCTCGGATGCCCAAAGAATCTGCTAAGCGGTCAACGATTAATCCAAACGCTAGGGCTGCCCAGAACTACTCGATTGTGGAAGATCTGGCGCAAAGTCCTTGTGCTATGTCGGCTTTAGAGGTACTCCAGTCTTGTTCGGCTCAGCGCAGTGCTTTGCTCACTGCCATTGGGGCTATTGATCCAAAAAATTCTCTTCTGATTACTTTTGATATGACTAATTTTAAGAAGAGACTTCCTCATCACATGGCTTTTCATATTAAATCATCGTACTGGAAGTGTAACATCTTTCGGACGGTTGTTGATGAGGGTGCTTCCACATGCGTGATGTCTCTCGCATGCTGGAAGACACTTGGATCTCCCAAAGTTGTTCCATCTACCACTCTTCTGACTACGTTCGACGGTCATTCTCACAGGCCCCATGGTATTGTCCCAGCTTTGCCCATCTGTGTTGGGGGAAAAACTGTCAATATAGAGGTTGAGGTAGTGGATGCAAGCTTGGACTACAACCTTCTGTTGGGGAGAAACTGGATTTATGAAATGGATGCCATTGCATCCTCATTATTTCGAATTATATGTTTCCTCCACGAAGGGAGGATCGTTACAGTGGATCAACTGGACTATCCTCCTGTAGACCCGAATGCATCTACTGACTCATCTGTTCCAAAGTTGGATAATTCTAAGGCGCCTGTTGAGAATTTAGGAGTTGGAATGTATTCTTCCCTGATGGGTAATTTTGATCTTCCTCCTCCTGCGGTGCATATATATGCTATTTCATCCACCAAGGATCCTCTTCGAAGAGAGTTCTTCAGAACTCATTATTTTTCGGACCCTTGGACCTTGCCTTCCCCTACCACCACTTTAGCGGAAGGTCAAGTGGGTGGAATGGCATTTCCTATTTCTGCAGCTGAGATTGCGTATTAGTCTATTGTTGACTCTGCAGAATCCATCCCAGCTCCTCTTTCACCAAAAGAGTTGGATGGCGATGTGGCTCCGGCTTGGACACTTACTTCTTCTTCGGCCCAGGATTGTCTTGATACCACTCTTCCATCTGAAGAGGCCATCCTGGAAGCCATGACTGGTATAGATAGACCGTGGGATGATTTGCATCATCGGTCTTATTTTTTACCTGACTTGAGCGAAGTTGAAACAAGTTTTCCAAGTCCTCCGTCTCCTGGTCCTGTTCACCCAGTCTTGAACCCCTTAGCACCAACACAGGTTTATGCTGAAGGGAACATGGCTATGATTTCTCCTACTATCCCAGTGAACATTTCCAGGGATCCCAATATTATCGAGAATGTCTTCATTGGAGCTGAATGTTCCCGTGAAGAGATTCAAATTTACACCGAGCTCTTTAAAGAGTATAGGGATGTATTCGCTTGGTCTTATGAGGAAATGCCTAGTATAGACCCATCTATTGTCCAGCATGAGATCAAGACGTATGAAAACGCTAAGCCGGTGAGGCAAAAACTTTGTCCGGTCAATCCTAGGAAGGCAGCAACTATCAAAGCTGAAGTTGAGAAGCTGCTTAAGGCGGGATTCATTTTCCCTGTTCCTCTGACTGAATGGGTTTCAAATCCCGTTCCTGTAGATAAAAAGCAAGGAACGATTCGAGTGTGCATCGATTTCAGAGACCTAAATAAAGCATGTCCTAAAGACAATTACCCCACACCATTTATCAATCAGATCATTGACGAGTGTGCCGGTAATGAGATTTTCTCCTTCATGGACGGTTTCTCCGGATATAATCAAATTACTATCCGTCCCGAAGATCAACATAAGACTGCCTTTATTTGTCCCTAGGGTACGTTTGCATACAAGAAGATGCCTTTTGGTCTTAAAAATGTTGGGGCTACCTTTCAGCGGGCCATGTCATACGCCTTCCATGACATCAAAAAGATTATCGAGGCATACTTAGATGATTTAGCTGCTCATTCTCGAAAGAGGATGGATCATCCTGGTCACCTTCGGAAAATATTTGAAAGATGTCGTTTCTATAAGATTAGATTGAATCCAAACAAGTGCGTTTTCGCGGTTACATCCGGTCGGTTATTGGGATTCATTGTGTCTAGGGAAGGGATAAGGGTAGATCCCTTCAAGGTTGAGGCAATACTTTGGTTGCCTCCCCCATCCTCTATCCATCAGCTTCAAAGTCTACAAGGAAAGTCTAACTTTCTTCGGAGGTTTATCGTCAACTATGCTGAAGTTACAAAAGGATTTATGAGATTGTTGAAGAAAGGAGTTCCTTTTCTTTGGGACGACTACGCTCAACACTCATTCGATGCCTTGAAAAAAGCATTGACCTCTGCTCCTTTATTGAGTCCACCTGATTATAGCAGAGATTTTTTTTGTATTTGGGAGCAGCAGAATCTACCATTGGTATGGTTCTGGTTTAGGAGGATGATGCTCTTGTAGAGCATGTTATTTACTACCTAAGTCGAGGATTGGTAGGACCTGAACTCAAGTACACTCCGATAGAAAAGTTAGCTTTAGCAGCAGTTCATGTTGTGCAGCGACTCCGGCATTACATTATTCTTCGTAAAACTTATGTTTTGGCAGCAGCCAATCCATTTCAGTTTGTCCTCAGTAGGCAAGTGATTGGGGGAAAATACAATCGATGGATTTTGATTTTACAGGAATTTGATCTTGAGTTTCTATCTGCCAAATCCAAAAAATCATTAGTTTTCGCGGAATTGATCTCCGAGTTGCCCTGTGGGGAAGAGATGATCTATGATGAGTCCTTTCCAGATGAACACTTGTTTCGTATCTCTTCACAGGATCCTTGGTACGGAGATATCATTGTGTATCTCCAGACTACGAAGTTTCCCTCCACTTTTTCGAAAGATGAGCATCGTAAGTTGCGTCACTTGGCCAAGAATTATTTGATTATTGGTGATGCTTTATACCGTCAAGGGGTTGATTCAATCCTGAGACGCTGCTTAACTTTCGAAGAAGCTGAGGCTGTGCTCAATGATTCCCACAGTGGAGCTTGTGGGGGTCATTTATCGGGGCTTGCTATAGCCCAAAAGATCTTGCGTGCTGGATACTTTTGGCCCTCGATTTTCAAGGATTGTATAGAATCGGTCAAAAAGTGTCATCCGTGTCAGGTCTATACTCGAAAAATGCACGCTCATCCAGCTCCACTTTTTCCAGTCATTACTGTCGGTCCCTTTACAAACTGGGGTATTGATTATACTACTTGTAACCTGCCTTCGGCTAAAGGTCACAAGTACATTATTGTAGCAGTAGACTACTTCATGAAGTGGGTCAAGGCTATGCCTACTTTTGGGAACGATGGTGAGACTGCACCTCTTTTCCTCTTCAACTAGGTTATTGCTCGTTTTGGTATTCCTCGAGAGATTGTCACTGATCATGGCAGTCATTTTCAGAATAGTATGATGGCTGAGTTGGCTCTCAAATTAGGTTTCCGGCAGGAGCATTCATCTCCGTATTATCCTCAGGCCAATGGGCAAGTGGAAGCCGTGAATAAATCCTTGAAGACAATTCTTCAAAGGACGATTGATAAAGCTAGATCCAACTGGCATATTATGCTATACCCTGCACTTTGGGCATACAGGACGTCAGTGAAAACTGCAATTGGCTTTACTCTGTTTCAGCTAGTGCACGGGGTGGAATCCGTATTTCCCATTGAATGCGAGATTCCTTCTCTTAAGTTAGTTGTTGAACTTATGCCTGACACTTCTAGTCTTGCAGAACGACTCCTTCATCTAGAACATCTCGATGAGCAGCGTCGGGATGCCGCCACGATGAATGAAGCACATAAAAACCGAGTTAAAGTTCAGTACAATAAGGTGGTCAAGCCTAGGGTCTTTTTGGAAGGTGACCTTGTTTTGGTCTATGCCCAAGAAAAAGATGCCCTGGGGGCAGGAAAGTTTAAGTCTATGTGGTATGGCCCCTATATCGTTAAAAAAGTCCTTAAGAAAGGAGCATACACCTTGGTTGATTTCGAAGGAAACGAGTTGCCGGAGCCTCGAAATGGGCTCTATTTGAAGAAGTATTATGCCTAGGCTTCGGCCTGGCATGTTGCTTTTGTATATAGTAGTTTTTTGCTTTGTACATATCTGGTTGATTTTCTATCTTTGATGAGTTGGTGATGTTTTTGATCTACTTTGGCAGGTTGTGTTGGATGTCATGAGTCATTTTGGTTTCGCCGATGGTACTAGTATACACACCCGGAACTTAGCTTCCGTGGCTTGGGTGCTTCATTATCCATCCGGTTAGCTGTTAGTATCAAGAGGGGTCTGCATTGGTCCTGCTTCCAATAATATAGCAGAATACACTGCAGTTGTTCATCTACTCTCGGAGGCAATATCTTTGGGTGTTGATTCATTGGTAGTTTTCTTGGACTCTCAGCTGGTGGTGTCGCAGTTGAACAATACTTATCGGGTTCGAGATCCATTTTTACTCCGGTTGTTCTTGAGGGTACGTTTGTTACAAAGGTCATTTCAATTTTTAACTTTCATTCATATTCCTCGAGCTGACAATTGGTTGGATGACTCATTAGCTAATCAAGCATTGGATTGGCGTATTAATCATTCCATACAATAAAATTTAGTCATCAAAAACATCATACATTTTGATACATTTATCACATCACATCAAATATTGCTGTATATATATCATCAGAGTGTTCAAAAACTTTACAAAATTTGGATCCATAAGGTCATACAAAACTTGAGCTTATACCCCAATCATGTTCAGTCTCAAAAAAGAATATACAATCATCTAATACATAATATCTGTCTACTCCTGAGGTCCCTGCCCAGAAGTCATGTTCCTATAGAACGTGACCGCAGTGGCAACTCGGCGGAATAACCGTACCCAGTCTCGAGGCACTCCTACCACCCGTCTCTGGATGGCTTCCGGCAGGTCTTCCACGATAGCCATAGGTATTTGGTGGGTTAACCCCTCCAAATTCCTCTGCATAGCCTGGAGGGTCCTGTCAGAATCCACTGTATCTGCTTCACCCCTGCGGTGCTTGTGGTGCGGGAGACCCTCAGGTCGAACTGGTCCAACATCTGAATCATGATAATTTTTAAATTGTCAGTCATTATGAATCCAATCAAAAACATGTTTGTTTTTCATTTTTTCATACATATTTGAAAAAATCCAAAAAAATTATATAAGTCAAAAAAATTTTCAAACTTACCGACTGTACCCCATGATGTGCCTGGTGGAAGAACTAGATCTGGATCTCCACGAAAGTCCATCCCGACATAGGGATAGTCGTCCACTGCGATGATTTGTTCTCCCCACCAAAGGAAGAACTCGTCGTCCCACGTGGTCCGGGGTACTTCACTACCCCCCAATCTCTTCATCATGTCTGCCCAACGGGCAATTCTTGGGTCCCTCGGGCTATTGATGGTAGAGCTAACTCTGGGTCTCAATGCTGCTATCTTCTCAAAGAAGAATGTTGTCAAAATAGTACCGTAGCCAAAGTGTTTGGTCTTTTCTTGGCGGATTGAGGTCAACTGTTGCTTCATGTTTAGTAATAGGGCGATGCACCAATCATACACATGAGTCAAGCACTCTACTGCTATGCTCATTTGCGTCCTGGACGCCTGATGTAGGGAGGAAGATCTTGCCACTCTACCGATGGTGAAAAGGAGGATTTTCATGTGCAAATCCCTCAAATCTTTAATTGCAATCTGAGTTCCAACCTTTTTGGAACCCTCTACGCAATACACGTGGACATAATCTTCCACGGTTAGCCCTCCTAGGGGCTTCCCGTGCAAGTCTACTGGTTCCCCCCTTCGGGAGAGTCCAGTGATAAAATATATGTCTTCCACTTCAATGTGTATTGGCATCTGATCAATAACAAAGCAATCTTGGTCTAGGTCCCAATAATTGACGAGCATTTCTAGCAACTGAACATTTCTTTTCATATTTGGCATTTTGAAGAATTTGAACAATTCGCAATTTCGAAGAATATTTTGCGATGCTCGATCTTGCATGACCTCTTGGTCAATTGCGCTGTGTTCACGCTCTCTCCATGAGATTGTAATCCTATCAAAATTCATTAAATCATGCATTAGCCACACATTTTTGATTCGGACCTGCGCATACGCGACTTTTCCTTTGCACAATCACGTGTATACGCGACTTTCCTTTTACCAACCCACGTATGCGCAAGTCCGCATTTTTTAGCAAGGGTTTTAATGGTGAAAATCACTTAATTTTAATTTCTAAACGGACAAAATGATTTGCAAGGATGATTGAGGAGCCTACCTGAAAATTCAGTGTGTTTCAGCGGTCGATTGTTCCTGATTTGACAAAAGAAGTTTTTTGCTCCAGAGCACTTTTTCCAAATCAGCAATGCAATAATGAACCAAATGAGAGGTAATTTGTCTATTTATGACTAAAAAGTTGAAATTTTTTGCAAAAACTCGTTATGCTTATTTTTTCAATCTATCTTAAGCTGCATAACCCGGATGCTTGGAAGTGCCCAGTTTGGTATGTTTTCAGGTACATTTTGACGATTTTGAGATTTTTCCCGATTTTTTATCCATGATTACCGACTCGTCACGGCAGGTGTGTGATCTTCACTGGCATATAGGTTAGGGAAATCACTTTCCGTTGCATCTTGCATTCTGGCCTCCATTCTGATCACTTGCCATAGGGTTGATCCCATCAGGTCATGAGTATTATACCCATTTCACTCGCCGATTATTTAATCATGACTTGATGGTAGAGCCTTCCTTTACATGGGCTTCCTAGTTAGTTCCTCGCTATCACTTGTTGCCCATGCTGCGTTTTATGTAGGCTCGGGAGTCCTCTTTAGTCCCGCCATGACTTATGTGTTGAAGCTTCATTCTTCTTCTTCATCACTATCATTTTTTCTGGCTTTTACCCTAGAGGCTCCCTGGTGTCGTTAAGTTGTATTACTGCATTGCATATTGGCTACTTGTTTATCCTGGCCTTTAGCCGGCTTCATTTGGACTCGATGTTTAAGCCAACTTTTGACCTTGACTCTGTGTACAAGTTAACCATTGCATGCACTTAGCTATCACAACTTGACACCTTTTACCCATGGATGGAACGTTCCTCTGAGTATCACTTACCAGTTTTCGCCACCTTGCATTGAGCATAGGATTGTTCCAATCCCAGGAACTAGTGCATCTGATTTTTTGATACTCGTTCTATCCATTGTACCATAGCATTGTTTTATTCTTTTTCAGGCTTATTATATGAAAAAGACAAAAAAATCAAATATAACAAAAAGAGCGGGAACGGGATGTATCTTCGTTATTTTGATGGCAGTACAGAGTCAGTTTGTCGCCCTTGAACAAAGCACATATACTTATATATATCTCCTTCATTTGGGATGGTTCTAGTTTGACCTAGGTTCAGCCTTTACCATGTTTCACTTGTCAGTTCTCCCCCGGTTGGTTATCTCTTCCAATCATATGGAGAGTTTGTTTTGCCTCCTGCAAGACAGACTTATACAGTGTCACTTTTTACCGCCATGGTCATCACAGAGTCGTGCTTTTGTTCAAGGGAAGTCTAGCCTGAGTCGGCCATTCTGCGGTGTCTCTTGACTCATTATTCAGTCGGCCTTCCCGGTCTTGTCAGTATCATGTTCTATCACATCAGATGTTTTGATCTTCTGCTCGTGCTGGTTTGAGAAGGTCCCCATTGACTTCTTGCCGGCGGGTTTGTCTCTTATCGACTATGACACATTGCTCTGAGAGAAAACCTAGAGCCGCACCCTGGCCCTATTTCCATCATTGATAGGTGACCTTGTGCTCAGCATTTGATCATCATTATGGGTCTTTGATTGAGTGGTTTCCCCTGTGTTCGACGTCAGCACACATTATCACACTTGGGATTCGTGCAGTACCTTGATTTCCATTTGACCCTATCGGTGGATTTCTCGCCTCTGTGTCAGCTTTCATTATTGGTTGGTTCGGAGGGTTTCTTCCGTGCGCTAGCTTCATCTTGTGCACGTCGGAAACGTACTTCGGTTTTGGTTCCATCACTCTACTTCGTCCGATTCCTTCCAAATCTTGGCCTGCGGGTTACACTCGCGCTGGACTGATGTGGGATGCCTTAATGCCTTCCTTCCAGCAAATCTTTTCCCATCGACTCCGACTCATTGCTCTGGGAATAAGGTCTAGAGTCTTTTGTCAGTACCTTAGGGTTTGCAGTCATCAGTGGCAGACTCTTCGCTATCGACAGTGGGGATTCATCATTGCCTCTTGATTGGTAGATTCTTTCAAGTGTTCGACTTCAACTCATTCATTCGCACTTGTTAGATTGTACTGGGGCACCTTGACACTCATTATCATTATCGGTGGGTTGTCTCGCGTTGGTTAATGGTATACATCATTGACCGGTAATCCAACGATTTCTCACATGGTCGACTTCAGCTCATTTATTCCCATTGTGTAGAATTGTGCTATAGTGATCGGTGAAGACCTCGGGTTGCATCAACATTCTTCGGTTCACTTTTGACAGTCTATTCAGTTTCTGCCAGTGATGCCGTCCACCCTTATATGTTGCAGTTCAGCACAGCAGCATCTTATATGTTGGCTCCCGAGTTGCGTGATTGTACCGTTTGTTCCACCTCTTATGATTCGGTACTTGGAGATTCAGTTACTTATATGATCAGACATCCAGTTGCACCATCCTTGATCAACTTTCTATATGTGATACTTGGACATTGATTCAGACTTATATTTCCGGGCCATGCTCAGATGATTCATTGTGTACTTTCAGTTCAGCTATACTTGTATACATGTTGGATCTATTCAGTACTTTCTATATGATGTATTTTTGATTGAGCATGGGTATGCCCGCCTCAACTTGAGTTGACTCTTTGTTTTCTTTCATTGGTTTTTGGTAGGCTGAAATCTGGTGAAGTCCTCTCTTGTCCTTGCGAAGTTCTTTCTATGTGCATAATAGATTTCGGCCATCATGTACCCCTTCTGACCTCATATATTAGGGGGCATCTGTTATAGCATCATTTCTCACCTTCATATGATTCATGATTGCTTTTATGGCTTTGGGCACCCATTCATACAGACTTGGACAAATTCACTAAAAAACAGTGTAAAAATCCCCATACGCAGCTATGCTCAGTTTTTTCCGCGTGTATACGCGAGTCCACATGCACTTTTCCGCGTATGCCATTAAAATTATTAAAAAATATATAAAAATTCCCTATTTTCGGGCTGGGTTGATGGTTACTCTGGTAGTTCAACCACCCCAGCACGTGGCCAACTCTTTCCAACTGTTGAAACTACTTTGAGGGAGTATAAAAGCCTCTCATGTGCATGGCCTAAGGGAGAGAGAGAAATTATTGATATTATACTCTGTTGGTATTCCCTATCCAAGTCTGAAATCCCATGCTTCCTGCACTTCCCGGTTCATTATAGGAAACCTTTGTTTCCTCGAGATGCTCATCTTCCTATATGTCATCTCGTATGCACCAGTTTGGAAGGAATCTTAGCGAGGCGAGGGTGGGACGGATCTGGACGATGGTGTGCTCGAAGATCGTGGAAGGATTTATGTGATCTCTCCACTTGTTATTTCTGTACATGCTATTTATAATACAGAAGTACCATCTTGTTCCCGAAATATACGTGTTAGTGTCTGCTTGCATATATGAGAATATTGTTATTTAAGCAATCATTATGGTTTATCTAATGTTTCATATGGATTTCACTAACATTTAGAGTAGATATATGTTGTACAACCAGTTCTTCGTGCTTGTTTCTTCTTGTCTTTCAGGTTAAGAAGGAAGAAAGGTTGCTGGGGGTTTGGACCCTGCGGGATCTACTTCAACTGTAGGACCTACGGGTAACTTCCTTGATCTATTCTATTTAGTTTTTTATGAACATGTATGGTTTTGTGAGTTCTTCTTAAGTAGCATGCCCTGCTCTGTGGAGGTTTAAACCCAACAAACCTCTAGGGTGATTTTCCCCGAAGCACCAATGTACTTAGGCTTGTGTGGAAAAATGTGGGAGATTTATCACATTGACAAAGGACAAAACACCAAGTCTGATAATTTGAAGACATGCCATCATCAAATAAAGAAAAAGCATGGCAACTAGGGTGAAACTGACCGAAAGGATCGGAAAATCATCCTTCACCTGCATGCGAACTAGACTGTCAGAAGAATGGAAAGAATAGGGAGATCACTTCATGCCAAGGCTCTGCATATCAACTTTATGCTTATAAATACAGTGCTCGGCAGAAAAGGAGACACGTTTTCTTGTATGCACTCCATCCTTGATCCTTCTCCTATTAGTCTTGATTCATGTTTTGTTATTTGTAACCTAGGGAAGAGAGGGCTGAATTGCACTATGGCTAATCATAACCTATGAAGTTCCAAGGTGGCCCGTGAACTGCAGAAGGCGCTGGAAGGCTTCAATTCCTCTGTTTCTAGCAAGGGGAAATAGAAAATTGAAATGCTACAAATTGAAGTGGATAAATCTAGTCAAAAAGTGGACAACAGTGTCATTCGTGAAGAAGTGGACTGGTTAATGGACCCTAGGAATCCGACTACCAGATCTACCCAATTTTTAAGAACCCAAAGTGTGGCCTGGAAAATGAAAACCATGCTGGCCAAGGCGATGAACATGTAGGAGTCAGCTTTCAAGGAAGCATACCAGGCAGGAACCCTTGCCTCTGCTAAGAATTCAGCCAGGCTAGATAGCCTGGAAATTACTCTAAAATCCTTGGTTGAAGAGATAAAAATGCAGTTGAATCATCTTGAGGGGTTCATTAAGCTTTTTGAGCTCTATTTGAGGCACGTGATGAACATTTCGATAGAGGTACCTGAAGAAAACAATAGGACCACCATTATCCATCGCTTCAAGCCTTGGAGTGTGCCCAAGAGAGAGGATACTGCAGGCCCGAGTGCTGATGGAGTTTCTGTTGGTGCCAAACCTAAAAAGTAAGCATGATGCTCCTAGTTGATTTTCTTGTGTTGCTCTGGGTTTGGCTGTTAGGAATTTTTGTCAATGATGGTTTTCTTTTCTATTTAAGGCAGTTCGTTTGGGTTGGGCTATTCTTCTATAATCTCAGTCCTGGGAAGAGGACTCTTTTTGTAACTCGGTATAGTATGGCTCCTAGACAGTGTTGGCTTATATATAGATGTTATATTTACTTGTCTCTGTTGAAATTTTCCTCTGATAGGCCTTTCCCTCTATTTCTCCTTCTTTTCTAGAAAAGGCGGGTCCTTTTTGTAAAATTATGTACTCTTTTTTTGATCGAATACAACTGCTAATTTACACAAAAAAAAGAAAATATTTTTTATTAATATTGTATAGACATTTATTTTTGTTAAAAGAACATTTACCTTGGGCCTGGAGTATGCCCTAAAACTGCTTCTTCTTGGCTAAGAGCTCGTCTTCCTCGGACGTAAGGAAACAGGTTAACGACTCAAGACCCAGAGGCATCTGACAGGAGTGAAAGCCTGCCCCCTTACAGACCACCAGCGGGTTATTCCAAGTGGCATGGTTTTCCTTGAATAACGGTGATGAGTCAACCTACATTCATGGATAGAAGCTAGAGATGGTTGTCCTCACTGCTAGTTTGACAACTAAGTTATGATAGGTTTTCCCACCGTGCTAAAAAAAAGGACATTTACCTTTTTTCTAATAACTAGCACAACCACATTTACCAATGTGGCTGATATACATATATGAAACACATGTACAACTACATTTACCAATGTAGTTGATATACACTAATAATCCTATATCAATCGCATTAATAATTATTAGGTATATCTTGTTAATTAAAAATTAATTATATATGATTCTTAACATATATATATATATATATGAAACTAAAATATAGTTAACATATAAAATAATAATAGCAATCACTTATTATTAATAGTATTTACTTATCTCTCACAATTATGTTATGTTCAAGATAATATTAAAAATATATAAAGGAAGTTGTCTTTAATGCGATTTTTTGGAGTTTCTAGTGGATTTTTTGGCCGGAATCCAACTTAAACATTTGAGGTGAAATCTTGAGTTGTGTTATTTAAATTGGTTTTTTGACTGCATATATGGATTCAACAACCTAAAAAAATCCTATGGCACTTCAATTGTGCAGAGTTTACCCATCAAACTTGTGATATCAATGAATTCCTCCCAGATTTTAGACAAATTAGATCAAAAAAATAAATCGGAAAACTTTTCAAAAAGTCACATTAAAGATATATATATAAACCAAAAGGATAAAGACTATAAACCCAAGAATTACTATTATAAACCCAAGAAATTATTAATATTATAAAACCAAGAGATTATTAATATTATAAACTCAAACGAATAGTCAACCTAAGGGATTAATAAACCCAAGGGATTATTAATATTACAAAAACAAGAGATCAATATTGCAAACCCAAGCAATTAATCAACCTAAGGGATTAATAGACCTAAGAGATTATTAATATTACAAACCCAAGGGATCAATAAACCTAAGATATTATTAATATTATAAACCCAAGGTATTAGTATTATAAACCTAGGGGATTAATAAACCCAGTGGATTAATATAAATAGTAGAATTAATATTACAAACCCTAGGATTAATATTAAACCCAATATTAAAAACCCTAATATTATAATCGCAACATTAAATTCTAAAATTATAAATCTAATATTAAACAAAATATTAGAAACCTAATATTAAACTCCAATTTTCTAATTTCACATTACAACGTTCAAAAAATTGCAATGAAATGTAACATTGAAAGAATCATTATTAGAATGATTATTGCATTGAGACAATGCTTGTCACAATGCAATGCTGGACAACTTTTTAGACAAACGTGACATTAGACTTTGGTTAACCATGATTGACCATGGTTGACTAAGACTAACAATGATTTACCATTATTGACAACCGTTAACCATGGTTTATTTTCATATTAAGACAATCTTTGTATACAAATATGAACCCTTAGATTAATAAACCCAAGGGATTGATATTATAAACCCAAGGGGTTAGTACTAAAATCGAAAAGGATTATAAACCCAAGGGAATAATATTAAAACCAAGGGATTAATATTATAAACCCAAGGTATATAAACCCTAAGATAGATATTGTAAACCCTAAAATAAACATGGCTAACTGTCGTTTACCATGGTTGATTTTCATATTGAGATCATCTCTGTCACAATGTGACGTTGGACCATCATTGACCATGATTGATTTTCATAGTGAGACAATATTTTCCATAATGTGACATTATACCATGGTTGACCATGATTGAATATGGTCGAAAACTATTGGCAATGGCTTACCATTGTTGATGAAGGATTACAATGGTTGAAAATGGTTGATTTCCATATTGGGACAACATTTGTCACAATGTGACATTAGACAATTGTTTACCATTGTTGACCATGATTATAAGTCGAACAAATTGATATTAAACCCAAACATTAATATCATAAACCCTATGAATAATATTATACCTTATGTATATGAACCCTTAGATTAATAAACCCAAGAGATTGATATTATAAACCTAATGAAATAATACACCCAAGGGGTTAATACTAAAATATCAAGTAATTATAAACCCAAGGGAATAATATTGAACCCAAGGTAATAAACCGTAAGATAAATATTGTAAACCCTAAAATAAACATGGTTAACTATGGTTTACCAAGGTTGATTTTCATATTGAGAAAATATTTGTCACAATATGATGTTGGAACATGGTTGACCTACCTGGTTTTCATATTGAGACAATCTTTGTCACAATGTTACAATGGACGATGGTTAACCATGATTGAACATGGTCGGCGATGATTGACAATGGTTTACAATTGTTGACCATGGTTGACGATGGTTGATAATGGTTCATTTTCATATTGATGCGATCTTCGTCACAATGTGACATTGGACCATGATTAGCCAAGTTTGAACTTGATTATAAAATAAAGGTATTTATATTAAAACCAAAAACTAATATTATAAACCCTATGAATAAACCCAATGGTTTACCATTATTGACCATGGTTTACTATGGTTGACCATGGTTTATTTTCATATTGAGACAATCTTTTCATAATATGACATTGGACCATGGTTGACCATTATTATAAACCCAAGGGATTTACATTAAACCCTATGAATAATATCATATTATACCCTATGTATATGAACCCTTATATTAATGAACCCAAGGGATTTATATTAGAAACCCAAGGGAATAATAAACCCAAGGTGTTAATACTAAAATCCCAAGAGATTATAAATCCAAATGAATAATATTAAACCCAAGGGATTATAAGACCAAGTGAATAACATTAAACCCAAGGGATTATAAACCCAAGTGAATAACATTAAACCCAAGGGATTAATATTATAAACCCTAAGATAAATATTATAAGCCCTAAGATAAATATTGTATACCTTAGAATTAGCATGGTTGACCATGGTCAATTTTCATATTCATAAAATCTTTGTCACAATGTGATGTTGCAACATGGTTAACCATGGTTGATTTTCATATGCACGCAATACTTTGTCACAATGCAACGTTGTACCATGATTTATTTTCATATTTAGAGAATCTTTAACACAATGTGACGTTGGACCATGGTTTGGTCTCAGTGGACGTTAACCATCATCATCATCATCATAAACCATGGGGATTTGTATTAGAGCAAAGGATAAATATTATAAACCATATGGATAATATTAAACCCTAGGAATAAGAACCCTTCGATTATTAAACCCATGGGATTGATATTATAAACCAAAGGGATTATTACTAAAAATCCAAGGGAATTATATTAAACCTAAGGGATAAATATTATAAACCCAAGATATATAATTCTTAATCTAATTATTATAAACCCTAAAATAAACATGGTTAGCGAGGGTTTACCATTCTTGATTTTCATATTGAGACAATATTTTCCTCAATGTGACATTGGACTATGGTAGACCATGGTTGATTTTCATATTGACACAATATTTGTCACAATGTGCTATTGGACCATGGTTGTCCATCGTTAACCATGATTATAAACACAAGGGATTTTTATTAAACTCTAGGATTAATATTATAACCCCTATGAATAATAGTATACCCTAGGAATACAAATCCTTATATTAATAAGCCAAATGGGTGGATACCCAAGGGAATCATAAACCCAAGGGATTAATTCTAAAACCCCAATATTTTATAAACTGAAGGGAATAATATTAGACCCAAGGGATTAATATTACAAACCTAAGGTATATAAAACCTAAAATAAAAAGGTTTGGATAAAATAAATATGGTTGACTATGGTTGACTATGTATGGGAGCAATATTAAACCTAAGGGATAAATATTATGAACCCAATTTAGTTAATTAAATCCATGGGATTTATCTTAACCCAAGGATTAATATTATCACTACAAGAAAAAAGGACATTGGTGAGGGGCGAAAATGGTCACCATAAGCTCATTGGTGAGGGTCAAAAGAGCCTTCGTCACCAAAAACTGAACGTCACCAAAGGTGGCATCGTCGAAAGTATAGGTGTTGTGGTGACATCCAAAGTTCGTCACCAATAATGATTTATAGTGACGGATAGTGACCATCACCATTTCATATGAGCAATGGTGACGGACAATAGCCTCCGTCACCAAAAAATTGAACGTCACCAAAGGTGGCGTCGTCGAAAGTATAGGTGTTGTGGTGACATTCCAAGGTCGCGTCACCAATAATGATTTATAGTGGCAGATATTGTAGTTCACCATTTCATATGAGCAATGGTGACGGACAATAACCTCTGTCCTGGGAAATGAACGTCACCAAAGGTGGCGTCGCCGAAAGTATGTGTTATGGTGACATTCAAGGTCCATCACGAATATTGATTACAATGACAGATAGTGACCGTCATCATTTCATATGAACAACAACGATTTTTTGTGATGGACCTTTCATGGCTGTCACTATTGGTGCATATATATGGCAATGTTCATTGACCATCACCATAAACGCATTGGTGACATCAAGGTCCGTCATGAATAATGACTATAATGAAAAAAAGTGACCCTCACCATTTCATATAAACAACAACGATTTATGGTGATGGACCTTTAATGGTCGTCACTATTGATGCGTATATATGGTGGTGTTCATTGACCGTCACCATTTCATATTTTGGTGAGGGTCAAAAATGTCACCATAAGCTCATTGGTGATGGGAAAAAGAGCATCCGTCACCAAAAACTGATCTTCATCATTCCCTATATATGAATATCGGGGCACGATGGAATCGAACCACCAACCTCCTGCTTGTAAAGCAAGTGCTCTTCCATTGAGCTAGCACCCTTTAAAGAATTAGACTTTAAAGTAGCAATTGCCCCTAAAGGTGCAAAGATACACCAAAGGAATAAGAACCAGGAAAACCGAAAGAACTCAGTGTCCTTGATCCTATTTTTATTCTACGACACTCTACAAAGTATGATCTTTATCTATGACATATTTGTGCTGAGTGGTTCTAATTTAATAGTAAATGTTATATTAGATAAAATAAATGAATAACTGAGAGGCCTTACGGGCTAATTTTTAATCCTTGCACAAAAATATCTTAATATTCAAGTCTATGGAACAACTCGTTCAAAGTTCAAATTGAAGTAGATTTTAAATGGAAAGCCTAAAACTAGCTAAGTAGTTCACAAGTTAACATTTTGTATATAAAATCCGTTCAATTTATATGACAAGTTATGCCATAACCTTGAAACTATTTTCTTAGCTAAAAGATTTTCTTAAGTCAACAATGACAAAGAAATATAGTCATGGCAAGCAAAATTCTCTTGTTTTTTCTCATGAGGGTGCATGTAACTTGATAAAGGTTGTATGAGAGTATCAAACCATAAACAGTTTCACTAAAACATGGAAATGAAAAAGTCTTGTTAAGTAACAAAGGTTTAGTTGAATATATGAAAATCATCAAGCTAAATGATATAATTAAACTAAAGGTGACTGTAAAAAAATGAAATTTCCATCATATACATACATCGGCGTATGAATTTGCATCAATGTATTGAAATAATATGAAATTTTCCTGCAAGATAACATTTATCATTAAAAAAATCTGATCAAACATGAAGAAATATCATGAATCCTTCAGATTTATATTGCAATATCCATCTTAGATCAATAGATCCAGAATCTTAAATATTCTTATAACTAGCAATTGCACCAAGAAGTGCAAAGGAACATTGGAACATGGATAAGACAAGTGGGGAGATTGTATAAAGAAATAATCAAGAGAAATAGACTAAAAATGAAATACAACCCATGTGAGGCTAATTTAAATTCAATTGTTGGGAATTTTCAAGTGAAAGAAAGTTTGTAACTGGTGTCCGGCAAGCAAGACTCACAAATATTGTTATAGAGAAAAACTTGGAAGTGCAATTGAGGTTTAAGGTTTGATGATGTTGATGAAGCACATATTCTACTTGGTGAAAGTGGCCACTGTGAGTATTATTGGGGTTCAAGCTTCTATGGGCAGGATAATACTTTTGAGCTTGAAACAACTTTGCAAAATATAGCTTTCAGTTCAAATGGTGTAAATACATATAAATCAAGCAATTTGAGACCTTTAAATGTATGGTCAGAAGCAACAACTCCAGAATCTGTGCAAATTATTCTAAAATCTATTTGAAAAGAGGAAATTAATTTGATCATTGAAGGAAACTTGTTTGGACCAGACATTGGTGAGTTGATAAGCAACTCAAACAATTGGGCAGCGATTACTATGGTGTATTTTGAGGGCTCAAAAGTGTTCACGCTCTAGATGGCTATATATTTCGGAGATGGGTTTGAAAATAATTGAAAGAATCGTATACGAGCAATGAGGGTGGTGGAAAAAAAAAGATACGCAATTTTTGAATGCCTCGACAATGTGGTTTATTGTTCTTTGTCATAATTCCTCCTTAGTCATGGATTGCGAGGCACACTGGAAATAAATGTTCTTATGATTGGTCTGTTAAGTAGACAATTTAAAACAATATACTCATAACCTAGCCTGAAAATGTGGTGAAAGTAAATACGGAAAACAAGAATAGTGGAAATGATGATTTTGGATTTCAAACTGAAGGAGCATATAAGGGCGAGGATGAAGTGCTTTTGAAATTTCAGTGGGCAGACGAGACAGAAAGGATGGGTTGCAACAAGTTTTAGGAGTCTCGGGATAGAAGAGAAGGGAAAAGAGGTAAACTTCAAGTTCAAAGCAGAGAGTAATGATCCCTTGAAGGAGAGATTTTGATTCTCTTGTTCAATCTCAGCAGGAAGTAAGCAATGCCTTTGGTCAAGTCGACATTCAATTGTCGGATTCTCTATGGGATGTAGGTGATGGCATTAGCCAAGAGAAGCAGCTGGACAGGGTTTCACATGAATATATCCTTTCTTCATGAATGCAATGATTATCGGAATTATGTTCAAATAAAAGAGATGGGAACAATGTGCAAGAGGCTTATAATGTTTGATATGCAAAGAATAGAATATTCAAAATAGTACACATCATATGAGGAGGAGACCTTTAAATCAAGCAATTTGAGACCTTTAAATGGGTGCAAATATATATAAATCAAGCAATTTGAGACCTTTAAATGTATGGTCAGAAGCAACAACTCCAAAATCTGTGCAAATGCTTCTAAACTCTCAATTTAGACTGCTCAAGTGCTTACCAAATGAAAATCTCTGACCAAAATTCTAGTTAACAGGCACAATGAAAATAATTAGTTGTTGAAAGATTCAGGATCTGTTTATAAAAATGTCATGGAAGAGGAGTTTGCAGTCAGAGATGTGGAAATGGTGAACGATAATGAGTGTGTTTGGAAAAAAAAAACTCCTAAGTATGCCCGAGTAAGTGTTACAAAGTTGTCATCAACAACCTTGAGTCAGAGAGAAGAGGAGTCTTCTATGTTACCATGGACTAGTGAAAATATGGCACATACATGTAACCATAAACTAGCTTCTTATATGGAGAAATCTGAGATAATTTACATGGGCAGTGTAACAACTCGATTTATGGCCTCTGAAGTTCAAGAACCAGAGGATATTTCAAGGCTACATTGTTTCCCTCAAGACAACTTCGGTGAGTACTATATTATACAATAAAGACATTACTGAGCCAAGTAAAGCTAATTGTGCACCAAAAAAAGCGTTATCTGCAATACAAGCACGTGAATTAAAAGGTGGCCATTCTTCTCCACACAAATGAAAAACATCACTTGAAAAACATTTGTCTGTTGGAAGTGCATTCTATGTAATAACATGTACTTCTAATTACCCAGGTTATGAGGAAGTGGCAACACAGACACTGCATGTTTTTCTTCTTGCCAACTTACAAGTTGAAAAGGCATGTGAACAAGCCACTCACTATCATAATAGTGGATCACAAATTAGGAAATCACTTGGCACTGATATTTTTACTCTTGAAAATGTTCAGGATCTGAATGTTTCATTATTGACAGATTCTAAGAAGTTTGACAAATCTGTCATTGCTAATTTGAGTGAAAGTGATGCACTGAAAAAATCAGAGACTAAAAAAGTTTCTACTTTAATAGAACCTTTACCTTTCCACAAGGTGAGCTATTACAAGTCTTAATTATTTGATCTAAATATCTAACACCCAAGCATAGTAGAACTCTGTTGGAACATGAATTTTAGCTCTACAATGTCTTTAGTTTCGTAATCTTTCATTGCTAATTTGAGTGAATGTGATGCAGTGAAAAACTCAGAGACTAAAAATCAGTGTTACACGGGGACTCGTCCCCCCCCCCCCAAGGGGTCTAGAATCCTCGCCCCCCCGCGATTCGGGGTCTTGGGGACTTCTAGGGGACGTTTCCTGACGCTCCCAATTTTCGAAAATTTGGAGGGGACGTCAAGGGGGACGTTTCCCCATCTGGAGGGGTCAAGGGGGCATGAGGGGACGGGAGGGGACGTCAAGGGGGCGTGAGGGGACGGGAGGGGGCATGAGGGGATGGCTGGGGCAATAGATATTCTCATTTAATTCTCTATCAAATATTTTAATCAGTTACAATTAGCACCATATCCATTTACATTGTACTTTAATCTGTGAGTAGTAGATTGAATATTGGGAACTACTAAAGTATTTCTGGAGAGCTCGACTTGCCACTAGACCTTCATTGTGATGTCAGTTGAACAAAACGATGTTTTTTTTATTGGTTTCTTTCTCCAGCTCCGTTTGCTTGCTTCTCTCCAATAACCTCTTCAGATATAACAGCCTGTGATTTCACTAAAGCTGTAATTGGAGGAGAATTTATTATATCTCACTCTTAAAATAATTTTAGGTGAGAGAAATAGTAGCGGAAACCAAACCTTATAGTGGAATGTCATACTTATGGTTGAGGCATGCTAAAGCAACAGTGTACAGAATGTTGAAAAGTGCACAGAACCCAATCAATGCTCCAATTCCAGTCCAATAAAATTTAACTTCAGAAAGTAATCCATGAGATTCTAGGATAGCACGTCCAAGTGTTTCAATGGAGTTGTTACTGACAGGATGCACAAAGATGAAATATTTACAGGAAAGGAAATATTCAATATTTCTTTCCTGGGATTATGATTATAGGACACTCTATCAGTACATGATAACACATACTTTCTCCCATCTAGGAGCTAGAAATCCATTCACCACTCTAGTGTTTTGGCCATAGGACATCAGTGAGCACCAATATGCCCAAATCCACCAGCTAGGTATGTTCTCTGTTCTAGAAACATGAATAAAAGGAACCATTTTTTCAATTTTGTAACCCGAGTTCTAGTTGAAAAGCTCAATATTAGTATAAAGTATATTTCTTTAGAGTAAATAACTATCTTTGCATATACTATAATGTCAAATACCTCTTGATACCACAAACCCTCCAAGAACAAACACAATGAGAAAAGTGAATGATCCAAATGTTTGTGAGGCAATCATGTTTCGACCCAATGAGGCTATGAATTTAAAAAGTGCCAACGACATCTGATGTATCACAAAGAGGAGGAAGTATTGCCTAAAGAACCTGCAACAATCAAGGCAATCTCCTAGATTGCTCATTGAATATTTTAGTGTTCTGACAACTAAAACATTTAACAATCTTGATGTTCCTGATTTAATTTTCTTTTTCATAGAGCTAATTTTGCAAAGGAAGATGTTACATTTTGTTTCCATTCTTCTATCTATTCATACATTAATAAAACAGAGACCAAGTATATATACTATATAGGCACCATTCCACATAAAAGGGATTTGAAGTGTTGTTTTAATGCCAAGATCCTTTGGAAAAATGCAGTCTCTATAATTAAACCAGTTCATCTAGTTCTATCCCATCTCTGATACAGTCCTGTAACTTTCTTGAATTGGGAGATCAATGAAGAGATAATAGATTGTAAACTATATTTTCAAATTTCGATTCATTAGGCAGGTTGCCAACGTTGGACATCAACTTTAAATAGTGAAAATGATAAGCATGGTACAAAATGAGACCATACAGAACAAAAACGTTGGCAGATAGAGGCGTGGATGAAAATTTTCAAAAGAAATTATGTGCCCAAGACAGCAGGATCTAATCCCACAATGGTTGATATGTGTCTATCACTCACGTTCCCTGATACAGAGTTACCAAAACAACATGCTATATTATCCCATGGAGACAATATTTCATGAGGGACAGAACATAACAACATTATGTACTCCCAAGTGGTAGCAAAGGATAATTTTCAAAGTTAATGAGCAATAATTATTACAGTCCTATGCAATCTTGGATGGACAGATCCTTTGAAGCTTTCAATCTTGAAGAATTGCTTGGAGAAAAAGTGCATAGCACTTTGGAACAGTTCTAACCCTGTCAGCAGAGGTGCCTCAATAAATGTGCACTACAGATCCCTGACATCCTTGGTTGCTCTGAGCAAGGATCTTATAATGAATGGTCTCAATATGAAATGACCCCTCCTCTTCATGAATTTGGTAATTTGATATATTGGTATATATCTCTTCTCTCTGATTGAAGAAGGTCTTCCACATTCTCTTCTTTGACCTAAAGCTTCTTAGAAGTTTGATGTTGCAATCACCTCATGTAAGTCTCATCTCTAATCTAGGTAGCTCATGATGATTACCAATGCAAGGCTTCAGAGGGATATATGATGATTGGGCTCAGCTATCGATAACATTTGTCCAAATAAGAGGGATTTAATGGAAGACTTAGATTTGTCCTTAAGCACAAAACAGAGTAGCTGTTGAACCTAGTCATAGTCAACTCTGATGTATGCCTTGATACAAAGGCTTTAAGACAATTTAAGGATAAGCCTCATACATATATATTGGATAGCTGATGTATGCCTTGATACAAAGGCTTTAAGACAATTTAAGGATAAGCCTCATACATATATATTGGCTAGCTACTCATTAAAGATCAAGTATGATCTGAAGTTCACTATTGGTCTAATAAAAGGAAAAGTACTATATCTCCTGGTGACCATCTTCATTTCTTTGTATCACAAATCAAAGGCTGATGTTTGTTCTCTAGAAGCACCATTGCAGCTGAATGTATAAAACAACAAGCATGAATTTCTATAACAATGCCAACAACTGAAGAGTTCATCTCAGACACCAATTTTACTGGTTTCTAAAGAATATAATCCCCACTAGCAGGAGATCTTTTAGGCATTGTCCAACCACTATATTATATTGACAAGAGATTCCCATTTGCAGTACAATTATACCAAAGAAAGCAATGCCAAAAAAATATGCCAATGACTACTCTTCACAACTAAAGGACACATTGTATTGAAGTCATTCATTTCTTGCTATTTTGTGATCTATTTTTGCTATTTCACATTAATGGAATTCCTATACTACAATATGCATGCATTATGGTACCCATTTTCAATGATTATGAAACCACAGAAATTGGAGTTCAAATTCTCAATAGAATTTAATTGGTAAAGGGCAAACAGATGTAAACAATAATAATTAGCCTCGATAGTTAAATAAAGAAAAATTTATAATATTCAACATAGTAGAACAAGGTAGACTAGTATAAAAAACTTTTAGAATGATTTATCTACATCCTTTAATATATACTCTATCTATATTACTCTTGGCCTCTAGGAAGAAATATAGGGTTCATGCCAAGCTTGTAACTAATGCATTCTAGTTCACCTCCTTTTGCAAGCACCGTGACTTCCACATATGCATAGGAGACCTTGCCAATTTGACAATAAAAATATCTTGAAGGCATGACATCCTTTGAAGAAAACATTGGAATGGTTGTTTGTCTTTGCATCTATAAAGGATAAAAATGGTGACACTATAGACCTAGAGGTTGGGTTTAATATAAAACCACTACAAGTGATACTAGCATATGTTTCTGAGCATTTCTCTGAATCTAAGGGAGCAACATTTGATTCTTGAAAGTTCACTACTCATTAAGTCTTTTCTCAACCTTTATCCTAAGAATTTGTGTATGGAAAAGATCATGAGATTCGATTCCATCTTGAATTTCTGTCTTGATGATTGCAAGAGGCAGGTGCTACCAATTCTGTTGCATTCAAGGAATTTCAGCTTCATACAATCTAAAACAATGTCAGTATTCTAGTGAAACAATGGTTTGGAAGTTTTGAATATCCACCATTGACATATTGGATGCCATTTTCATGATCTTGGCTAGTGAAATATTTGTGCTTATAATAGACTTAGATTTGAGTAATGTCTTCAACGTGAAGGAAATTGGTTCTAAATTCTTGAAGACAAGGACATAATTATCTACTAGAAGCAATAGTCTTGGTGTGTAGGTGTTAACTGGGAAAATTACTATTCATGACAAATTCTTTCAAAACGCTTCCAGCTCTGTAAAAACAGTGAATACAGAGTCTCAACAACCATTGGGTTGGAAATTTTCTACTGGATGTTATATAATTAATGCAATAGATAATGGCAAAGCATGGATTGATAGAGGCGTGGATGCAAATTTTCAAAAGAAATTATGTGCCCAAGACAGTAGGATCTAATCCCACAATGGTTGGTATGTGTCTATCACTCACGTTCCCTGATACAGAGTTACCAAAACAACATGCTATATTATCCCATGGAGACAATATTTCATGAGGGACAAAACATAACAACATTATGTACTCCTAAGTGGTAGCAAAGGATAATTTTCAAAGTTAATGAGCAATAATTATTACAGTCCTATGCAATCTTGGATGGACAAATCCTTTGAAGCTTTCAATCTTGAAGAACTGCTTGGAGAAAAAGTGCACATCACTTTGGAACAGTTCTAACCCTATCAGCAGAGGTGCCTCAATAAATGTGCACTACAGATCCCTGACATCCTTGGTTTCTCTAAGCAAGGATCTTATAATGAATGGTCTCAATAAAAAATGACCCCTCCTCTTCATGAATTCGGTAATTTGATATATTGGTAGATATCTCTTCTCTCTTATTGAAGAAGGTCTTCCGCATTCTCTTCTTTGACCTAAAGCTTCTTAGAAGTTTGATGTTGCAATTACCTCATGTAAGTCTCATCTCTAATCTGGGTAGCTCATGATGATTACCAATGCAAGGCTTCAGAGGGATCTATGATGATTGGGCTCAACAATCGATAACATTTGTCCAAATAAGAGGGATTTAATGGAAGACCTAGATTTTTCCTTAAGCACAAAACAGAGTAGCTGTTGAACCTAGTCATAGTCAACTCTGATGTATGCCTTGATACAAAGGCTTTAAGACAATTTAAGGATAAGCCTCATACATATATATTGGCTAGCTGCTCATTAAAGATCAAGTATGATCTGAAGTTCAATATTGGTCTAATAAAAGGAAAAGTACTATATCTCCTGGTGACCATCTTCATTTCTTTGTATCACAAATCATTTGCCTTAAAAGAGATTGGTGGTTTGAAAGTTTTCAAATTCTAGTCTTGGTTTCAAGAGAATCTGGTCAATCGCTGGAATGAAGTGGACTTATGTTGAACTATAACTCTCCAGTTTAAAGATTTTCTACACAATGTATCTTTGGTGACCTCGTGATAATTCTTGGATCTGCGAAGATTTGATCTGTGGCCATATGGAATTGGATCTGCAGCTCTTTGTTGTTTGATCTACATCCTAGGTTAATCTGTATTAATTCAGTGGCAATCATACAAGTTTTAACAATCCAAACTCATCTTGGCCTGTGACAGTGACATGGTTGGGTGACTAATGTGATCAAACTCATAAGGAGGCCGGTTATAACATATGTCTTTTTAAAGGCACAAATCTTGCAAATAAATCACTGAGGCTAGTATTTGTCAAGTCTCGGTCCTTAAAGCTCACTTCTGGAGTTTCCAAAGTCGTTTGAAATTTGTGGAAGGTTCTATATATATACTCTGTCACAGTCTCATTGAAGTGGACCATTCAAGCTTCATTCCAATTTCTGACCGTTTCAAGGACTGAAAAAATTCTTGTGTTGAAGTAATTTGATTACAGTGCATTGTAATCTCTCACCAATAAAGTAGTACCTTCAATGCTAATAAATTTGAATATCATGTGCATTGACAGAATTTCCTTGACAGCAAAGTATGAAAATATCACTATGTATCATGACAATTTATCTCCTTGACACTGATGACTACAGTGTAAATATGATCTTGAATTAGAGGAACACAGTATGACCCTTTTGGTTAGTACGTGTATGGTGATCTCTATGTATTGATAATATCTCTAAGCATTGTCTTGGGACTGTAGGAGTACCAAGCTCAAAATGACAATAAATCTAGGTTGTGGTCCACATGGCACAAGCTTGTGAGTAACAATGATATGCTTGCGAAGATATTATTTGGGTACACTGCTCATTTTATCTAGAATTACAGTGAGATAGTTGTCCGATAGTTGGTCATATTACAGTAGGAACGTCATTCATATAGGAAATCTAGTTTTTGACTGAAAATGAGAGCAGGGCATAAGGAAAATCATTGCCACAAGGTAAAACTATGATTGACAACTTCTTATTGGAATTTATATTATTTGGAGTTAAATACAAACTATGATTATTTGTGGTAATGCTATGGATGTTGGAGAATAGACATTCAAGAAAGTTTGTCACTATAACACCTCTACAATGTAGCTGTAGATCCTTTTTCACCTTCGTTTCTATTTTCTGCAATGGCTTGTAGTGGTAGCATGATGCGTGCATTAGATATTTGCTTCGAACCTAGTATTTTCAAGAGGCTCATAACCTGTTAGGAAAGAACTCATTTTTTCATAAGAGGCATTCCTAGAAAAAATTGGTCAAGAGGCCAATCTGCAAGACAAAATTATAATATACTGTGACTTCTCCAAAGCTTGAAACTTGTTCACTGGTTGATACTTCACTAGTCATTCAATAATGCAGCAGTCTTCAGAAACCAAAACACAGTGGTGAATTGCAGGTCATGTTTGCATTATGCTAGTACAAGCTTAGTCTATTCAGAGGCCTACCATATGCAACAAAAGAGATTTGCAGAGAAGCTTGCCATGTGTGTAGGTTTTAACCCTGAACATAAATTATCTACAAACGAATCTTATAACAGAAAATAAACAATAGCGAGAGCATAAAACATAAAACAAATCAACACAGAGATTTTCCCCTGGATCCCAAATCGGGACGACCAGCTTTATTTTTCATTATATTCCTTTTAGTGTTACAACACATATATATACATGCCGGAGCATACATAAACCCCAATCCATTAACCTTGGATTAGAAAATAACTGTAGTTCCCTTGACCAGATCTACAAAAATACCAGGGGCCGAAAACCATCGAACCCCAAAACCATGTGCAAAACCATGCACAAAACCATGGGCGGATCCGCGAATGAGTGGGTCCGCACAAAAAACAAATATTGGCCGGGGCGCTGCCCCAGACCCCAACGGTGGGGACTGCTTCGCCCCTCGTGACCCCCCAGCTATGCCCGACGCAACATATAGCACGTGGGGCCAATCGTGGAAAGAATATAACACATACCCAACATTCTCCCACTTGTTGTTTTCTTTCCACAGGGGGCCACAAGAGAGCTTAGTCATTGGCCCAATTCTTCAACACCCATTGTTTCTCTACACCAAGAGAACTTCTGAGTGCTCACAAACTTTGTCAATGCATCTGCAACATTCTTCAAAGTGTCCACCTTTACCAGCAACACCCTTTTAGCCTCAACCATATCTCTAACAAAGTGATATTGAACATCAATGTGCTTTGTCTTTGAAGGGTAAGCAGGGTTCTTAGCCAAGAAAATTGCACTTTGGCTATCATAATCTATCCTTATAGCTTGCTGTACCAACCCCATACTTGAACACTATCTCTACAACCAAAGCTGCCCTTTGCTTGCATGATGGCTGTGTATTCTCTCTGTGGTTGAAGAGCCTCTGAGACTATCTTTTCATCATTTGCGCCTCCCGAATAGGCTAACCCTTTCTTGTAGATCTTATTTGGTCCGGATCTCCAGCCGAGTCTGCATCAACAAAAACACGAATGTTCAACACTCTTTCCAATCTTGGTCTTCCCTGGTAGCACAAGCCATAATCACTAGTGCCATGCAAATATCTGAAAACCCACTTCATTGTTGTCCAATGCTCCTTCCCTGGGTTTGAAATAAACCTGCTCAATACTCCCACTGCATGTGAAATGTCTGGTCTAGCACAGACCATTGCATACATCAGGTTACCCACTGCACTTGCATATGGAACACGGGACATATCCTCCTCTTCTTCTTGTGTCTTGGGACAATGTTCGGCGGTGACTTTACACCTATAGGAGTAGGAACATTCACTGGTTTACTGTCCTGCATATTGAACCTCTGTAATATAGTCTCGACATACTTCCTCTGGTTTAACCAGAGCTTCCTCTTTGCTCGATATCTCTTAATTTCCATACCCAAAATATAGTTTGCAGCACCAAGATCCTTTATGTCGAATTTGGAGAACCGTTGGGTCTTCAAATCTTGGATAATTTCTTTGTCATTTCCAATCAATAACATATCATCCACATACAGGACCAAATAAATAACACGGTCACCAATTAATTTAAAATAAACAAAGTGATCCTCGCTTCTGGTGAAGCCAAGTCCCCGTATATAGGTATCAAATTTCTGATACCACATCCTTGGTGACTATTTTAACCCATACAGAGACTTCTTCAACCTGCATACCAGTTCTTTCTTACCCTTCACCATAAAGCCTTCGGAGTTTGCTTCATGTAGATCTCTTCTTCTAGATCCCCGTGAAGAAATGTTGTCTTCACATCCATACGATTTCTATCTCAAAAATCAAATGCGAGCGTAGATAAAAGTAATCCGTACTTTGGCAACAGGAGAAAAAATATCACCAAAATCAATTCCCGGCACCTGGGAATAACCTTTTGCTACCAACCGAGCTTTGTATTTCTCCACCTTGCCTTCAACATTCATCTTCTTCTTAAACACCCATTTGCTCCCAATGGGCTTCCTTCCAGCCGGCAACTCCACCAGATCCCATGCATCGTTTTTGTGCAAGGATGCCATTTCATCAACCATGGCCTCCTTCCCGAGTTTTCCATCCTCTGAATCTACTGCCTCCCTGACAGTTCTGGGTTCATCATCAGTTATAGTTAAGGCAAAACCTGAACAGAAAGCAGATGGACTATACCTTTCTGGTTGCCTTCTTTCCCGAACTGATCTTCTCAAAGCTGGAGTTTGTGGCTCTTCATCTTCTGAGTGTTCTTCTGTTGTAGAGTCTGATTCATCCTCCTTTAGCTCAAACTCTATCTTCTCAGGGTCCTTTGGTAGGACTTCATATTTAACAACATCTTTCACTTCTCTAAACACCACATCTCGGCTGTACACAACCTTCCTTGTTTCTGGGTTCCAAAGCTTGTAACCCTTTAAACCATCCTTATACTCAATAAAGATGCACCTTTCAGATTTATTATCCAACTTGGTCCTTTTCTCCTTTGGAACATGTACATATGCATCACATCCAAATACCCTTATATGTGAAAGAGAGGGTTTCTTACCAGTCCATACCTCATGTGGAGTCTTATCCTCCAACACTGATGAAGGTGATCTGTTAACCGGATAGCATGCAGTCTCCACTACCTCCGCCCAAAATTCTTGTCCTAACTCGTTACCACTGAGCATGCTTCTTGCCTTTTCCATCAGTGTTCTGTTCATTCTTTATGCAACTCCATTTTGCTGAGGTGTGTATGGAGTAGTCTTCTGTCGTGCTATACCACACTTCTTACAGAACTCTTCAAATTCATTCTTGCAGAACTCCCCACCATTATCTGTCCTCAGCGCCTTTATATTCTTCTCTGTCTGGTTTTCCACCAGAGCCTTAAATTCTTTAAATTTGTCAAAGACTTCGGATTTCTTCCTCAAGAAATATATCCATGTATTCCTTGAGAAGTCATCTATGAATGAAACATAGTACACAAACTTTCCCAGTGATGGAACTGACACAGGTCCAAACACATCACTGTGCACAAGTTCTAATATCTTGTTCGCCCTCTTAGCACCGGAAGGAAAACTCACCCGATTCTGCTTCCCATATACACAATGTTCACAGAAATTGAAATCCAGAGAGAAATTAGACATACCTTCTACCATACCATTTCTATGTAGTATCCGAAGGCCCTTCTCTCCAATATGTCCAAGCCTTTGATGCCATAGCATGGTCTTTTCTCTAGAGACAACTAGGCTTTCTGCTCCTCTTTCAAGAACCACAGAACTGTTACACCCATCAATAACAATGCTACCTTGTAGCTTGTACATAGTTCCAGTCCGAACTCCCCGCATTAATACCAGTGCTCCCTGAACTATCTTGCAGGCATCTTTCTCGAACACTGTTTTTACACCTACATCATCCATCTTGCTTACAGAAATCAGATTTCTGGCCAATGCAGGAATATGCAGAACACCAGGAAGTGTTCTAATCCTCCCACCTTGTAGCTTCAACTTGACCTTTCCACGTCCGACGATTCTGGCCTTCCTATCATCCCCTAGGAAGACATCACCACCATCATATTTCTCATACTCGCAGAACCACTCCCTATTGGGAGTGAAGTGAAAGGATGCACCTGAGTCAATCAACCATGACTCATGATCTACATGTGTATTTGAAGAAGAAGCCAAATACACATCCCCACCTTCATCCGAGGTGGTTTTTGCCTCTGCAGAAGGACCTTCATCGGATCCCTTTCCTTTCTCAGGAGCTTTAGATCTGCATTCCTTTTTGTAGTGCCCTTCCTTTCCGCATTTCCAGCACACCTTTACAAACTTTCCAGGAGATTTAGATCTCCCTCTATATTTAGATCTCCCACTCGAAACCTTATTCTTGTTTCTGTTCTGGGATCTTCCTCGTACAGATAAGGAATCTCCATTCTGACCCTCCATATTTCTCTGTCTCATTTCCTCCGACAGCAAGGCTGAGACAATGTCATCAAAATTCAAGGTAGTTGTATTGCTACCTATTGCAATAACGATCGGTACGGTAGGCTTTCTGATAGCATGCACTTATCTTCATGCGAGATTTTAATATCAACAGACGACGGTGACTTACCATAGTATTGAAGGCGTTCGGATGTCTCATCTTAGGGTCTCCTTCCTTCATCCTCGAGTTTTATGTGACTTTTTCATGAGAACAACATTTACGAGAGACTTAGATTGGTACAAAGTCCCAAGTTTTTCCCACAAATTCTTCGCGTAGCTTCCCCCGAGATACATTCAACAATGCGAATGCGACACACACGAGCGTATTGTCTTGGCCTTCGTCCGGTTTCTTCCGTTGTCGACATTGCCGTTGGTTTAGTACCTGGATCTACCGCGATCCACTGATCTTTATCCACCGGCAGATCCTCCATCTTGAGCTTCCACAACTCAAAACTCTGACCATTAAATTTCTCGATCTCTATCTTTCCGCCGCTCGCCATCTTCTTTCACCGCAAGAATCGATCCCGCGGATCTCCCACTGAACAGGGTCTACCACAGGCCCGAGCAAAAAACCCTCAACAACAAAGGCGTCCCCTTGAAGCCGACACAGCTCTGATACCAAATGTAGGTTTTAACCCTGAACAGAAATTATCTACACATGAATCTTATAACAGAAAATAAAAAATAGCGAGAGCATAAAACATAAAACAGATAAACACAGAGATTTTCCCCTGGATCCCAAATTGGAGACAGTGACTTGATTTTCATTATATTCCTTTTAGTGTTACAACACATATATGTACATGCGGGTATATGACCCCAATCCATTATACAGTTAAACATAGCAATGGTCATGACCCGAGATCTACATACAAAATACCGAGGGGCGAAAACCATCAAAAATAACGAACCCAAAACCATGCAAAAACCATGCACAAAACCATGGGCGGATCCGCCTATGAGTGGGTCCGCACAAAAAACAAATTTTGGCCGGGGCGCTGCCCCGGACCCCAATGGTGGGGACTGCTTCGCCCCTCGTGACCCCCCAGCTACGCCCGACGCAACATAGAGCGCGTGGGGCCAATCATGGAAAGAATATAACACATACCCAACAATGTGCACTATTGGAATTGTAGGACAAATGAAATAGTTAGTTTATATATCTTCAGCGATTTTGAATTAGGAAAGAAGCCCTTAAAATGTTGAACTTTTGGGAAACTATGCAATGATGAGTGCTTTCTATGTCCAAGATTATAATGATGCATTTTAGATGAATTTCTTAGCTTTCACTGTCTTCAGATTTTTGAATATTGATCTTATTAGAAATTGTAAGTTAAAGGTAATTTTTATTGCAAAATCTATCACCCCTATGGCATCATAGGTATGGGCACCTCAACGTGACCTATCTCTCTCAGTTGCCATGAGAGAAACTAGTAGATGGACTTCCGAACATTCTGTAGAAGATCCACAGAGTTTGCAGAGCTTGTCAGGCAGGGAAGCTACATTGAATACCATTTTATGAAGGACAAGCTTGGAGAGCGTAGAAGGTCCTTCAGTTGGTACTTTCAGACATATGTGGACCAATGAACATGACATCAACCACTGGTGCTAGGTACTTCCTTTCATTTTTTGATTATTTCAGTAGAAAAATGTGGGTATATTTTCTATAATTAAAATATGATGTGTTTAATGAATTTCAAAAGTTCAAAGCATTAATAGAGAAACAGTTAGGTTGTCATATTGCCTCTCTTAGATATTATACTGGTGGGGAATTATACTTAAAATATTTCAATAAATTTTGTGCTAAACATGGGATCCAAAGACAATATACTACACCTTACACTCCAAAACAAAATGTATTGGTTGAGAGGCAAAACTTTACTATCACAAAGATGGCTAGGTGTAAGTTGCAGAAAAAGTCTATTCCAAATAGGTTTTGAGCTGAGGTAATGTTCACAATAGTATACTGGCTGGTGAAATGAAATATGACACTTTGGTCTCAAGTTGGAGGACCAATTCCTGTAGTTGCAATGCCAGCATATGCACCTGTGAGGCAAAAATATCCATTTTTTTTATTGTTCCCTAGACATTCTTCAATGTAGGGCAAGGGCAAGACATTTATTCATTCCATGCAGATATATATAGGCCACCTACTAGATTGCTGTCATCTACAACTGCAACATTTTCATATCCAATGCAGTCACCCTGTTTTCTGTACACTGGGCACCTCTCTGGATGCAGCTCTGCCTATTTTCCTGTTGTGTTTGCACCTTTCTCGGACTCTTCAAGTTCACTCCAAGTACTTCTCAGATTTCGACCTCTGGTGAAATTCTTCCACCCCATATCCGACATCCTTAATGGGATTGACAAAATTTCCAACTCCCAATAATGATATAATCTGGTCCAGGCTAAACTTAGATTTGAATTCTGGGACAGAGAATTTTGAGGCAGAGGGTAAAGAAGAAAGAGCAGGATCAAAACATGCAGTAGTTTTGGAAGGTCCTTTGATAACAGATGGGCAAACTAGAGTCATCCAACAATCATCAGCATCAACAGACTCTTTTAAATAAGGTGGGATTTAAATAGATTTGAAAACAAAAAAGAGACATAAAGATAGCCAGGTTCTGTAGGTGTTGGTAGCTTTTTTTTCATGGGGTCTGTCTCACCCAAAGGGTGTTGCTTATTGGGCACATTAAGTTGTACTTGAATCCCAATGTGATGTTAATAGAGTTGTTTAATCCCAAATGGCTTAAGCTGTAGATAAAGGTGTACTGGATTGAATCTGAGATCGATACAAGGCCAGAATTGCTCATGCAGATTGAAATTCCCATATCACTAATTTGCCTCTTTTTGGGCGATCCTGCTGCACTTTTTACATGTATGCTTATTGTAGAAGTATGAACGGCACAAGCCAGGTGTTTGACAAAATTCCCAAGAAAAATGTTACCGCATGGAATGTTATTATTAGAGGTTGTGTTAGGGATGGACACTGCCAGGAAGCCCTCAAGCTATATTACCAAACACAACAGGGGGGACTTAGTGGAGACACACCTTTCCAATTTTCCTCAAGGCATGCGCTGAGATTGTGGCCCTAGAGCAGGGCAGGGAAATCCACAGTTACATGGAACACCATGACTACAGGGTATTTCGAAATTAGAAATTGTGAAGAGGAAGGAAAGGTACTTGACGAAATGTAGCTGGAAAGGTCAAAACCCAATGTGATAAATTGGAGCGTGATGATATCCAAGTATGAGTTGAATGGTCACAACAATGGTGTAGTGAGATCTTTTCTAAATGCAGCTGGCTGGAGCGAAATCCAATTCAATCACTATTTTCTAGTGCTCTCGCTTCCTGTGCAAAATTAGCAGTGCTGCAACAACAAAAAATGGATGATGCATATGAAGTGTTTTTCAATATGCCAAAGAGGGATCTGATTTCATGGAATGCAATAATTTCTTTTATGCATTGAATGAATATTGTGATGAGGTGTTGGCGCTCTTTTATCAACTTCAAAATGACAGGAATGAACCCAGATGTAATTAAATGGAGTGCAGATATTGTGAGGTATACTCAATTTGGTCATAATGTTGAATCCATGGAAATATGCAGTTGAATGCATGTTGCAGAGGTGAAGCCTAACTCTATTACCATAGCAATTATTTTTCCTTCATGTGCTGATTAGTAGCTCTGTAGTGTGGGTATCGAATGCATGGGCATGAGGAAGATGCCCTGACACTCTTTTATGAAATACAAGAAGCAGGCATTAAAGTAGGCCATATCACCTTCATTGCTATTTTATCTGCCAGTGGCCATGCAGGACCAGTAGATGAAGGCTAGCATCATTTCAATCGAATTAGTAGAAAGTTTGAAGTGAAGCCTAGAGTGGAGCATCATGCATGCATGGTTGAACTCCTTGGCCACTCAAGACGCTTTAATGGAGCATATGTGACATTTTCAAACATCTATGCTACTTCTACGGGATGATGTAGTCAACGTGAGAAAGCTAATGTTAGATAAGGGAATTGAAAAAAAAGGAACTAACATCTCATTTTCACGGACAATTGCAGCTGCTGCTAACTTAGGATGGTTTGAAATATATCATAGAAACTCTTCAACAGTGTTCTCGAGTTTCAATGATAATACACCCTCTTCATTTGAATTTTGCCTCTCCAAAACCATGGAGAGGAGAGACATGGAGGAGTTACAACCATGCATACTTCCTTAACAACCCTTAAGGTGGTTGGAAATAGATAATCATGACAAGCTCCAAGCATTGGACAAGTCTTGGTTGAAGCCTTATGTTGTAAAAGACGAATCCATCAGGCAAGTCTTGGGCCAACTTTGGGACTCCATTGAGGAGTTTTGATGCATTTCGAAATTAACTCAAGTTTTTCTACAATTCTTGGTTATAGAAAATCAGTGGAGCCAAAAAAAAAAAAACATTTTCAGGGAAACAGGCCTGCCTATCAGAGGCCAAAAGTTGGGTCACTGGTTTGAAAACAGGAATTTCTTTGTCAAGAAAATTGGATGGAGCAGCCAGCAAGGGAACATGACAAGTTGCTGCCTCAGACTTGCATATTTTTGTGGGCTTTTTTGTCTGTATTCAAGGTGGTTTTGTGGTCAGAGAAACCTAGAGGAGTGCGTGATTTGGTCCTGCAACACATTTTGGGAGGAAATATAATTTTTTTAGGTGGGATTCTTTCTTATTCAGTTGAGGACTATGCCATGACAAGACTCATCTGAGAAGGCAATGAATTCCATGGATGTTATAGGGATTTGAATAGAGGCTGGGAAGGTCTAGTAGACTATGGAAGTGCAAATACGCTTTTTATTGATACTTCAATAAAAATGGAGACCTCGTGCACCTCTAGAAATAAGTTCTACGCTACCTCACATCTATTGTAGCTATTGCAAAACTCTCATAAATGCTTGAACATGGGAGGAACACGATCACAAATTACAATATTATTTTCTTTCCATTTATTCTCTTCCTCTACGAATTTCATGGCAATTGAAATCATCACTTTCTTATGTTATTTGAGCATTATATGGAAGACTTCATGTAGTTGTTTCACAAGGTGCTATAATTTATTTTCAAGAGACGAATATTCAACAAACCCTGATTTATGAGTCCTACTGGATCCTGTTACAACTAATACTTGAATATAATTCCAGAAATTCTCCTCCTTCGAGATTGTAAATCATCATATCTTTTCCCAGGACAAGAGCAGGTGACTGATTTCATAAGAAAGGTATTTGAGATGCTAGTTGGAGCATTTAGAAAGCTTCAAGTATTAGAAAGGTTCTTCCACAATTGAAACAAGGTGTACAGGGATGCTTGATATACTAGAAGACTTCTTGAACTTCTTATATTTTGTATATTGTCGAATGGATGGGAGCACTTCAAGATTAGAAAAGCAACATTGAATAAAGAACTTTAGTATCCCAGATAATGAAATTTTTACTTTTCTTATTTCAACTGAGGAAGTGGGGTGGCAGGGGTTGGAATCAATTTTCCAAGTGCAGATACATTTTATTATATATGATCTATATTTCAGTCATTTTTTTCTTTTATGATCTTAATCATGATCTCATAGTATAGGCCAAGACAAACCAATGATTGCATATCAGTTGATAATAAAGTGTATTGTTGAGGAGAGAATATTGCATCGGTGTACAAAGATGGATTTGGAGAATCTGGTGATGAATCTTTGTAAAAATGAAAGTTTAAAGAGTTATCTAGATCACAAAGAACCTATATATCGTGCTTTTAAAAATGAAGTTAATGCTATTTGTTTGTTTTTCTCTCGTTTTTTTGTCCTGTAAATTTGATACTGTTATGTTTATTATCTAGCATGCATATGCCCAGACAATGACCTCTTTCCATAACTTCAAAAAGAAAATCTCTAGTACCTATATCCAATTACTATAGTTGCTGGAAAAAAGAAATTCAGAATAATTTAATACGAAAAGAACCTATTTTACACATACTGCTCCTTTGTGAGTTTCACAGCACCTCAAGTGCCCAAGTAGGAACTTTAAATTTCACTCTAACAACCCCACAATGCATCATTTCATGGAAACTTACACTGCATAGTAGGATTCCTCATTTCCAATATGGTGCCAACAAAATTTTGGCCATCTCAATGGTTCAACATTTTTTGTAATACAAGACCCAACCAAGTTTCATTAGTTTACTCTGTTAACCAAACCAGGTTTCATGAGTCTAAAAAGTACATATGACATTCTAATAGCTCACTGTGTGTGTTTGTAATACCTATTTCTTCTACTCAAGGAAATAGGTATAGCAAATATAAATCTGATAATAGATAAAAAAATAGGTGGCAGGCCCTCTTAAAAGTGAGGAGTATTTGGGAATAAACACTCATTTACAATTGACAAGCTCCAGGAGTCCATTTCGAAAAATGGGAAATAATGCTCTGACAGGTGCATTGGCCAGAATGTTTGAAGTATTTCTACATCATTTATTTATACTCCTAGTGAGTGTGTTAAACAACATATGAAAATTGATTTATAGTATTGCAACAACTGGTATGTCTATTGGAAGTGGAGTATCCATTGCCAGAAATGGATCTCCAACAGCAAGAAAGTAACATCAAGACAACATATACCACTTGAGTAGATTAGAATGGACCAGAAATGAATAAATTCAATGCCATGTTCCAGAAATTGTTAAGTGGTGAGCAATAGAATAGGAAGGAATGCTTTCATTTACTTGGCATCATCATGTTGTGCTAGATGAAGACTTCTATTACATGATCAACTGGGCAAGAGTTGACACAGGTATCAATTTTTATCAAACTACAGGTATCATTTTGTTAATTTTGGGCAACTAGATCCAAAATCCATGTTGCATTGCTCATATGATGATGATGATATTTTTGTTGGATTCCTCTTTCGGAGAGGTGCAAGATTGATCTAAAGATCATCTTGTTTGGATGAGAAGAACTTATATTTTGATTTTATTTTGCACACATGTGCAAACTGTCAAGGTCGACCAGAATTGTAATGAAGGCTTGCAAGCCCAATAGATGTGTCACACACCCTCATTGATGGATATAAATTGGAGAGAGATGATGTCCATTTCATCATCAACTCATCACGCATTTCCTCTTGTGATCTGATTTGTTCATTCAGCCTTTGGAGGCCTCTCTCTCTGACATGTGCGGATCTGAAGCGGAAGGAGTGCGAACTGTTTTTAGGGCTCTTTGCTAGTGCGTTGACACGCGTTGACCGTGGGTCAAAGCTTGGAGTTTGACCTCCATTCTTGTGCAGAAAATCCAATCTCTTGAGGCAGCATTAGAGAGCAAAAAGATTGAGGAGAAGGGTGACCTTTGACCACAGCCCTAGACCGCAGCGTTGAATTTCTACATTGACTTTTTCTGTTGACCAGTGTTGACCTTTTTGGAGCTGTCTTTGAGGGGTGTGTGTGTGATACTTGGAGGATTGGCTGACCCAACTATGTATACTCTTGAGCAAAATGGTTTTGTTGAAAGGAAGAATAGAACCATTGTGGAAGTTGCTCGTGCCATTGTGTATGTTCAAAATAGATGCCCGCATTCCACATTGGACTCCAAGACTCCCGAAGAAGTCTTCTCTAGTAAGAAGCCCGATGCCTCCCACTTTAGGCTTCAAATGACATCATCAACATGAGATCCAAGTTCGACGAAGTCAATCTTGAGCTCAAGGCTCAAATTATGGCCAATCCTGCTTTTGATTACACCAAGGACACACATCAATGGGTCAAGAAGTCATTGTCATCAAGCCTACAATAACAAACCCTAGATAAATGAACATGACAGCAAAAGGGGTCACATCAATGGGTCAAGAAGTCATTGTCATCATGCCTACAATAACAAACTCTAGATAAATGAACATGACAGCAAAGGGGGTCAATGACCTAGCCGGGGCCACATTAGGGCTAGTAGTTACAATTGTAACCACAGAGAATATTGTTAGTGGATATATCTAGCATCTCATGCCAAATGAGGTGCCACCATATATTTTGAAGATTCTTCACTTGCCAAACACTAGGGCAAGCAATCTAGTGATCTGAAAATGGAATGTACTTGTTTAAGGGTGCAAGGTATCCATTTCCCATAATTTCAAATTGAGCTATACACTCCAAGTGACCTCTGAAAATGTGAAAACTTCTTATTTCTTATACAGAGATAGACTGTAGGGGCATTCACTGGACATGTCACCTCTAAAGAGAGGATGAGTTCCAGAGGCTACCTGGCCCTCTACAGGCTCTGCCTAAATAAATAATGAAGTTAACACTTAGAAGTCTTTGACATACACATACTTGAAATTTGATGTCTTGCGGAATAAGACAAATAACTTTCTGCAGCTGAGTAGGTGATTATGTGGGTATGCAAGTTATGTATATTTGTTGTTTAAGACTTTATATCAGTTTTGTTTAGCATATCATCTTCAGCAAATAAAGACATCAAAATGATAAAGCAGTTCACCCCCTCCTCTTGGCTACATCTGCTGGACCAAGCCTCTCAAACTAGGCTTGTCCTCTTGTATTAAAAATGATACAAAGGCTAATACAAGAATATGAGTGTCTCGAAAGACAGATCTGACTGTAAATACAGAATCAGAAGATAGGAATTAGCTAAACATGCTCTTTCCCAAACACTAAACAGTGAAATTGTACCTGATACAGTACTTTCCCCAATTGGCCCTGGTGGCCCTTTAGACTTGCATGGAGAATTTCGAGGTGAAGATGACCTCAATTGGTTCTGAAAACTCTGCCATTAGACTCAGAAAGTCGAAAATAGCAGAAATAGGCTTTTGAATCACGAAAAATGGATGAACATAGCCCCCAAACAGCTCCAGCACTGAAATGGCCCTGGTGGCCCTGAAAGCTTCCCTGAAGCTAAACAGTGAGAAGAATTCCTCAAAAGGAAAAATGAGCTGTAGAAATGGATTCAGAATGCTGAAAAACTTCAGGAATGACGTTCGTTCCACATTCACTGGCTGCACAATTCCCAATGCAGCTCCCAAACTGATTTGGCCCTAGTGGCTCCTGGAACTTCCACGAAGCAAAATCACCTGCAAAAGACCTCAGATGGCTGTGAAACCTATGCCAATGGCTTCAGAAGGTCGAAGAGACCCAAAATGAAAAACAAATTCGTTTCAAAAGACCTCTCCTAGCCAAAGTTATGGCACATTTACTCCATCTGCTAGTTACACTAAACAAACTCCAGTTAAATCTGGCTGACTGCCAGATAACTCCGCCAAAATAGGGGCGGCGCTAAAATTTAGGGGTCCGCCATAATACCACCAGTTTGGAGATCTAATGGATAAGGCCGCGGGTCATGTGGCCGCGCTCGTCGGCAAATGTGCTTGATGACTTTAGTTTAATGCGGGGGCAAACTTTATTATAAAACCATATGATTTTAATACATTGCCGAAACTCTTGTGACCACGTCCATTTTCTGTTGCGCGCCGACTAAAATAAATTGTGGTTCCGAGTGAATAGTTACATGCGGAGGGGGCTGGCCCTTAGGGGCTAGCCCCCTTTTGGGCCCCGCCCAAACCAATGCGAGCCTTTAAATACATGTGCGTTGCAATGTTTAAACAAGATTCAAACCGTGGTCCAACGGTTAGTCCGTTGGTTTGCCTCCGCCGTGATCCATGTTCAAACCTCACCGCTGCCATATAAACATTTTTGAACGCCATTTTCAATCGGACTTGGGGCCACGTGGCGGCCTCCGGGCCTGCCACGTGGCAGATCTTCATTGGACCAAAAATTACACAGTCAATTCAACAACGAATTGTAAATTGCCACTTGTCACAAGACGGTTGGTCCACAAGGAATATTCTGTGGAATATTATATGGAATATTCCAAGGAATATTCTGAGGAATATTCCCCGAATATTCTTTTTTTAATATTTCCCAATTTCTAAAGTCAAACTGGCCTTTTTTAACTAGAATTGAAGAACTTCAAAGTTGAATATCTTCTGCATACGGCGTCGGATTTGAGTGCCGTTCGCGGCGTTGGGATCGTATCGCCGAGATCTTTCTAGCCGATCTGTTTCAGAGCAATTCTGAGCAACTTCATTTTTGACCATTTTACGACACTTGGTCCTGAGCTCCTGATCATCTAGTATGGCCTTTGTCTAACTACTATAATTGTGATACTATCTAAAATGAAAATTCAAACAAGGGGGAGCCATAGCAGATCTTCACGTCTTTATGAGGTCCCCTTCAGAGGAACCCCTCCATATTATCCACATTTTTTGTTTATATATTAAATTCATAGAAATAATGAAGGGAGGGGATCCCTCCAAGCAATAAAACATTGTTCTGCACATGGTTTATGATAACATTTTTGCCAACTAATTAACTAGTTTAGATTTGCATGTTGTCTCTTTTTTGGGATTAATATAATAAACTAGGGAGTTACGCAAATATTTAAGAGTCAAGACAGTTCATGAAATCAAGGGCTTGTAAATCCATTGCTTCAAATGGCAGTGTCAACATTAGATTCAAATTTGACAAAGTCTATCTTGAGCTCAAAGCTCAAATTATAGTTGATCCTGCATTTGATACATTAAAAAAACTCATCAATGGATCAATAAGACATTGAATGAGTGCTCTGTCATCATTCTTGTTGTAGTTAATCCTAATTAAATGAACACAAAAATAAAAGGAGTCAATGGATGCGCTAGGACTACATTAGGATTGGTAGTTAAAACTATAACTAGAGAGAGCATGTGGTCACCGGCTATATCCATGGAATTTCAAGCCAAACGAGGTGTCACCATCTCATTTTAAGAGTCGCAACTTACAAACACTAGATAAGACTTTCAGCTCTAATATGGTCTTCATTCAACTAACACCATTGCACTCCTATCTAACACAAATCTTAAAAAATGAGGCAGAGTCACTGCAGATCTTCAAGTCTTTATGAGTTCCCATTCAGGGGAATCCTTCTATTTTCATATGAAATCCATGGGTTCTATCTCTATATTGAATTCATGGATACAACAACGACAAGGTTCCCTCCAAGCCATTAGAAATGACTCTATGCAAGAAGGCAACTCCTTGATAGTTTCTTTCCCGTGGATTTTGGCATAAGCAAGGATGCTATCGTGCTTTTAGTTTCAAGCCTTCTTGGAGGATCCCTATGCAAAAATATGCCCTCCTCCCAATCCCATCAATTCAAGGATGAGGTGAAGCCTAGGCTTTCTATTCCCTCAAAGAAAAAGCCGCCCCTCAATTTTGCCTTTATAGTGGAGAAATCAAAGGACATTCCAGTGTTGGAACTTGCATGTATATGCCCACAACTTTTTGTATTGAAGGGATGGCACTCTTTGTCCTTTGAATGGGCTTTGGCCATCTACAACAATGCTTCATGGGTGGAAAAATCAAACCTAGATTACCAACGATGAGCTCTTCCTCCATTCCAAGTGTTACTTCATTGTAATTTTTAAGGCCATGGTGGATAGGAAAAATAAATTCAACCTAGGACCCTATTTCTAGGGGAAAATGCACCTCTCCTTTCATCCCTAGTTCTGAAAGTTTGATCCAAACACCATGATTATTACAGCAACTATGGTCTACGTAAGAGTTCCAAACCTCCTCTTCACTTATGGTATCCTAATTTTCTTGCAACTATTAAAAACTCCCAGAATCATTTTATTAAAGTTAATGGATCTCATATTGTCATGGGCTCAACATCTTTACCCATATCTGTGTAGTGCTCAACCTAAGTTGTGAGTTTCCCAACTAGTTTCTCATATAATGGGTTGATCTCACTTTTACCGAAATGTTAGACATTGAAAGCACAAAATTTAGATGTAGATCATGCCAACAAATTGTACACCTCCAAGAAACCTATTCATCTTGATTCTTCACAAACATCTTCTACATCCAATGGACATAGGAAAAATCCCAAAGGATGGTAAGTAATACAGGGAAACATATGTGCTCCAAGAAAGAAAATGGCTCAACCGAAAGAAAAGAAACCTATGCAAGTTCCCCTTGGTAGTGGTGGGGAGACACACTCAACTTTGGTGCCATCAAATTTCTTTTGAGGTTTAAAGCATCTTCGTGAATCGAAAAAGGAAAAGCTTAGTCCTAACAACCTTGCGTTCATGATTCCCTTTCACAAATCAGTATATCACAATGCCACTAACCCATGTCAACAGAACTGGGTGGATCTATATTAGAAAGAAAAAGCGATCCTCATGAGACAAACCACAACACCTAGTGACCATGTAACTTCTTCAACTCTCTACAAACGAGTCAAGTTGTGTAACGTGTTTCTCTATGTTCTCTGCATTTATATCTATTTCATAGTTATGTTTCAATATTATGTTCATAGTTATGGGATTGAAGCATGACAGAGGAAGAAGGAAATCATGTAGCATCCACATTTTTCCAGTGTGAGTACCCATTTCTTTGTATTCACTTTTCATCCACAGAAGAAAAGAGCAAAGCATAGGCCTCTCCTAGTTGGGTTCATCCTGTATTGGGTTTTCCTAGGGTATATCTTGTATTCAATGTATGGATGGTGTGTAATTTTTTGTTTCCTTCATTTCACTTTTAGCTGATTCTCAGTAATTTCTATGTTAAATCTAATGATATGAAGTCTGCAATCTTGAGTAGAATAGTGCTAGTAAAAGACTGTATAATATTATAAAATTTGTTATGAAGATCCGGTGGAACATCCACGACAGTGTACAAATCAGAAATGGACTAAGAACCCAATGGCATGCATTAACTCCATTCCTTATCTATGCTTTCAAGTTCCCAGAGATAAATAACATCAAAGAGTAACAAAGATACAAAGCAAGACAAAACTGCATATCAAAATGCACACTTGCATTTCTGAACCAAATGACAAAAACCTGCAAAGCCTCCAAACTAAACAAAGTCAACTCCAAAAAAAATGAGATTACTCGCACTAATATCAAATGTAAATCAATATACACTAGCACAGACACATCTAAAATTGTGTCCGATATGCACATCAATGTTCCAAAGCTCAGGGTTGAATATCTCAAATTTCAATACTCAATACATCAATCATTTCTCTAAACTCAAGATATGCAATATTGACCTTGTCGAAACCAAAATTAGATGGATCTGGGATATTATATTCGATGCACCTAACACATAGTATAGATTAAATGCAATTACATGCAAATAAAGTATTGACAGACTCACCCACCCCCAGCAGGATGTAGAGCATCTCACATCTTTCAGTACAAACACAAACAACTATTCATTAAAATACCACTTAGTTTATTCATGTGGTAAGGATATGAATCAAGATACAACAAGAATTAGAAGGAGAAAAAACATACCTTCGGTCCCTCTCCGCAAGCGCATTTTCTAAAAGTACAGTATATCCAATGTCAGCAGTTGATGCATTTGCCAAATAATCCTGGCCCAGACAAAAATGGACAAAAAAATCAGTATCACATGGCAGGCATAAGAAATCTCAAAGTAAGCATCTGGAAAAGTTCCATTCATAGTGCCAAAAATAATAATAGTAAGTTGAATTAGTCATTGGTGACAGAAGCATAGATCCATGTTCCTAGATACAATGGATTATCGCATTAAGTCCCTTGGATTACAAGTTAGAAAGCAGCACCGAATACAACATGCATCAACAGATTTTTATCTAGAGCTCTTTCGTGTTTGGACAGACAATAAGAAATTAAATATAATTCATGTGAAGGAACAATTAAAAAAAATTCAAAGCACACTTCAAATTCAAGAATGCAAACTCAAAATCAAAAGAGCACATCAGAATCTCTAAATAAGGTTTCATGATGATCACCAGAAGTTGAATCTTTGCAAAATGTTTGGCTCTAAAAACAAAGCATGATAATCTAGGCTATGATAGATCATAGGAAGCTAAGACATTAAATATATGGGATGTTGGATATCATTGAATTAAATTGCAAGTAGAGATGATAACAAGTCGAATAAATGACACCTACCTGCCCCTTTTGTAAAAAATAGGGAAAAAATTTACAGCTAGATATGCTTGGAAAAAGGAGGGCATGGTTGCCTCTACAGTGACAACTAGAAAATGAAACATGGAAACCATATGCACAGCAGGTTGCATGAGTAAATGCTAATAATATATGTTGGAAAATGAAATTGATATGCTTGAGACGAAAATAAGTGAGGCCTATTCATAAAGGAGTTCGAAACTGAATCCACTGGTTAGAAATTGCCCCCCACCAGACAACGCTTCAGGCACCATTCAATTCTACATCTAGTATCCAAATTATCAAAATTCAGTTGTGCATAGTTTTGTTTTCTGTGATCAAAACATAGTAATACCCACACAAATGTTCAAAATGCAGAGCATATATACATACGTTTTTTGTTTCTGCTTGAGGGCATGCATTGCACATACTGTGGCTAGGGTTCGAAGCCCATATTGTAAATGGGGTTATCGGGATAATCAGACACTACAAACGCACATACTGTTCTAGGGTTCGGAGCCCATTATAGTTTTGAAGATCTTAGAGATGGCAACATCAGCTTCACAAATGGCTACTAGCATCAATAGAATATTGGATCTTTTCACTACTTTCTCTGATGGATTGACAGATAAAATCATGGTGGAAAATCTTAAAGATGTTGATCTCAATGTTAGAGCTCAGGCACTCAATTCCCTGCTTCTAAATCATCAACTCCAGGTTTTCAAGCAGGGTGATTTCATAGTTTACAAGCAACAGGCAAAAGAAAAATTTGTAAGGTTTAAGAGCCTCTCATCTGAAGATATGCTCATATATCAAGTCATAAAAATTGTTGGAAATATGGGTATATGGAAAAAAAAATATGAAAAGGGAAAAAAAAATTACAGCAACCACAGGTTAACAAAGCATTGAAAAATCTAGAAGCTCGTGACTTAATAAAAGGGGTGAAGTGTGTTTCTAACCAGGAAATGAAGGTGTATATGCTAGCAGAATTGACACCTTCAAAGGAGATAACTGGAGGTGCATGGTGCACATATAAACTTTGATATGGAGTTCACTAACATTGTTAAGCAACAGTGTTTGCAGTTAGTCTTGCAGCAGGGTGTAGCCACTATTGAGAGTGTTGCTGATTTTGTGAGAAAATCAGGGATATCAAAGGTGGAATTGAAGGTTTAAGAGCTCAAGAAAATGGTGATGTGGAAGAAGTGATAAGAACTGGAACCAGAGACTTTGCTGCTATAGGGGTTCCCAAGCTCAAATTCAGGAGTAGTCGGCATTTACGAACATTTCTTGTGGATTTTTCCCTGTCTTGAAAGAGTGCACAGATGATGGCCTGATTTCTGATTTTCATGGCACGGAAGCTACATTATACATGCAATAATTGTTTAAACTCTTACCTTCTCATAGACCTCTCAACAGATGGAGGAGGAGGGTGGCCTTCTTCTTCTTGAAACTGAATAATCGTGCTCGAGTCGAACTCTTCAATGCATTCAATATCGATGAGAGGGTTTTCAGGTTCCCCTCCTGTAGCTCTAGCTGTGCTCTACTTTTTTGGTTGGTAACAGAATGTTATGTCTTTTGTTTGCCTGCCAATACTCCACGACAATCCCCTCTTCAAATTTATTGAAATTTAAATGGAGTGGGAAAATTATTTTCGGATGAGTCAAAGCATTTTCATCGAAAGGGTAAAACCTTTAAAAAAAAACAACAACAACAAAAAATTTATTCCAATATAATAAATATTTAAATTTCTTAAACTTTATTCAAATATGGTAAATATTTTAATATTTTTCAAAACAAAGGTGGATGCTATGTTGGGTTTGCAAATCACTTTATATTTTTTATGTTATTTTATTTTTTTCATGGTATATGATTAATCTAGATTCATCTTAACTTCCAATCTATCAAATGTCTATAGAAATCAAATCTAAGTAATTTTGCATTTCAAGAGATTTAATTCCTCTCTCTCGGCCTTGGTAGATCTAGAGTTAAAATATATCTAGATTGGGTTAATTATTAATTTTATGTTTTTAATTTTATTTTATTTTGACAAACTCTAACTGTTAAAGATAACATTACAACGTTTTGACCATGGGAGAAGAATTCAACACTGGAGAAACCCTAGAGGCCCAAGGAAAAATTGCAGGCGGAGAAAGGGTCGTAGTTTTGACAAAGAGTGAACAAGATCTAGACAATGTGATCGTTGATATCCTTGTCAAAATGCAAAATAAGATTAAATGGTAACAATGAGTTTTTTATCCACATGATATATATTTTGTACAAATATGGTGGCCATGATAAACCCTTTGAAGACACGCAATTATTCATCAAATATGTTTTTTAGATGACATTTTGACTGCTTACTATTGGACCCAAATGGAGGAGGAGGAGGAGTTGGTGGATTATGAACTAGAGGAGGGGGGTTTTCAACAAATTTGGTCTAGTTCCAAGGATTTTATCCATTCGCATTTCAAAGTCAACTTAGAAGGTCACCATACTGTAGTTTCTGGGCCTACCAGATCTTTAGAAAGCAAAGTTAAGAATTCAATAGGCAACTGTCTAGCGGTTCGAAGGCCCTAACCCCTACTCCAGCCATGCACTATTTGGGTCCTTTAGTTTCGACTAGCCCAGGGCCTGAGGACGTTTGTTAGGGGCTAGAGAACTCTTCTTGGGGTGTTTGGCTCTAAGTTTAGTTTCCCTATTGTCCTAAATATTGGAGGAAGACATATAATGTGTTACTACTTCCTTAGGGTTTTCAGAATTTTTTGAACACAATGGGGGTTCTTCACTCTCATAAGCCTCTCTGGATAGTTTTCTTGTATATCCTTCATCTCAAGTGCCATCAGCCTCGCCCTCCTTTGGCGAGCTAGTGAAGGAGAGCCTTGCCTCGACAACGGAAGAAGGTCAAACTAACATCATAAATGGGCTTGTGGTTTTCAGGGAGAAACACCCTTGTGAATAAGAATGAGTTATGATTCAAAATGAATCTGATAAAGCAAGGAAGTGGAAAATCCATTGTAGTGTAAAGAAGAAGAACAAATTCCTTCGTTCTCTATTTTTGGGAGTCAGTGTCACCATTCAAAATACTGAGGAAATGTCCCAAAAATACTTGGCGGGGTAAGTAAGGGGTTGAAAATTAAGGTCCTCAACCCTAAATGTGTGGGCAGACAAGGAAATCTTACCTATTGTAAAATTTCCTCCAGAGGTGTCGCTATTAGCCCAAGGTTGGATTCATTTGTGCTTCAAAGATGTAGCAAACACCCGAGAGGTACAACAAATGGTTTAGAAAATTGATTCATCTCATATCCTTGTCAATTTCTAGATGTTCCTCTTCGATGCAAAGTAAGAGAGACTAGATATGGCCCCAATCTAGGTTCATCTTCCAAGTCTCGCTCCTAACTATCGAGACACCCTAATTTTCAAAGATATAGGTAACTCATTGGGATCTTATCTAGCCCATGAATCTACATATTTAGAGATGGGGATTAAGACATGCACCCATATTTTGGTTAATATGGACCTCAGATAAGGGCTCATAGAAGGTGTTGTAGCTCCTAGAGATAGCCTTGAGTTCCAACGCACCTCCTTCCCAAATTCAATGCACCTTCATTCTTTAGGGCTTACAACCTAATGTTATAATTACAAAAATGGATGAATGACAATACAATGTTAAGGAAGGTTCTCTTGCATGCCTTAAAGTGCCCTATATTCATATGAAGACTCTTAGCTAATTTTTCTGTTGCTTCTATGCTCAATGCATTTTTGAGTGCAACTCTTTGCTCACCATTCATTAACTAACATTCCTTCTTGTTGTTCTTCTTATGTGGACAGTTTGTGGCATAATGTCCATGCTCATGATAGTTGAAAGATTTCACCTTTGACAAGTCTCGCTTCTTGCCTACCTTGTTGGTCTCGGATTTGGAATGAGATGCCTTCCCTTTTCCTTTCTTTGCCTTGCCAGTGAAGGCACAGTTCTCCTCATCATGAGCCTTTGATGAGGATCCATCTCTAGTGCTCTGTCGAATTTCTTCTTGTGCCAAATCAGACCATAATCGCTCCCAATCTAGAAGCTTCTCCCTCACATTAACAAAGTCTTGGGATATGTGCCACCTCTTGGGAAGTCCTATAAGATCTAGGCTCGCCAAATCATCTGAGGCAACATAGATCCCAACACTTCCAAGCTCGTCTTGACATTGAGTGAACTTTGTTAAGTATTTTTGGATCGTGTCGCCCTTCTCCATTTTGATCTTCCTGAGCTTGTCTTTCAGCACCAACTTCCTGTGGTTGCTGCTATTCAGGTACAGATATATTAAGGCCTTCCACATTGCAATGGTTTCACCTTCTCATGGAGGCTTGAGACACTATGGCCTCGAACTCCCTCTAACAAGATCCTTCTCGCCTTTGCAACCAAGGTGTGTTAGGAAGTGCTAGGGTGTGTTAGGGAGTGTAAAAGCATGCCCATGATTGTAGGGGATGTTAACACATGCCACATAGTTCTAAGGCATTTGAGACATGTCAGGTGTTATGGAATGTCAAGATGTAAATTATGTTGCTTAGTTGTTTTATGACCACAGTTGGATGTGATGAGCTTTGTCTTGGTAACTTTTTAAGTGGGATGCGTTGAGATTGGACACGAGTAACCTTAGATGAGTTACAAGTAGTTCTTAGGTGAACAAGGCATATGTTGAATTTCCACAACACATGAGAATCTGAGTTTTTTCTTAGAATATTTGATGAAAACACACAAAAGTGCCACAACACATCTACTTTTCACAACAAAATCTACACACATCAAGGAATCATGAACTAGTACACATGAAAAATTTTAAATTTTTCAAAACGTTCTTCATTAAATTACAAACGATAATAGAATAGGCTAGAGCTCACATACCTGGGATCATGGCCCTTTACAATCACACTGATATAACTAGGGCTTGGTGTTAGTCCTTTGACAACCAATCTACCTTGAACAAGACAACACCTAACCCACTTTTTTATGGTGGCCACACATATCCCTTTTAGTCCACATGTCCTGAACACATCTGACAGGTCCTCTTGCCTCTCGTTATGTGACTCCTCAATCTGCCTCTATCAATGAAATCAACTCCTTTAGGTTACTGAACTTGGATAAAAAAAAAATTCCCTCTATCTACCTCTTTTTTCCTTTAGGTTCTGCAGCACTTAGGGTTTTCAATCAGTTGTTCACAACTATGTTTGTGAACAGCTCTTTGGTCTGCTCACTTTTTCCATATTCCTACTCCAAGATGACAAGTCTAGGGCTATGGAGGTTTCCCTTCTTCTCGCTAACTCAATCCCCCACAATATAGCGAACTGGGGCTAGTTGGATAACCCGCTAATTGAATGATACTTTAGTCCTTCAAAGTCTGCACATCCTTAGGCCCAAAAACCTACCCTTATACCAGTTATGTTTCCTTCACAAGTACAAGACTTAGGGCTCTTCTTTGAATATCACCTAACGACCATCCAAATATACTTGGACTGCCATCAATTTTCCCAACCACAATCAATTCTTTTACTAATCTAATGGACACAATGCTGGCCTCATCTAGGGCTCTTAAAATATGCTACCTAATAGCGATTTGAGTACCTCTCAAAATCACTATTCTTGTGTACCAATTCTTTTTTGTACAATCTATGAACAAATTTGAACTACTCCTCTTATCATCCTTCTAAAAATTTGTAGATGCTTGACCTAGGGTCACAAATCATCCACTAAAAGTCCATTTTCTAACTGTTTATAGGTTGCTTTAGAACTTTTTCCAAAATGACATGGATAGTCCACCAAAATCAACTCCTCTTCATGTCAATCCATTCCTCATATGGCACATTACTTCTACTTCATCTTCTACTCAAGTTCCACCTTTGGATTTTTTATCTCCATACATATTTCTGCAAACCATCTTCCAAATCTATGGTATATATTGCAGAGACAAAACTCTCTCTAAGGGTCATGACTAGGTGGTATAACCATACCCACTTTACAGCTAGGTGGTATAAGTTGTGCAACACTATCAAAGAAGTCACAAGGGAATCCAAAAGGGAGTGGAGGTATGTTTTTTGTGTTAAATTGTTGGTCCTAGTTTGGACAGTTGGAACATTTTAGTACAGCCTGTGGAAGCAAAGAAGGGAGGGCTAATGTGTTGGTTAGAAGCCCTAACTAATGTAATGATTGGTGATAGGATCAAATTTATATGAAACATGTGGGAGCCATGTGTTGGGGTTCTCTTGGGTGTTAAGAAACCCCAACTAGGAGCAGATCTCGCAATGAATGGGTGTCCTAGGACAAGACTGTTAGAGAAGTCTCTTGGCACCCACGAGCAGGATTTCCTAAGTTTGAGGATGCCCTAGCCAAAGGTAGATGCTACAACAAGTATTGGTCACTCGTGGTCTGCTGGAGGGCAACATGAGAGTGGGCCAAGTGTGAACGTGGATTGTGCATTTATGGTATGTTGGAGGACAGTGTGATAGTACCCATGTTGGGGCCCGGTGTGCACCATTTTCATGGACCTTGGTGGTTGCTAGAGGTCAAGGGTCTGATCAACCAGGAGCAGTTTTGTGTAGCCCTAGACTTGTGTGTGGAGGACTTCTACAGCAGATGATGGATAGTCCTCCTAGCCCGTGTTCATTGTGGGATATAGACATCTTGCAACGATAGGTGGTAGCCCTTCATGCCCTATGTTGGCCTTCATTGGTGCAGCACAGGAAGACCATAGTGGTTTGAAGTCCCTAAGTAACTGAGGAGCAGCAATGAGAATATTGAGAATTGTTCACAAACGGAGTTGTGAACAATTTGACAGGAGTCTTGATGTGTTGTGCCCTTGATGGACTAAGGCACAACTAGTGAGCAGATTGGCAGCCAAGCTTTAGTGGCTAGATGGACTTGGAGCATTGATAGAGTCAAGAGTTGCAGATCGAGAGCCAAAGGACCGAGATGGTACAGGGCATGACCGAGAAGAGCTGAGAGAGAATGCGACAGTGACATGGTCAAAGTATCTTGTTGAGAGCAGATTGGTTGTCGATGGACTGACACGAAACCTAGTTTTGTATCTTGTATCAATGGGTGTATGAAGGCCATTATCCTTGGTACGTGAGCCCTATACTATTGTGTCATATGTTGATTAATACAACGAAGTTGGGTTAAAAATTGTAAGAAGTTTTCTATATTTTGTGCATTGGTAGATTTACTGCTATTTATATTTTGTTGTGCAAAGTAGTATCATTGTGATTATTGGTTTGGTAGTGTGAAAAATTTCAAGACACTATCCTAGACCCAAGATCGTGGAAAAACAACATGGTATCAGAGATTATCTAAGCTACTTTAAGGGATAGTGAATCAGAGTGTGCTCAGCGAAGCAACTCAGAGGGAGTTATGGGTGTCTAGATCAAGGAGAAAAAAGGTTCAGCTAAAGAAGAGTCTAGGTTGGTTTGAAGTTAATAAGCCATGTGACAACTTGTCAAGCCAATGTGGACACCCAAATGAAGCCCTTATATTGCGTATAAATAGAAGGTGAGGGAGGCTAAGTTAACATCAAAGCGAAATAATTTAGGAGTAAAACACCTTCTAATGTAAGCCACAACTTGAAGAAGAGAAGACTGAAGCCTGAAATGACTGTTTTGAGGTCTGATTAGAAGATATAACATGGACGAGGAGTAGCTGCGTAAATACGTTGATAATAGGGTTTTTTTGGTACCAAAAGGGGTGGCATATTTATTTTTTAAGAAAGTCTCAGGCACTGTAGTTATTACAGGGATAACGCATGTCTATATTAGGCTTGCTGGAGGGGCTGTAAGGACTAATTCCTACAACAAAAGTAAGGGACAATCAGCGTATGGGAGCAGCTCTAAGGAGTTCCTGGTCTTGTTAAGCACGAAAAAAAAAATATGATTGATTTTATAAAATCTTGTCAACCCTACTGCTGCCTTCTACATAATTCTATATACAAGTTTAAAACTATTGAAATTTTAACAATAAAAATCATAGATATCAGGAAAATACCTTTCGAACTTATCATCACACACTCTCCCTCTCTAAGTTCTCGAAGGTTGCAGTTTTATCTCCATATGCTGGCAACGGACCACATGTTTTCTGCTCTGAATTGCAGGGAAACCCCCAAATCAAGATAAGAATATCTCAATTAAAGTTGGAAAAAAGAGCTAAACCAGATCTGATATAATAAAATTGCGTTAAAAATATAGTCGAATCCAGAGTGTAGCGAAGAATAGAAGGGTATGGAATCTGCGCCGAAATCATAAAGATTGTTAAAGATCACCGAGCTCTGTCCCGAACTTGGCCAAGGGAGAATAGCCGCTCGAAATTAAATTTTAAGAGGTACCAAAATATTATAAAGCAATTGCTATAGTAATTTTGATTTTCATAAAGTTCTAATTTTATTTAAGCAAAAGGAGGTCATCTAGTATTTTTATTTGAGAAAAGGAGGTCATTTCACATCTAGGAATAAATTTTAATAGGTCCATTTAGAGTTTAGACTAGTGGCCAAATTAGATTTTAATAGGTAGTAAAAAATTATAAAGCAATTGCTATGTTGGCTTTGGTTTTCATTAAGTTTTATTTTTATTTGAGTAAAAGGAGGTCATCTAGTATTTTTGGTTTTCATTAAGTTTTATTTTTATTTCAAGAACAGGAGTTCATTTCAAATAGAATTTATATTTAATATTTAATGATGTTGAAGACCCATAAAGTAATAATGTTAGTTTAATTATAGCATCAATAAAAACTATATTAGGGAATATGGTTTTTACACGGGAGCTCGTGCATGCTGCTTGATCTAGGCTGGTGTTTGAAATTTTGACTCGCCCCTCCACCACCATGGCCCCCCAGAATTCGATCCCGGTAGGGAACCACCCCCTACTTCTCCTCAAAATGATGTGCAACCTCCTCATGACGAATCTGCAATCGCTTTTGTCTCTTTGGTTTCCTCAATGGGACCTCCACGATCACGCCCAACTATGACAAAAATTGTGAAAAACCTCGATGGAATACCAAAAACCACTCTGCCTCCAACACTCCCACATAGAGAAGCCCTCTAATGGGAGCTTGCTCCTTTTCATTTACAACTCCTTATGTGAGAGAACACTACAAGCCCCATCTCAACATGATGAAGTGTAGATATTGTGAATAATTCAAAACGAGGCTTCACAAATTATCCAATTGTCTACATTCAGTATACATGATAATAATGGAATTACCCACAAACACATATGCTCGTAACCAGTACCTAGTTCTCTAAGAATCAATTAATTTTTCTAATATGCTCAGTTAGAGATGAAGGATTCTCCTAGGAGGTCAATTTGTTGGTTTGGGGTGTTGTACTTTTAGTGGTTAAGGGGTTAGTAGTTAAGGTATTTAGGGGTGAAGGGTTAGGGGTCAAGGGTCATAGGTTAAGAGGATAAGGATTTATGGCTTAGGAGGTTTATGTATTAATATAGGTTAGGGGTTAATGTCATAAGATTTAATGAATGAAGGGGTTTATGGGTTATGATTTATAAGTGCAGGGGTTAAGGGAATATGGAATGGGGGTTAAGGGGATAGGGAATTTAGTGGTTATGGGTTAAGGGCTTGTGTGTTGTGATAATTGGACTCCTAATCCCCTTATCACCATTATTTTGGGTTCCCCTATCAATTTCTCTCGCTACCTTCCCTCTAGGTCCCCTAGGCCCTATGAAATTAGGTCATAAGCCCCCTTCTCATTCTCTAATGCTAGGATTATATATCTTAGTAAACCATGCTTGCACCTCTAAATTCTACACATACATGCTACCCTTGTATCCCCTTGGCCCGTTCAAGGCACCATAAGATACTCCCCCACCCCCCCCAAAGAAAATTTTTGGTTATGTCATTCCAATTTTCCTAATGTTATGACCCCCCAAATTTGGTCTCAATGCCCTTACAAGTACACCCTTGGGCCCCCCTTGGCTAAGAGAGTATATGTATTAGGGGTTATGGGTTGTGATAAGGGAACCCCTAATCCACTTATCACAACTAGAAATAGGCTTATGAACACCATCAATATCTATTGTAAGTGTTGTGATGAAAGCAATAATGAATACAAAATTTGTGGTCAATAGGACAGGGAAAAAGTATGCTAGAAACATAGTAGGAAATTTTGGAAAAAAGGTTTAAGTAACCGGGACTGCGCTTCCGCTCTTATCTCCTTAACCTTGCTCTTCTTTAAACTCTTTAAACCCTCCCTGTAATGGGAGCTTGCTCCTTTTCATTTACAACTCCTTATGTGAGAGAACACTACAAGCTCCATCTCAACATGATGAAGTGTAGATATTGTGAGTAATTCAAATCAAGGCTTTTCAAATTATCCAACTGTCTACATTTGGTATACATGATAATAATGGCATTACCCACAAACACATATCCTCGTAACCAATACCTAGTTCTCTAAGAATCAAGTAATGTTTCTAATATGCTCAATTAGAGATCAAGGATTCTCCTAGGAGGTAAATTTGCTGGTTTGGGGTGTTGTTTTCAGCCTTGAATACTTAGTGGTTAAGGGCTTCAAGGGTCAAGCGTTAAGGGCCAAAGGGATTTAGGGTCAGAGGAATTAGCGGTTAAGGACTCAATATTTAGGAGATTTAGGTGTTAGTGGTTAAGGGTTTAGTAGTTAAGGTTTTTAGGGGTTAAGGGTCACAGGTTAAGAGGATAAGGATTTATGGCTTAGGAGGTTCATGGATTAATATAGGTTAGGGGTTAATGTCATAAGATTTAATGAATGAAGGGGTTTATGGGTTATGATTTATGAGTGCAGGGGTTAAGGGAATATGGATTGGGGGTTAAGGGGATAGGGAATTTAGTGGTTATGGGTTAAGGGCTTGTGTTTTGTGATAATTGGACTCCTAATCCCATTATCACCACTATTTTGGGTTCCCCTATCAATTTCTCTCGCTTCCTTCCCTCTATGTCCCCTAGGCCCTATGAAATTAGGTCCTAAGCCCCCTTCTCATTCTCTAATGCTAGGATTATAGATCTTAGTAAACCATGCTTTCACCTCTGACTTCTACACATACATGCTACCCTTGTGTCCCCTTGGCCTGTTCAAGACACCATAAGATACCCCCTCCCCCCTAGAAACTTTTTTATTATGTCATTCCACTTTTCCTAATGTTATGACCCCCCAAATTTGGTCTCAATGCCCCTACAAGTACACCCTTGGCCCCCCTTGGCTAAGGGAGTAAACGTATTAGGGGTTATGGGTTGTGATAAGGGAGCCCCTAATCCACTTATCACAACTAGAAATAGGCTTATGAACACAATCAATATCTATTGTAGGTGTTGTGATGAAAGCAATAATGAATACAAAAGTTGTGGTCAATAGGATAGGGAAAAAGTATGCCAGAAACATAGTAGGAAATTTTGGAAAAAAGGCTTTAAGTAATCAGGATTGCGCTTCCGCTCTTATCTCCTTAACCCTACTACTTCTTTAAACTCTTTAAACCCTCCTTGTAATGGGAGCTTGCTCCTTTTCATTTACAGCTCCTTACGTGAGAGAACACTACAAGCTCCATCTCAACGTGATGAAGTGTAAATATTGTGAGTAATTCAAATCGAGGCTTTGCAAATTATCCAATTGTCTACATTTGGCATACATGATAATAATGGCATTACCCACAAACACATATCCTTGTAACCAGTACCTAGTTCTCTAAGAATCAATTAATGTTTCTAATATTCTCAATTAGAGATGAAGGATTCTCCTAGGAGGTCAATTTGCTGGTTTGGGTTGTTGTTTTCGGCCTTGGATACTTAGTGGTTAAGGGCTTCAAGGGTCAAGAGTTAAGGGCCAAATGGCTTTAGGGTCAGAGGATTTAGCGATTAAGGACTCGATATTTAGGAGATTTAGGTTTTAGTGGTTAAGGTGTTTAGGGGTTAAGGGTCACAGGTTAAGAGGATAAGGATTTATGGCTTAGGAGGTTCATGGATTAATATAGGTTAGGGGTTAATGTCATAAGATTTAATGAATGAAGGGGTTTATGGGTTATAATTTATGAGTGCACGGGTTAAGGGAATATGGATTGGGGGTTAAGGGAATAGGGAATTTAGTGGTTATGGGTTAAAGGCTTATGTTTTTGTGATAATTGGACTCTTAATCCCCTTATCACCACTATTTTGGGTTCCCCTATCAATTTCTCTCGCTGCCTTCCCTCTAGGCCCCCTAGGCCCTATGAAATTAGGTCCTAAGCCCCCTTCTCATTCTCTAATGCTAGGATTATAGATCTTAGTAAACCATGCTTGCACCTCTAACTTCTACACATACATGCTACCCTTGTGTCCCCTTGGCCCATTCAATACACCATAAGATACCCCCCCCCAAGAAACTTTTTGGTTATGTCATTCCACTTTTCCTAATGTTATGACCCCCCAAATTTGGTCTCAATGCCCCTACAAGTACACCCTTGGTCTCCCTTGGCTCATAGAGTAAACGCATTAGGGGTAATGGGTTGTGATAAGGGATCCCCTAATCCACTTATCACAACTAGAAATAGGCTTATGAACACCATCAATATCTATTGTAGGTGTTGCGATGAAAGCAATAATGAATACAAAATTTGTGGTCAATAGGACAAGAATCATCAAGATGTTGAACCATACAATGTAAAGATGGCTTTCAATGCTAGCTAGTGATCTAGTCACATAAAAGAGTCCCCCATAAATTTGCGCTTTGGGACACCCCTAGGATTCAATAATTAATCTAAAGTGAGAGGATTCGTTGCTAAGGTGACAATGGAAACGACCTTGGGTTGACGCAAAATGACACTTGGTGATCCTTACAAAACTAGGGTGTCGGTTTCATCATCAACAAGAGGCACAATTGACAAGTGGCAACATCTCACATTTAAGGGACTTAGCAACAAATATTTATGCATGTTTTTCCATTGAGGGTACCTTAATTCACATTTCCTAAGGCACAAATCACATATTTGGATGAATTTTGGATAACACGCGATCGCACAATCACATATAAGTAAGAGAAACAGGTTATCAATCGCACAACACAAGATGTAGCTGGGGAAGCAACTGCTCAAAAACATTTATCTCTATTTTGTATTAAGTCAAGGAATCATGAAACAATACAATGTTTAATCTCTCTTGATATTCTCCAGCACTCTGCCAATTGTCTCTTGCTGATCTAGAAAAATCAGTCTAATACTTAGCCAATTCTCAGCCTGCCTTGCTCAAAAAATTCCTATGGAATTATCTCCATATTAATTAGGAAAATCAACCTTCCTTCATTGCAAAATCCATCATGGCATCCCAATGACTTTATAATTGCACATTGGAAATTTTCTATAAATACAACTGATAGTTATGTTCCTCTGAACTGTGTTACAATGAGGATGAAGGGTCTTTTTTATTATTTAAAAATAAGATAAAACCCTAAACAACCAAAACCCTAACCCAAGGAGATGTAACACCAAGAGTTTATGGGCCCCGTTGGGGTTAGTTGGGCAGCCAACTTTCTGGGGTCATAACTTGGTCATATGATCTTCGTATGACGCACATGATACCTCGTTAGAAAGATCTCTCTGAGGACTACAACTATTAGTGCGATTTCTATGAAATTGCTAAACCTTTCATGCCCAAAAAATCGTCGTTTGGGGCCTCAAAACAGCTCCTGAAGTTCAGGACCCGAAAAACTGACAAAAATAGTAAATTGTGCTATAATTAAGGAAACTGAAAAACTGAAAGAGACAATGGTGAGGGCCCAAGTGGAATAGGTGAGCGGCCACCAATATCCACCTCGATCACCTTAAATCAAATTTCTTGAGCTAACTCAGTCATCATGACTTAGTTAACTGAAAAAAGTTGTTATGAGACGAAAGTACAATTTATTATCCAATTTATTTAAGGGGAAAATAAATTAGACGCCTCACATTCCTCACTCCTGGTACATCAAAATTCCTCACCAGTGTGGGTGCATTTTTTTTGTCCTTTCTAGTTTTCAATTTCACTGTTTCTTGTTGCAAATTTCAACACTCCCTCTCAATAAGAAAGGAATTCAATATATCTCCATCTGGTACCTTTGGAATGTTCTGCATGCTACACTTCTCTAGTGTTTTTTGCACCTGCAAATCCTGAAACTGAATAGCCTCCGAAAAAATTACTCAATATAATGCATCTGTCATCAGAGTCTTCTGACTGCTGCTAGCTACTGCACCTGTCTAGTACTGGATTCTCTGCGTTGCTGCTGACATCTGCATCCGTGCCCTTTGAACTATTGCTAGCTCTGATTTGTGATCCAGTATTTGACATCTATCACTCTGATTTATGTCTTGTTGACATCTGACTACATAAATCTAACTGATCCTTCCTACTACTATTGTACTGTGGGCTCCTCGTAGCCAGGTTCGATCCATGAGACACACCATCTCAATGGACCTTGCCCAAATTTCTTATCTTGGGATTATGTCTACAAATCACCCCACCTTACACCTCGAGGTATGGCTACTCCCTCTTCCCATCTAGCTCAAAATTTCCCCCTCATGGAGGTCTCTGCTTGAGTGGACGCTTCCACTCAGTCTCCTCTTTGCTTCTCCAATTGTGGCAGCGACTCCACAACCTTCTAAGACTGCTTCTCATGAGGATGCATGTTGAGAGGTAATTTGTCTCTAACTTTTGCCTTTCTCCTCAAATATTTGCATGCATCTGGTACCTCAATTACATATAGGTTCCTGACTTGCACATAGTGTAATTGTCCCAACGTTACAAAAAGTTTCTAAAAAAGAGTTGGTTTTAAATCGATGATATCTCCCTTATCCGAACTCCGATTTGACCGATGTGTTTTTTTTTTTTTTTTTTTTTGGGGTATATTTTTGCAAGGAATCCAAATATTCTATTTGTTTTTGAAAATTTTACACCAAAATATTCAAATATTCTCTGCAAACTCACCACCCAAAAAATTCCTGCTCTGATACCATGTAGAAAATCTAACCAACGAGATTCAATCTAATCTTGTAATCTACTAAGACAAGATATTGAATCCTTCCTACAATTTGCGGAAAAAAAACACGATCGTGCAATCACATATAAGTAAGAGAAATAAATTATCAATCACACAACAACAAGATGTATTTGGGGAAAGAAACTGCTCAAAACCCCTCTATCTCTATTGTGTATTAAGTGAAAGAATCATGAAACAATACATTAATGCTTAATCTCTCATGAGATTCTCCAGCACTCTGTCAATTGTCTCCCGTTGATCTAGGCAAACTCGGTCTAGTACTTAGCCAATTCTCATCCTTACTTCAGCCTTCCTTGCTCATGCAATTCCTAGGGAATTAACTCCTTATTAATTAGGAAAATCAGTCTTCCTTGATTGCACAATCCATCATGGAATCCCATTTACTTTATAATTTCACATGGGAAATTTTCTCTGAATACAACTGATAGTTATGTTCCCTTTAACCTCTGTCTCAACTGTGTATTCCTTGAAACTGACATGCATGCAACTATTAATAGCGAATTATCAGTTATATGATTTATCACTCATTGTGAATTAAATATAATTTAATTCATTGGACCTCTCACTAGCTCATCACTCAGTTAGAACCAGTTAAACTGATTTTAATGCATTTAATTGAGCTAATTACACTTGCACCCTACTAATGCATCAACTTCAATTGGACCCAAAAAATATTAGAATCCCTCTAGATGCCTCATCTCAGACCCTCAAGTACTTGAATTTCTTGAGCTAACTCGGTCATCATGACTTAATTAACTGACACAAGTTGTTATGATATGAAATTACAATTTCTTTTCCAATTTATTTAAGGGAAAAATAAATTAGATGCCCCACATTCCTCACTCATGGTGCATTAAAATTCCTCACCAGTGTGGGTGCATTTTTTTTTTGTCCTTTCTGGTTTCCAATCTCACTGTTTCTTGTTGCAAATTTCAACATTTCAGAATTTGATGCGGCCTTCACAAAAAGACACCATTGAAATCACATGCCCATATTCTCATGAGAAACCTCTCTTAAGCTCGATCTGCCAGAAGAGAACCAACAATGTGCCATCCTACCTCCTAGCGCAAACCGACCCTTAAGGTATGCAACATTCTTCTGAACCCTCACATGATGATCTTGCTCTTGGAGGATGATCATGACCTCCCTTTAGCAACCCTTACTCTCCCTCATAGTCAACCTACTTTAGGACTACATCTCTCTTCACCTCCTTGATGTGCCAGATAGTGGGAATACATTTCAAACATGCTAAGATGTGCTAAGTGATAAGGCATGCCAAGATGTGCAAGGGTGTGTCAATGTGTGTCAGGGACTGTCAAGACAAAAAAAGGGAGAAAAAAGTTAAACTACAAGGAAATGAACACATAAGAGGGCTAATAAGTCATCAATTTACCTTTTCCAAGAGGGCATGCTAGGCACACCAACACTAGGCAGCAATAGGTGCTAAGTGCAAAGTCTTAGTGCATTCTAAGTGCCAAGTATTCCTTTGTTGTTTCTCATCTACTTTCCAACAATGGATAATCACAAATAAATTTAATATTAAACCATGTCAAATCATACCAAGGCATATCAATGTATTCCATACATGCTAAGACTTTCCAAGCGCCAATATGTGTCAGGGACTAGTGTTATGCATGTTATGAAGTGGAAGGGAATGTTGATGAGTGCTAAGGTGTGATAGAGAGTGATAATGCATGTTGATGAGTGTTAAGGATTACTAGGAAAAAACATTAAGGGAGCACTAGGTAAAAATTCATGGAAGTTAATGAATATGAGGAACATGTGCCAGAGACTAGTGTTAATGAGTGTTAGTTGTCATGCCAAGGAGGGACTGGCAAAGTATGCTAAGCATTGGTAAGGCATGCTAGGGAATATCAAGGCATGTCAAGAATTCCCAAAGTGTGCTTGGGAGTTCTAGTGTGTGCTAATTATATCATGTGCCAATTAATAGTGTCAAGATATGCCAATACATGCTAGGTGCTAAGGATGTGGTGCAGGGTGCCAGGGTATGTTAATATGTGTCAAGGCAACAAAAGGAAGAACCGATAAGAGGGTTAATAAGTCGGGACTTTATCTTTTTGAAAAGGGGCATGCTAGGCACACTAGTAATAGGTCCCAATACATGCCAAGTGGCATTGTGTGCCAAGTGCTAATGTATGTCAATGTATTCAACCAAGGTGTTCCAGGGCATGCTAGGGACTATATGCAGCATGCCAACACATGCTAGGAGAGTTCGATGTTGTGCTAGTGCATGCTACCATGTGTTTGGGCGTCAGTGTCATCACAATATGTTCTAGGTACAAATATGTTCCAATACATGTGGGGTGCTACGAAATGTTAGTGTGTGCCAAAGCATTAATTTTAAGGCGTGCCTAGATTGGTGAGGATTGTTAGGTCTTTCTCATTAATATAATTGTCAAAGATTGATTATGTATTAAATAATATATTTCCTACACACAATAATATAACTTTATCTAAAGGGAATTTGCTAGATAATAAACTTAATATATATGAATCATGTGTTGACTCATAGGAAATCTCTATTCGACTAGTCATTACTCGAGGGAAATGATACACACTAATTACTTCTAAAAAATCGATTGACCCTAACCACTATGGCCTTGGACATATTATAAAAAATACTCCACAATAATGGTATTAAATCTTTAACTTTTGAAAAAAAATATATTAACAAGCACATAGCGTCATCAAAAACTCATTGGAATGATCAATGATGACGGGCATTTTTTGACCGTCACCAAAAGTAACAAAAAGAGCATTGGTGAGGGTCATTAAAATTTCATCACTAGAAGTGTCACCAAAGAGAGAATTAGTGATGGGCCTTTAATGACCCTCACCAAAAGTGTCATTGAAAAAAGTCTTTGGTGACGGACCATAAAGGACCATCACTATATACACTTACAGTGATGGTTTTTTAATGATCAATGATGACGGACATTTTTTTACTGTCACCAAAAGTAACAAAAAGAGCATTGGTGAGGGTCATTAAAAGTTCGTCACTAGAAGTGTCACCAAAGAGAGAATTAGTGATGGGCCTTTAACGACCCTCACCGAAAGTGTCATTGAAAATGTCTTTGGTGACGGACCATAAAGGACCATCACTATATACACTTACAATGACGGTTTTTTAAGGACCGTCACCATATGTGACATTGGTGACGGACCTTAAAGGTCCGTCACAAGCATGACCCTCACCAATGTGCTTTTTTCTTGTAGTGTATGAACCCTATTAATAATAGTACACACTAGAAATATGAACCTTAGATTAATACGCCCAAGGGATTGATATTATAAATCCACTGGAATAATAAAACCAAGGGATCAACACTAAAATTCCAAGGGAAGAATATTACACCCAAGGGGTAAATATTATAAATGCAAGATATATAAACCCTATGATAAATATTGTAAAACCTAAAATTATCATGGCTGACCATGGTTGATTTTCATATTGAGAAAATCTTTGTCAGAATGTGACATTGCAACATGGTTGACAATGGATATTAGACCCAAGGGATTAATATTATAAACCTAACATATATAAACCCTAAAATAAATATTATAAATCCTAAAATAAACATGGTTGACTAAAATAAATATGGTTGACTATGATAGACCATGGTTGATTGTGGTTGACTATGGTTTGGAGTAATATTAAACCCAAGGGATGAATATTATCAACCCAATTCAATTGACTAAATTCATGGGATTTAATTAAACCCAAGGATTAATATTATGAACCCTATGAATAATATTACACCCTAGGAATATGGACCGTTCGATTAATAAGCCCAAGGTACTGAAATTATAAACCCACAAGAATAATAAACCCAAGGGATCAATATAAAAAACTCAATGGAATAATATTACACCCAAGGGATAAATATTATAAACCCTAAGATAAATATTATAAACCTTAAAATTATTATGGTTCACCATGGTTGATTTTCATATTGAGACAATCTTTGTCACAATGCGACATTGCAACATGGTTGACCATGATTTATTTTCATATGTAGATAATATTTATTACAATGCAATGTTGGGCCATGAATGATTTTCATATTGAGAAAATATTTGTCACAATGTGATGTTGGACCATGGTTGACCATGATTATAGAACAAGGGGATATATATTAGACCCAAAGATTAATATATAAACCCTATGAATAATATTAAGCCCTAGGAATAAGAACCATTATATTAATAAATCTAAGAGATTGATATCAGAAACCAAAGGGATTAATACTAAAACCAAGGGAATAATATTAAACCCAAGGGATAAATATAATAAAACCAATGTATATAAACCATAATATAAATATTATAAACCCTAAAATATAAATGGTTGACCATCGTTACCATGCTTAATTTTCATATTGAGACAATCTTTGTCACAATCCGATGTTGGATCATGGTTGTCCATGGTAGACCATGGTTGATTTTCATATTGAGACAATATTTGTTATAATGTGACATCGGACCATGGTTGACCATGATTATACACCCAAGGGATTTATATTAAACACTATGAATAACATTAAACCCTAGGAATAAGAACCCTTAGATTAATAAACCCAAGGGAATAATATTAGACCCAAGGGATTAATATTATAAAACTAAGGTATATAAACCATAAGGTATATACTACTTGAGTGGGCCTAATGGCTAAGAGCATGTGTTTCCTCCTAAGAGGTCACAAGTTCAAAACCATAGGGGGGTAGAGTATGTATGCCTCCGTAGACTTAGCAGTCAAATCGCTACACGAAGGTGGGCCCCTTTTTCCATAAACAAGGGGGTCTCATACACCAATTTGGTGTTTGGCTTGGCCGTGACCTTAAAATTAGATAATAATTATAAACCCTAATATAAACATGGTTGAATAAAACAATTATGGTTGACCATTGTTGACTATGGTTGGGAGTAATATTAAAACAAAAGCAAACTAGGGCTCTGCCTTAGGAGTGAAAGTAGGGATGAAATTTGAAGTGAAGTTGGTTAAATTGTCTCGGGTTTTAGCACAAGATGTGATTTTATTGTAATTTCTACAAGGTGCATTGGGGTTAGGGTTATGTGGGATACATGATGATTTGATTTAGGGAAGTTGTGGTGGCTGAATGTAGAGGGCATATCCTAGAATGCGCTAAATGGGAAATATTTGGGTTTCTCTATGTTTGACTCCGTGGAATTTGGTGTAGCTCCTCCAAGCCTGAATGTGATGCATATCCTAGAATGCGCTAAATGGGTATCTCCTTATCTCTTCTGGGTCTCTATTAATATTCAAGGTTATTCTCTAATTTTATCCTAGTATATCGCTAGAAAGGTTGTTATATGTCTCTAGTTTTGTAGTGATGCTCACAACGGTTTGAATGATTCTTTGCAATACACATTTTGTGTCATTTTTTAGTTGGTTTTCATAGATGTTCTTTTCTTTTGGGTCATCTCTAGTCGTGGTCAATGTATCTGGGAATATTAGAGATAAATAGAAACCTTTGTAGTGATGCTATAAAATATCAAGTGTTAGAGATCCAACTACTATTACTTCCTCAGACACTTTAGTATGAATGCTTATTTCCAATTTTTTTTTACAATACAATCAAAAATACTTTAGTTAAGTTAGACATGTTGAAACTCGAATTTTGGACAAATTAATTTATAGGAAAATGGTAAAAAATATTTGGTGTCTCACTGGGAAGATTGAGACCACCTACCCAGTAACATATTTGATGATGATACTTGTAACCCACTTCCTCCCACATTTACCCAAGATAATCGGCATGAAAAGACCAATCTAGTCTTCCACACATCCTATAGAACCTTCAGGAGCCAACCAACCCTTACAGGTGAACAAACCTGAGACAATTTGACATTTTACTGATGTAGACTCTCAGCTGCTCTCATGAAAATCCATGCATGTGTCTAAGGCCTTCCATTGGATACCACAACAAGGCATGCAAATGACTGTGGGATTTTTCGGGAAGTTCTCAGCTAGTGACCCTAGATTTTGAACCACTTTTTCAGGGCTAGGTCTCAAGCCACTACCCAAAACTTCATGAAAATTTTAGAAATGATAAAAAACAATGGAATAAGGTTACTAATGCAATAATTGGTAAAAGTAATTGATCTGACCCCTACTAGCGATGACAATAATTTTGTCAAACATGTCACAAACATGTAATCAACAAGTCCGAACAACATATCTGAGCGTAGGGGTCTCATACTTATCTGATAATTGTTAAGAAGCATTGGTGTCTTATCGCAATAGTTGTGTTATCATCTATTAGGTCATATATTCATTTTTCATTTATTTTATAATCAAAACATGATAAGATCCACACATTAAGTCTGCCATAAAATATATTCATAATAATCATATAAACCACAAAAATAACAAGCGTATAGAAACCATAAAACCACATAATAACAAGTGAATTTATCCATCAAATAAAAGAGGGAAAGATCTATTATTGACATAAAAAAAATTGCAACCAGGTATGGGACTTCTACGTACAACCTGACCATAGATTGGGATGAACCAAATATTTATTTCAGCCAATCACCCCCATTCCATATTCCAAGCATGAGTGTGGGGTCTCATGGAAAAATTAAAACAAAATCAAACCAGGGCTTCGAGAGGCAAAACTACCTCAACCCTCAACAAGGGATTCTACTTCACAATCGTACGTCACTAACCATCACCAGATCAATCTATACCCAAGTTGTTCGGGGCTTCAAAGAATTGTTCCAACTGTTAGGTAAACATGACTCGGGGTAGAGTCAATGTGGACTAGGGTAAATAGTGGTGGTTTTTGGGGCACATGGTTTCGTGCACCCATGGTTTTGACCCATGGTATTGCATGTGATGGAGCCTATAAAAGGGCTGGAAAGACTTCATTGTAATGTAGGCCTGGAGGTGAGCGGTGAAGGCTCGCTTGGCCGGATTGGCCAGGGTTTTGGCCAATGGTTAATGAAATTTCATTGGTTGGGTTTTTCCCTGGATTTGGGGTTTTCCCGGATAAACATTGTGTTTATGTTTGTGTTTTTTTGCTGGGTTCTTTCATGGTCATGTTTGTGTATTATTTCTCTCTCAGTAAATGTTTATTATTTCTGCTGCGGTAAATTTCCTAACAATTGGTATCGGAGCCATGGTTCAGGTTTGGCTTCAGAGGGACGCCTCTGTTGTCAAGGGTTTATTTGACTGCAGAATCTATTCGCAGTTCTGGGCACAAGGATCTGATGTTTGAAGATCCAGATCTGCATGTGATGAAGGCAGATCTGCGTGACATTTGAATGGATGAAGAAGTTGTAGGCAGTAATATGTAAGGGTCGGTGTCTTGCAATATATCGTTGCAGAAGTGTTGCAGTTGACCAGAGAAGCTGCCCGTGATAACAGAAGTCCAGCCCGCGGTTGCGTTGAAAGAAAAAAAAAAGGAGGAGAGCCCGCGGAAGTAGTTGAATCTGATGCCTCGGTTGTATCTCCTCCAGATCGGTGAAATGGAGGCGAGGCACAGGGTGATGCGCAGTAGAGAGGCCGGGGTTCCCTTATTTTCCTGTGCGGCGTCAGACTTCATCGAGCAGATAATTCCTATACTTTCTCATCGAAGGTGGCTGGAGGCAAACCAGTGCATGATGAGAGAAAACAGTCCGATATTTCTAGGATTGCAGCTTGTCAAAATGCTGATAACTCTTGGCTCTGTGCAATTTGTCTTCGTTAAGCCATTGCCTGCATTGCAGATTGTGGAGGTCCGACAAAGCAGAAGGCGCTGAGTGCTGTGGGTGGAGTGCATGCTGTTGGAAGAGGAGCCTACGTTGAACGCAGTCACAGTCACGTTTTCTCCGCTTGAATCTGATCAACACTCTCGTTAGGGAATGCGGCATTGGACTAGCACGAGTTAAGGGCTGACGGGATCAGCTACTCCTGTGAGTCGAAGAGTGTTGAAAAATTAGGTGATGTCAACATTTGACTGTGTATTTATTTCTAAAGAAGTTTTTCATTTCCCGCGTACATGTCTAGATTGATGTTGTAATCTCTTCCTTTGAGAACCACGTAGAGAGATATGGCAAGAGAACTTGTAACAGTCTTGGACAAACTTGAATGTCTTTTTTTTTATGAATGAAGTTATATTCGGCTACCATGATTTCCAAGGACGGTGGCATTCTATAAGAGCAGGTCACAAAGAAGCTAGACCGGTAGGAGCTCGTGGCCATGGAACTAATCATGACGCAGGAGTTTGGGGGTAATGCTGTTGATTTTTATGATGGGTTGGAGAGAAAAAACGTAGGCACTGTAATGGTTGATGAGAACGTTGCATAAAGGTTTATGTGGAGCACCACATGTAGGAAGATCGCTGCTCTTGTAATCATGTTGCTGCCCTTGTGATCACGTTGGCCTCATGGAGAAATTTGCATAGGAGGAAATGCAACCTATGGAATTATATTGCTGGTTTAGAGAGGTCTTGGTTTATAAATCCATAGAGTAAGAAACTATGGGGACTGGTTACATGCAAAGTGTTTGACAGAATGTGTCAATCAAATGTTTTGAATGAGAAAGTATATGTGCAGGTGAATTAATTAAATTGATGAACCATGTATCTGAAGAGAACTCCTAGAGAACTGGCGGTTACAGAGGCTGGTAACCCATGTAATCCGGTAGATGGATTCTTTTTATATGGGCATTGATGTCATTCGGCAGATTGATGTACAACTATGATGTCCTCTTTGGAGAGGACATCATGTATGAATGTAGAGAATGGTCATACAAAGACCAGCAACAATGAAACAAAAAAAAAAATTATTATAATGGAGTTAATGTTTCACATGTAAATGGGCATACTGCTGTAAGACCTGGTATGGCATGCGTACACCTGGGTAAATCACTGGTAAAGTCTGGGTTAGACCTAGGTGATAGGGGGGATGTCAAATTAACAATTACCCTGGGTAAAAATTTGAGGGGGGAGGAGCTAGAGTGAGCGGGGTTGTCTCACTTAGCAGGTTTGGATGGATTTAGTCAAGAAGCCCCAAGTCAAGTTTAAGGGGGGAATCTACTTGTAAGGATTCTGGACACCACATATCTCCACAATGGTATGATATTGTCCACTTTGGGCCTAAGCCCTCATGGCTTTGCTTATGGGCTTTACCCCAAAAGGCCTCATACCAATGGAGATATTTGTCTATCCTTATATACCCATGATCCTCCCCACTTCTAGTCAATGTGGGACTTTGGTCGTATACCCAACAATCCTCCCCTCGAACAAAGGACCATCGAGCCTCCCCTCAAATGATTATCCATCCGTCCACTCTCTACCAACCAGGATTCTCCACTCCAATGCGTTGGAAGCACACGCCTTACATGGAGCACCACCTGCCTCGAGAGCTTGCTCTATCCCAGGTCAACTCCTCTTCACCGTGTTGGGACTAGGTCAACTCCTCTTCACCGTGTTGGGACTAGGACACGTCCATGAAGAATCCGGAGCATACCCCCTGTCTAACCGAGCTCATCCACGGATCCCATCGTGATATTACCGGGGCCCACCACCTTCGTTCGGCATTCGAGGATTCATCCACTTCGCTAACTTCGGGGCATGGCTCTGATACCACTTGTAAGGAAATTTACCGCAGCAATAAAATAATTTACCAAGAGAATAATTAAACATGAAAAGAACCAGCAACAAAGCACAAACATTAACACAAATGTTTATCCGGGAAAACCCCAAGTCCGGGGAAAAACCCAACCAATGAGATCTCATTAAACATTGGCCAAAACCCTGGCCAATCTGGCCAAGTGAGCCTTCACCGCTCACCTCCAGGCCTGCATTACAATGAAGTCTTTCCAGCCCTTTTATAGGCTCCATCACATGCAATACCATGGGTCAAAACCATGGGTGCACAAAACTATGTGCCCCAAAACCACCACTGTTTACCCTTGTCCATATTGACTCTACCCCGAGTCATGTTTACCTAACACCAACAAGGGATTCCAGGACTAGTAACTCAACCACAGTTGTTGTCGAGCTTCAAAATTGTTTTTCCAACCATAGATTCCAATACTAGTAACTCTACCCAATAAGGGTTTCCAAGACTAGTAACTCAACCCAAGTTGTTATAGGGCTTCTAGAGCACTTGTCCAACCAAGGATTCCAGGAACTAGTAACTCAATCCATAACCATAAGGAACACGAGAATAAACTAGAAAACAAAAGGAAAGAAACCCACAACACCATGGATATCCAGGAAATGATAGGGCTAGGAAAAACCACTTACAATATAGGTCATCCTCCATGCCAGTGAAATATCATAACCAATAAACCACATGGACATTCCATGCACACCAAAACTAGCAATAAAATCATACATGCAACTTTGTACCTGCAAATAAAACCCACTGTAGCTATTGATCCTGATGTCCTCTTGTGCTTTCCTGCTTTTCCTTTGCCTTCTTGCACCAAATCCCAAGTATGCCAAACTCCTCCAAGAGTGCTCCAAGAAAAATCCAAGTGTCCAAGAGTACAGGAGAGAGAATATAATGAGACCTCCAAAAATGAACTAACAAAAGGGTGCCAACTGATCCTTAGTATCATTTTTATTAACGAGGCCTCTATTTTCATAGTAATAAGGTTTAATATTTATATTTAAAAAGACTTAGGCTTATTTAATATTTATTTGGAATTACAATGTGATGAACAAAAATTCGCATAACTCGCGTGAGAAAAAACTTTGGGTCACATTATGAAGAACAACACTCATTGTTGCAATATGACAAAAAAATCAATGTCACAATATTACAAACAAAGTTCTAGGTTGCAATGTGACAAAATAAACCAAAACCAAAATATGAAACAATGAAATCAACATCACACTATCACGAATGAAAAAATGATGTCACATTATGACAAATAAATAACAATGTTTCAACATGATGATATGGTCAAACATAGTCAACCTTATAGTCAACCTAAATAATCAATTTTTAAATGGTCAACCATGGTCAAGCTCAATCAACTATATCTTTATCATAGTAAAAAAATCAACCTTGTTCACCCATAACCATCCTTAGCCAACCTTAGTTGACCATATTGACTTTGGTCAACCATTGGTCAACCATAGTCAACCTTACTCAATGAAAGTCAAAGTTTAAAATTGTTTAATAATAATAATAATAATAATAATAATATTGATTATTAATAATACTAGTAATAATTATATTAATATTAATAATAAGGTTCATTATATTATCAATAATATTATATATTACTATTAAGGTAAACTATAGTAATTAATAATATTAATAATATTGATTTTAATATGGTTTATCAATACTATTAATATTAAGGCCTATGAACTATGCTTAATATTTATATTTAATAAGGTTAAAGTTTTAGAAAACTATCATAATCTAATGCAACACAATCAATAATCAACCTCGGTTAACTATTATCAACCTCAGTTGACCATGAACAACCATGGTCATCTTCGATCAACCATGTTCCATAGTCAACCATGGTCAACCATAGTCAACTAATGTTAACCATAATCAATGTGTTCAACCATAGTTAGCTATGGCCACCATGGTTTACTATGATTAACTATGGTTGAACATGGTCAACTATGGTATCCTATAGACAAATATGGTTAGCATGGTCAACCACACCAACAATAGTTGACTCTATTAATCATGGTTGATTAATTAGCCATGGTCAACCATCAAAGATAGTTAGTCATGGTTAATAGTAGTCAATGATGATCAACCATGACCAATCATCATCATATTTGGTTAACCATAGTCAACATTGAAAAACCATGGCCAACCATGCTCAACATGAAAAAACCATGGTCAAACATGTGCAACCAAGGTCGCAATGGTAAAAATTGGGCAACCATGGCCATCCATTGTCAACATGAATGACCATAGTCTATGATAGAAAAATATGGTCAACGATGGTAAAATTAGCCAAATATTGTTCACCCATGGTCACTAACGTCAATCGTGGCCAACATACCCAACCATAGTGAACCATGAACAACCATGGTCAATGATGATCAAACATGAACAATCATGGTTAATCATGGTCAACCATAGTCTATCATACCCAACTATAATTAGTTTTGGTCAAACATGCTCATCCATCGTCAAATCTATATTAACCATGGTAAAAATAGTCAAACATAATGAACTATGGTCAAAATCCTAACAACCATGGTCTTCTCTAGTTAATCATAGTCAACCTTGGAAAACCAAGGTTAACCCATGCTCAACATGGCAAACCATCGTCAACCATTGCTATAATGGTTAAACATCCTGATGCAGGAAAACCCTGCAAAACCCAGAATCTTCCCACCTCATGCATATACAAAATGCATCTCAAATAATTGCCAACCAAAACTCCAATGTTTAGGCAATTTCATATTACTTTTACATGCGGAAGCTAATAGCATCTGTTTCATAGTTTTATGGTTTATGAAAACCATACTTCAATACACAAGGTTCTTTTGTAAACCCCAAATATCCAACACCATGAAGTTACCACTCAACACAAAACCCACTTGTGGAAGTTCCTTTCTATTGTTATCTTTATGGTCATACCCATATATTAGGACCAATTCATATAAATATTCTATATTGAATCAAAGTCCACTTATCCAATTCTGTTATATATATGATCTCTTCTAAATGTTCATGGAATTAATCCTTTGACATTGGTTGGAAACCAAGATTCCAACTACCCATTATATATCCTCCTTCACTTTTTAAGTTACTCAAGCTTGACCAACACATCCAAGCATGCATTTTTGGCAATTTACATAACTCATATTTTGATTAAAAATCAAATGTCAACATGGAACAACAATTGCACAGGAAATTAACTTACCTTCCTCATCAACTGCATTCACGCCATCGCTCTTCACTTAGCTCGTTGTTCCTTGAATTCCATAGCATTCTAGTTTAAGCTTTAATACTAGATTGACATCGAATTATGTAATTCAACGTCCTTTCTTCCCTGCATGTGCAACTAAACAACATGGATCAGATATAACAAATCGATTTTCATCAATCGAACCAGAATTATGTTTAGTTCAAATTTCCATTGTAATTAAATTCAATCTGCTCTTTCAAACTCATCTTATCAGTGCTATGTTGTTCATCGATTTCAACTAACTTCAAATTCGTTCAACTCTGGCTTATCGATCAATCCAAGGTTCGAAACATTGTCTTGTTGCTTTAAACTCCAACACCGTTCTTGGTTTCTGCACAACTATATTCTCAATTCTGTCGGCAATTTCAACCATGCAGCTACACATTTAGTTTCAACCTTGTCTTTCTCAACTTGTCACGGTGTTCTTTAACTCCATCACATTCTCGTTTGAAACTTTCAATGAATCAATTCCTCATTAAACAAAAATCTGCGTACATTTCCACAGCGGTGATGCCAATCTCTCCATCATTTGACTTTTGTGCCAACGAAATTACAATTTCACGCTGAAACTTGCTCTTCAAACTAAATTTATAACGCTGATTCACAATATGAAATGAGAATTGAACTTACTCTTCCATCGACCCTTTAATTCTCATACTAATTTCTGTGCAGATTTGAAGACGACCTTCACTATTTAGATTAACGTTTTGACTTTTCCAACGTTGTTCAAGTCTGCAATACAACACATTCAACCTCGATCCAACAGGATTAACACACAATTTCTCTATTTTAGCCAGCGCCCAACATAATTTTAGAATAGAAAATAAAATCGATCCCTTTACTCAGAATTCATTTCAATTATATGCGGAGCATATAAATCCTCATGTCATTAAACTACCATCGATCCTTCATTGACAGGATCATATCGATTTCTGTTTTGGCTTCAATACAACATGGTTATTGATTCATACGAATTGAATACCAACAATTTTGTATACAAATTCACCATTTCAACCCTTAACATAGAATTTGAACCATACACGAATTGACCAATTTAGGTGCATAATTCAAACCAACGCTTTCATATAAAAAATTAACTTACTTACAGTAATATTTCTTCCTAGCCTGATTTTCAATCATTGGCCCTCTTACAAATGCCCGGAGGCTTACAACCTCTTTCTCTATTCTGCACTCTAATCTTACTAATCTATTTTTCCTTTGAGGCATATCAATTTATACAAATTTAATTGAACCAATTTTGGTTCATATCCTTTTAATGACTCAACAAACCCTCAAATATCTCAACAAAATCGTAAAATCACTTTTGAATCCCTAAGGATCCTCTCTCACCCAAAATTAATGAAACTAATTTCTAAATTAATATTTAGAAAAATCTCTCATCCCTTTACATCCTCAACTGACCAAATTCTCTCATATTCTCAAACATTTGGGAATTATTTACAATATTTAATTAAAAATACATAAAACCCACTCAAATGATTCATAAAAATCTAGCTCTTTTAAAAACTTAAAAACCCCTAAGTTTTAATAAATACAAAGTATTTCTCTTTGCCTAATGCTCCTGCATCAGACTCCCAAGGTTGAAAATGATCATGATCTCCTGATCATAAGTTTAAGTCTCTGTCTGCCTGGATCCCACACTTTGTTTTGCAAGTTATCATCAATTTCTGCTGTCGTATGCTGCTTTCTCTAGGTCTCCATATCTTATGCTGTCTTGCTCCACTCGCTGCACTTTCACAGTCTGTCTCTGTCTTTATTTTGATGTTGCTGCTACTTCTCTTCCTTGCTGATGTCTTCTTCTGAGAAACTTTCAACATGATTCTTTTGATTAATTCAATTTCTCTGTCCAATAAATCTTCAATTTGCTAATTTCTCGATGCCTGCTGAACTCTTACTCACTCAGTTCTTACTGCTATGTTTCCTTCTGTTCTTACAGCCACCCAATCATCCATGCCCTCTTGTTTTCTGAAACAGAAAACTTCTTCTCTACCTTTTCCTATCAGCAACTTATTGGATTGGTACATTGTGTACTCCTTTCTGCTATCTTCATCTCTCTGCATCTGCAATTCCCAATTCTGAAATTGAGATTCTTTCTACACTGAATTTTGACTATTCAGCATCCTTTCCAGCAACATAACTTCTTCACTCCATGGATTAGATGTTTCCACAGAATTTTCTTCTTCCTCCTTCATTTGACTGCTCAACTGAGTCAAATGTTCTTCAGCACCTGCAACAATACCTGCATTCACAAAACACTTGTTAAAACAAAAATCATAAGGCTTCAATGCCTTACTTCCCTCTGCCAGCACCTCAGTATGTTGTTCTAAATTTTCCATCTCAATCAACACATCAGTATGCTGATTCTCTCTTCCCAAATAATTCTCTGAAGAACTCTCAAGACTATCAACCAGTATTTCTTATACATCATCTGCCTCCATGATATCTTTCTGCTCTCGTTCACTATACTAAACTCTGCCTTCTGCTACAATCTCCCTGTCATACTCTGAATTTGCCAACAATTATTCCAACAATGCAATTTCTCTGTGGCATTGCTGAAGCATATCATCATCACTTACAGTCCCTGCATTCACACACAAAATTTCAGTTTGAAAATCACAAAGTTCAACAGTCTTAACTGTTGGTTCATATACCAGCTCTTCAAGCTAATCCTCTTCTTCATTCACATCAACTTCCTCTTGTACTGTAACAGCAAAAGCATCACTACTTTCTTCTTCATAGTACTTATCTCCTGAAAGATTCTTTTCCATGCTTGTGATAGCTTCACAAGATTGCGCATCCTCTTCAGTAAAACCTGTAATCACATCATATACAAAAACACAAGATTTTACATCATCCAGCTGATTTGGATCTGCCCAATAACTCAAGAAATCATCAATGATCTCCTCCTCTATTTCATCAATGGAAACCTCCACTTTCAACTCAACTGCTCTGAGTTCTTCATGTCCCAACTGTATATTCATCATCTACTCGAGCTTCTTTAGCTCTTCTGTTAACTGCATGTTTATCTATTGATCCCTCCTTACTTGTAGTCTCTAGCATGTCACTTTCTTCCTCATGGTCCAACCATGTCTCTGGTCCTTCATATTTTTCTGTAACAATTCCATCAATAACTCAAGATGAACTGCTATCTCAGTTTTCTCTCTCTCATACTTTTCATCAGTCAACTACTGTCTTATGCCATTTACCTTGGCATATTTCTCCCTCTTTCTACTGTGGCCTCTCTCTGAACCTCTGCTCTCTCCTTTATGACTTTCAATAGTCATCTTCTTCGCCATGAGTTTCTCACCCATGAGTTGCACCAAGCCTCTGCAACAGCAAACTCTCCTGCTGCCACTTACCTTACCAATCCCTTCCTCCAGATTTGGTCTTTTGGTAATCACTGGTCCTCTGATGGAACCTTTCGAGCATTTCTTCACTACTCCTTCAGGCTTCATTCATCTACAAATTTATTCAACCTCTGTTGAATCTTCAGGTTCTGCCACTCTCTCTTAGAATCCCTTGCTGGACTCCTTCATCACTGCACTCCAGCTATGATCTTCTTCTTCCGCTGAGACTTTCTTCAACTTGCTTGCAACCTGAACTCTGCAAAAAAATTTCAAACCAGAGTCAAATATCATCTGACAACTCACCTTCAAGATCTTGTTGATCTTGCTTCACTTCTTCAACTGCACTTGCATCTCTGTGCTGCAACCTTCATTAGTTTCAAAATCTGACATTCATTCATCACATGTAATTAATTCAATTTAAAAACTTGAATCTTCAAAATAGAGCTATTCCAGCTCTGATACCAAAATGATGCAGGAAAACCCTGCAAAACCCAGAATCTTCCCACCTCATGCATATACAAAATGCATCTCAAATAATTACCAACCAAAACTCCAATGTCCGAGCAATTTCATATTACTTTTACATGTGAAAGCTAATAGCATCTGTTTCACAGTTTTATGGTTTATGAAAACCATACTTCAATACACAAGGTTCTTTTGTAAACCCCAAATATCCAACACCATGAAGTTACCACTCAACACAAAACCCACTTGTGGAAGTTCCTTTCTATTGTTATCTTTATGGTCAGACCCATATATTAGGACCAATTCATATAAATATTCTATATTGAATCAAAGTCCACTTATCCAATTCTGTTATATATATGATCTCTTCTAAATGTTCACGGAATTAATCCTTTGCAATTGGTTGGAAACCAAGATTCCAACTACCCATTATATATGCTCCTTCACTTTTTGAGTTACTCAAGCTTAACCAACACATCCAAGCATGCATTTTTGGAAATTTACATAACTCAGATTTTGATTAAAAATCAAATGTCAACATGGAACAACAATTGCATAGGCAATTAACTTACCTTTCTCATCAACTGCATTCATGCCATCGCTCTTAACTTAGCTCGTTGTTCCTTGAATTCCATAGCATTCTAGTTTGAGATTTAATACTAGATTGACATCGAATTACGTAATTCAACATCGTTTCTTCCCTGTGTGTGCAACTAAACAACATGGATCACATGTAACAAATCGATTTTCATCAATCGAACCATAATTATGTTTAGCTCAAATTTCCATTGTAATTAAATTCAATCTGCTCTTCCAAACTCGTCTTATCAGCACTGTGTTGTTCATCGATTTGAACTAACTTCAAATTCATTCAACTCTGGCTTATCGATCAATCCAATGTTCAAAACACTATCTTGTTGCTTTAAACTCCAACACCATTCTTGGTTTCTGCATAACCATATTCTCAATTCTACCGGCAATTTCAACCACGCAGCTACACATTTAGTTTCAACCTTGTCTTTCTCAACTTGTCACGGCGTTCTTTAACTCCATCACATTCTCGTTTGAAACTTTCAATGAATCGATTCCTCATTAATTAAACAAAACTCTGCGTACATTTCCAGAGAGGTGATGCCGCTCTCTCCATCATTTGACTTCTGTGCCAATGAAATTACAATTTCACGCCGGAACTTGCTCTTCAAACTAAATTTATAACGCTGATTCACAATATGAAATGAGAATTGAACTTACTCTTCCATCGACCCTTTAATTCTCATACTAATTTTTGTGTAGATTTGAAGACCGCCTTCACTATTTAGATTAACGTTTTGACTTTTCCAACACTGTTCAAGTCTGCAATACAACACATTCAACCTCGATCCAACAGGATTAACACACAATTTCTCTATTTTAACCAGTGCCCAACATAATTTCAGAATAGAAAAGAAAATCGATCCCTTTACTCAGAATTCATTTCAATTATATGCAGAGAATATAAATCCTCATGTCATTAAACTGCCATCGATCCTTCATTGACAGGATCATATCGATTTCTGTTTTGGCTTCAATACAACATGGTTATCGATTCATACGAATTGAATACCAACAAGTTTGTATACAAATTCACCATTTCAACCCTTAACATAGAATTTGAACCATACACGAATTGACCAATTTAGGCACATAATTCAAACCAACGCTTTCATATAAAAAATTAACTTACTTACAGTAATATTTCTTCCTAGCCTGATTTTCAATCATTGGCCCTCTTACAAATGCCTGGAGGCTTACAACCTCTTTCTCTATTCTGCACTCTAATCTTACTGATCTATTTTACCTTTGAGACATATCAATTTATAAAAATTTAATTGAACCAATTTTGGTTCATATCCCTTTAATGACTCAACAAACCCTCAAATATCTCAACAAAATCCTAAAATCACTCTTGAATCTCTAAGGATCCTCTCTCACCCAAAATTAATGAAACTAATTTCTAAATTAATATTTAGAAAAATCTCTCATCCCTTTACATCCTCAACTGACCAAATTCTCTCATATTCTCAAACATTTGGGAATTATTTACAATATTTAATTAAAAATACATAAAACCCACTCAAATGATTCATAAAAATCTAGCTCTTTTAAAAACTTAAAAAACCCTAAGTCTTAATAAATACAAAGGATTTCTCTTTGCCTAATGCTCCTGCATCAGACTCCCAAGGTTGAAAATGATCATGATCTCCTGATCATAAGTTTAAGTCTTTGTCCGCCTAGATCCCACACTTTGTTCTGCAAGTTATCATCAATTTCTGTTGTCGTATGCTGCTTTTCTCCAGGTCTCCATATCTTATGTTGCCTTGCTCCACTCGCTGCACTTTCACAGTCTGTCTCTGTCTTTATTTTGCTGCTGCTGCTGCTTCTCTTCCTTGTTGATGTCTTCTTCTAAGACACTTTCAATATGATTCTTCTGATTAATTCAATTTCTCTGTCCAATAAATATTCAATTTGCTGATTTCTCGCTGCCTGCTGAACTCTTACTCGCTTAGTTCTTACTTGTTCAGTTCTTACTCGCTCAGTTCTTACTGCTATGTTTCCTTCTGTTCTTATAGCCACCCAATCATCCATGCCCTCTTGTTTTCTGAAATAGAAAACTTCTTCTCTACCTTTTCCTATCAGCAACTTATTGGATTGGTACATTATGTACTCCTTTCTACTATCTTCATCTCTTTGCATCTGCAATTCCCAATTCTGAAATTGAGATTCTTTCTACACTGAATTTTGAATATTCAACATCCTTTCCAGCAACATAACTTCTTCACTCCATGGATTAGATTTTTCCACAGAATTTTCTTCTTCCTCCTTCATTTGACTGCTCAACTGAGTCAAATGTTCTTCAGCACCTGCAACAATACCTGCATTCACAAAACACTTGTTAAAACAAAAATCATAAGGCCTCAGTGCCTTACTTCCCTCTGCCAGTACCTCAGTATGTTGTTCTAAATTTTCCATCTCAATCAGCACATTAGTATGTTTATTCTCTCTTCCCAAAGAAATATCTGAAGAACTCTCAAGACTATCAACTAGTCTTTCTTGTACATCATCTGCCTCCATGATATCTTTCTGCTCTCGTTCACTATACTGAACTCTGCCTTCTTCTGCAATCTCCCTATCATACTCTGAATTTGCCAACAAGTATTCCAACAATGCAATTTCTCTGTGGCATTGCTGAAGCATATCATCATCACTTACAGTCCCTGCATTCACACACAAACTTTCAGTTTGAAAATCACAAAGTTCAACAGTCTCAACTGTTGGTTCATATACCAGCTCTTCAAGCTAATCCTCTTCTTCATTCACATCAACTTCCTCTTGTACTGTAACAGCAAAAGCATCACTGCTTTCTTCTTCAGAGTACTTATCTCTTGAAAGATTCTTTTCCATGCTTGTGACAGCTTCACAAGATTGTGCATCCTCTTCAGTAAAACCTGTAATCATATTAGCTACAAAAACACAAGATTTTACATCATCCAGCTGATCTGGATTTGCCCAATAACTCAAGAAATCATCAATGATCTCCTCCTCTGTTTCATCAATGGAAACCTCCACTTTCAACTCATCTGCTCTGAGTTCTTCACGTCTCAACTGTATACTCATCATCTACTCAAGCTTCTTTAGCTCTTCTGTTAACTGCATGTTTATCTGTTGATCCCTCCTTACTTGTAGTCTCTGCCATGTCACTTTCTTCCTCATGGTCCAACCATGTCTCTGGTCCTTCATATTTTCCTGTAACAATTCCATCAATAACTCAAGATGAACTGCTATCTCAGTTTTCTCTCTCTCATACTTTTCATCAGTCAACTGTTATCTTATGCCATTTACCTTGGAATCTTTCTCCCTCTTTCTACTGTGGCCTCTCTCTGAACCTCTGCTCTCTCCTTTATGACTTTCAATAGTCATCTTCTTCGCGATGAGTTTCTCACCCATGAGTTGCACCAAACCTCTGCAACAACAAACTCTCCTACTGCCACTTACCTTACCAATCCCTTCCTCCAGATCTGGTCTTTTGGTAATCACTGGTCCTCTGTTGGAACCTTCCGAGCATTTCTTCACTGCTCCTTCAGGCTTCATTCATCTACAACTTTATTCAACCTCTGTTGAATCTTTAGGTTTTGCCACTCTCTCTTAGAATCCCTTGTTGGAATCCTTCATCACTCTACTCCAGCTGTGATCTGCTTCTTCCGCTGAGACTTTCTTCAACCTGCTTGCAACCTGAACTCTGCAAACAAATTTCAAACCAGAGTCAAATATCATCTGAAAACTCACCTTCAAGATCCCGTTGATCTTGCTTCACTTCTTCAATTGCACTTGCATCTCTGTGCTGCAACCTTCATCAGTTTCAAAATCTGACATTCATTCATCACATGCAATTAATTCAATTTAAAAACTTGAATCTTCAAAATAGATCTATTCTAGCTCTGATACCAAAATGATGCAGGAAAAGCCTGCAAAACCCAGAATCTTCCCACCTCATGCATATACAAAATGCATCTCAAATTATTGCCAGCCAAAACTCCAATGTCCAGGTAATTTCATATTACTTTTACATGCGGAAGCTAATAGCATCTATTTCACAATTCTATGGTTTATGAAAACCATACTTCAATACACAAGGTTCTTTTGTAAACCCCAAATATCCAACACCATGAAGTTACCACTCAACACAAAACCCACTTGCAGAAGTTCCTTTCTATTGTTATCTTTATGGTCAGACCCATATATTAGGACCAATTCATATAAATATTCTATAGTGAATCAAAGTCCACTTATCAAATTCTGCTATATATATGATCTCTTCTAAATATTTCATGGAATTAATCCTTGGACATTGGTTGGAAACCAAGATTCCAAATACCCATTATATATGCTCCTTCACTTTTTAAGTTACTCAAGCTTGACCAACACATCCAAGCATGCATTTTCGGGAATTTACATAACTCATATTTTGATTAAAAATCAAATGTCAACATGGAACAGCAATTGCACAGGCAATTAACTTACCTTCCTCATCAACTGCATTCACGCCATCGCTCTTAACTTAGCTCACTGTTCCTTGAATTCCATAGCATTCTAGTTTGAGCTTTAATACTAGATTAACATCGAATTATGTAATTCAACGTCCTTTCTTCCTTGTGTGTGCAACTAAACAACATGGATCAGATATAACAAATCGATTTTCATCAATCGAACCATAATTCTGTTTAGCTCAAATTTCCATTGTAATTAAATTCAATCTGCTCTTTCAAACTCGTCTTATCAGCGCTATGTTGTTCATCGATTTCAACTAACTTCAAATTCATTCAACTCTGGCTTATCGATCAATCCAAGGTTCGAAACACTGTCTTGTTGCTTTAAACTCCAACACCGTTCTTGGTTTCTGTATAACCATATTCTCAATTCCGCTGGAAATTTCAACCACGCATCTACACATTTAATTTCAACCCTTTCTTTCTCAACTTATCACGGTGTTCTTTAACAACATCACATTCTCGTTTGAAACTTTCAATGAATCGATTCCTCATTAAACAAAACCATGCATACATTTCCACAGAGGTGATGCCGCTCTCTCCATCATTTGACTTATGTGCCAACGAAATTACAATTTCACGTCGGAACTTGCTCTTCCAACTAAATTTATAACGCTGATTCACAATATGAAATGAGAATCGAACTTACTCTTCCATCGACCCTTTAATTCTCATACTAATTTTTGTGTAGATTTGAAGACCGCCTTCACTAGTTAGATTAACATTTTGAATTTTCCAACGCTGTTCAAGTCTGCAATACAACGCATTCAACCTCGATCCAATAGGATTAACACACAATTTCTCTATTTTAACCAGCACCCAACATTATTTCAGAATAGAAAAGAAAATTGATCCCTTTACTCAAAATTCATTTAAATTATATGCGGAGAATATAAATCCTCATGTCATTAAACTGCCATCGATCCTTCATTGACAGGATCATATTCATTTCTGTTTTGGCTTCAATACAACATGGTTATTGATTCATACGAATTGAATACCAACAAGTTTGTATACAAATTCACCATTTCAACCCTTAACATAGAATTTGAACCATGCATGAATTGACCAATTTAGGCACATAATTCAAACCAACGCTTTCATATAAAAAATTAACTTACTTACAGTAATATTTCTTCCTAGCCCGATTTTCAATCATTGGCCCTCTTACAAATGCCCGGAGGCTTACAACCTCTTTCTCTATTCTGCACTCTAATATTACTAATCTATTTTGCCTTTGAGGCATATCAATTTATACAAATTTAATTAAACCAATTTTGGTTCATATCCCTTTAATGACTCAACAAACCCTCAAATATCTCAACAAAATCCTAAAATCGCTCTTGAATCCCTAAGGATCCTCTCTCACCCAAAATTAATGAAACTAATTTCTAAATTAATATTTAGAAAAATCTCTCATCCCTTTACATCCTCAACTGACCAAATTCTCTCATATTCTCAAACATTTGGGAATTATTTACAATATTTAATTAAAAATACATAAAACCCACTCAAATGATTCATAAAAATCTAGCTCTTTTAAAAACTTAAAAATCCCTAAGTTTTAATAAATACAAAGTATTTCTCTTTGCCTAATGCTCCTGCATCAGACTCCCAAGGTTGAAAATGATCATGATCTCTTGATCATAAGTTTAAGTCTTTGTCCGCCTAGATCCCACACTTTGTTCTGCAAGTTATCATCAATTTCTGTTGTCATATGCTGCTTTTCTCCAGGTCTCCATATCTTATGCTGCCTTGCTCCACTCGCTGCACTTTCACAGTCTGTCTCTGTCTTTATTTTGCTGCTGCTGCTGCTTCTCTTCCTTGCTGATGTCTTCTTCTGAGACACTTTCAACATGATTCTTCTGATTAATTCAATTTCTCTGGCCAATAAATATTCAATTTGCTGATTTCTCGTTGCCTGTTGAACTCTTACTCACTCAGTTCTTACATGTTCAGTTCTTACTCGCTCAGTTCTTACTGCTATGTTTCCTTCTGTTCTTATAGCCACCCAATCATCCATGCCCTCTTGTTTTCTGAAATAGAAAACTTCTTCTCTACCTTTTCCTATCAGCAACTTATTGGATTGGTACATTATGTACTCCTTTCTGCTATCTTCATCTCTCTGCATCTGCAATTCCCAATTCTAAAATTGAGATTCTTTCTACACTGAATTTTGACTATTCAGCATCCTTTCCAGCAACATAAATTCTTCACTCCATGGATTAGATGTTTCCACAGAATTTTCTTCTTCCTCCTTCATTTGACTGCTCAACTGAGTCAAATGTTCTTTAGCACCTGCAACAATACCTGCATTCACAAAATACTTGTTAAAACAAAAATCATAAGGCCTCAGTGCCTTACTTCCCTCTGCCAGAACCTCAGTATGTTGTTCTAAATTTTCCATCTCAATCAGCACATCAGTATGCTGATTCTCTCTTCCCAAATAATTCTCTGAAGAACTCTCAAGACTATCAACCAGTCTTTCTTGTACATCATCTGCCTCCATGATATCTTTATGCTCTCATTCACTATACTGAACTCTGCCTTCTGCTGTAATCTCCCTGTCATACTCTGAATTTTCCAACAAGTATTCCAACAATGCAATTTCTCTGTGGCATTGCTGAAGCATATCATCATCACTTACAGTCCCTACATTCACACACAAACTTTCAGTTTGAAAATCACAAAGTTCAACAGTCTCAACTATTGGTTCATATACCAGCTCTTCAAGCTAATCCTCTTCTCCATTCACATCAACTTCCTCTTATAATGTAACAGCAAAAGCATCATTTCTTTCTTCTTCAAAGTACTTATCTCCTGAAAGATTCTTTTGCATGCTTGTGACAGCTTCACAAGATTGCACATCCTCTTCAGTAAAACCTATAATCATATCAGCTACAAAAACACAAGATTTTACATCATCCAGCTGATCTGGATCTGCCCAATAACTCAAGAAATCATCAATGATCTCCTCCTCTGTTTCATCAATGGAAACCTTTACTTTCAACTCAGCTGCTCTGAGTTCTTCACGTCTGAACTGTATACTCACCATCTACTCGAGCTTCTTTAGCTCTTCTGTTAACTGCATGTTTATCTGTTCATCCCTCTTTACTTGTAGTCTCTGCCATGTCACTTTCTTCCTCATGGTCCAACCATGTCTCTGGTCCTTCATATTTTCCTATAAAAATTCCATCAATAACTCAAGATGAACTGCTATCTCAGCTTTCTCTCTCTCATACTTTTCATCAGTCAACTGTTGTCTTATGCCATTTACCTTGGCATCTTTCTCCCTCTTTCTACTATGGCCTCTCTCTGAACCTCTGCTTTCTCCTTTATGAATTTCAATAGTCATCTTCTTCGCGATGAGTTTCTCACCCATGAGTTGCACCAAGCCTTTGCAACAGAAAACTCTCCTACTGTCACTTACCTTACCAATCCCTTCCTCTCGATGTGGTCTTTTGGTAATCACCGGTCCTCTGCTGGAACCTTTTGAGCATTTCTTCACTGCTCCTTCAGGATTCATTCATCTACAACTTTATTCAACCTCTGTTAAATCTTTAGGTTCTGCCACTCTCTCTTAGAACCCCTTGCTAGACTCCTTCATCACTGCACTCCAGCTGTGATCTGCTTCTTCCGCTGAGACTTTCTTCAACCTGCTTGCAACTTGAACTCTGCAAACAACTTTCAAACCAGAGTCAAATATCATCTGACAACTCACCTTCAAGATCCTGTTGATCTTGCTTCAATTCTTCAACTGCACTTGCATCTCTGTGCTGCAACCTTCATTAGTTTCAAAATCTGACATTCATTCATCACATGCAATTAATTCAATTTAAAAACTTGAATCTTCAAAATAGATCTATTCCAGCTTTGATACCAAAATGATGCAGGAAAACCCTGCAAAACCCAGAATCTTCCCACCTCATGCATATACAAAATGCATCTCAAATAATTGCCAGCCAAAACTCCAATGTCCAGGCAATTTCATATTACTTTTACATGCGGAAGCTAATAGCATCTATTTCACAGTTTTATGGTTTATGAAAACCATACTTCAATACACAAGGTTCTTTTGTAAACCCCAAATATCCAACACCATGAAGTTACCACTCAACACAAAACCCACTTCTTAGAAGTTCCTTTCTATCACATATCTTTATGGCAAACCTATATATTAGGACCAATTCATATAAATATTCTATATTGAATTTAAATTTATTCATCAGCCTCATATATATGATCTCTTCTAAATATTTCAAGGAATTAATCCTTTGACATTGGTTGGAAACCAAGATTCCAACTACCCATTATATATGCTCCTTCACTTTTTAAGTTACTCAAGCTTGACCAACACATCCAAGCATGCATTTTCGGCAATTTACATAACTCAGATATTGATTAAAAATCAAATGTCAATATGGAACAGCAATTACACAGGCAATTAACTTACCTTCCTCATCAACTGCATTCACGCCATCGCTCTTAACTTAGCTCACTGTTCCTTGAATTCCATAGCATTCTAGTTTGAGCTTTAATACTATATTGACATCGAATTATGTAATTCAACGTCCTTTCTTCCTTGCGTGTGCAAATAAAAAACATGGATCAGATATAACAAATCGATTTTCATCAATCGAACCAGAATTCTGTTTAGCTCAAATTTCCATTGTAATTAAATTCAATCTGCTCTTTCAAACTCGTCTTATCAACGCTATGTTGTTCATCGATTTCAACTAACTTCAAATTCGTTCAGCTCTGGCTTATCGATCAATCCAAGGTTCGAAACACTATCTTGTTGCTTTAAACTCCAACACCATTCTTGGTTTCTGCATAACCATATTCTCAATTCCACTGGCAATTTCAACCACGCAGCTACACATTTAGTTTCAACCCTGTCTTTCTCAACTTGTCACGGTGTTCTTTAACTCCATCACATTCTCGTTTGAAACTTTCAATGAATCAATCCTCATTAAACAAAACCCTCCGTACATTTCCACAGAGGTGATGCCGCTCTCTCCATCATTTGACTTCTGTGCCAACAAAATTACAATTTCAAACTGGAACTTGCTCTTCGAACTAAATTTATAACACTGATTCACAATATGAAATGAGAATCGAACTTACTCTTCCATCGAACCTTTAATTCTCATACTAATTTCTGTGTAGATTTGAAGACCGCCTTCACTATTTAGATTAACATTTTGACTTTTCCAACGCTGTTCAAGTCTGCAATACAACGCATTCAACCTCGATCCAACAGGATTAACACACAATTTCTCTATTTTAACCAGCGCCCAACATAATTTCAGAATAGAAAAGAAAATCGATCCCTTTACTCAAAATTCATTTCAATTATATGTGGAGAATATAAATCCTCATGTCATTAAACTGCCATCGATCCTTCATTGACAGGATCATATAGATCTATGTTTTGGCTTCAATACAACATGGTTATCAATTCATACGAATTGAATACCAACAAGTTTGTATACAAATTCACCATTTCAACCCTTAACATAGAATTTTAACCATACACGAATTGACCAATTTAGGCGCATAATTCAAACCAACGCTTTCATATAAAAAATTAACTTACTTACAGTAATATTTCTTCCTGGCCTGATTTTCAATCATTGGCCCTCTTACAAATGTCCAGAGGCTTACAACCTCTTTCTCTATTCTGCACTCTAATCTTACAGATCTATTTTTCCTTTGAGGCATATCAATTTATACAAATTTAATTGAACCAATTTTGGTTCATATCCCTTTAATGACTCAACAAACCCTCAAATATCTCAAAAAAATCCTAAAATCACTCTTGAATCCCTAAGGATCCTCTCTCACCCAAAATTAATGAAACTAATTTCTAAATTAATATTTAGAAAAATCTCTCATCCCTTTACATCCTCAACTGACCAAATTCTCTCATATTCTCAAACATTTGGGAATTATTTACAATATTTAATTAAAAATACATAAAACCCACTCAAATCATTCATAAAAATCTAGCTCTTTTAAAAACTTAAAAACCCCTAAGTTTTAATAAATAAAAAGTATTTCTCTTTTCCTAATGCTCTTGCATCACATCCTCAACCAAGGTCAATGTGGTTGAAAATGGTCAACCATGGCCAAACATTGTCAACATGGAAAACCATAATATATGAGAGAAAAATATGGTCAAGCATGGTCGAATTGTCGAAACCATGTACACCCATGGTGGTACACAGTAATTTGTCACCCTGTTCACTTCCAAACCCTGATCCTAAAGTTCCCTATGATGAATATTGTGTAGTATATCCACCTTGGAAGAATACATCAATATATCCTTTGAAAACTAAAAGAAATTTGCCTTGAATAATTTCTGAAGAAGCTTAGCTCAAACCCTAAATTTTTGGGTCAGCCCTCTTAGCCAGTGGTCTGTATGTGCTATGGCAGGTTGCATGTTCTGGGCTAGTGTTTTCAAAGCCCTTATGATTTGAAAAACCACTTTGAACCCTTTTTGGGAATATTTCCTCATATGGAGGAGAAGCTTCATGCACTAGAATCTTCCAGAACGACGATATAGATATTGTTCGATGGAGATATGGTCAAGCTATCTCATTTGGAGATATTGATCTTATCAATAGGGTATTTCTCCTTAAGAAGTGGGCCTTCCTCCTTCTTTTATGGGCTCCTAACTCCCTCTCCCTTCCTATAAATTTAGTCCCATCCTTCCACTAATGGTTGGTAATTTTTGGTTTAACCTGATCATAATCATTTGAATCCCTATGGTGAGATAATGCCCAAATTTCCACTTGGTAGAAGGATTTCTTGAAGAGTCGCGGTTCCAACTTGGATATCACCAAAGGGAGGTCTCCAACATCAAGGACACAATTGTATGCTTCTTCTTTTAGACATTAATAATACATCTGATGTTTCACTTTCCATATTTTTCTAGGTATCTATGCAATTAGCCTAATACTCCTTGATCTGTTAGGTACTTTGTATTTGGTATATGCTATGTATCCTATGATGTTGTTTGTTTTTGTCTCTTGATCTGGGTATTCTAATAACACAACCAGCGAGGAGCGAGCCTGAAGGATTGTGGATTCAAGGCCTTCATCAAACAACTGGACGATAGCATTAAGAAGAGGTAGGTTCTCTTTCTTCCCTTTTCATTTTGAGTAAAAGATAGGAAAGGGTTCATTAGATAATTGTGTGTGTTGCTAGACCCGCTCTAGGGCTAGAGAGATCGCCTCTATCCGCAAAGGGGATTGTCTTCACAACACACAGTCAACATCGTCAACATACCCAACCATAGTCAACAATGGGAAACAATGGTGACCCATGATCAAACATGAACAACCATGGTCAACCATAACTAATCATAGTTTATCACAACCAACTATAATTAATTGTGGACAACCATGGTCATCCATAGTCAACTCTATATTCACTATGGCCAATATGGTCAAACATAGTGAACCATGTTCAACTCCTGTGGCCATGGTCAACCTTGGAAAATCATTGTCAAATATGGTTTACAAAGTCAACCATGGCCAATTATTGTCAACTATATTCCCCATGGTAAATCATACTCAACATGGTCACCCTTAGCTAACTTTAATATATCCTAGTAATGCATTCTCAACCATGGTAAAAATTGTTTACCATTATTGACCATCCAACCATGATCAACCATCCAACCATGGTGAATTGTAGACAAACACTGTTAACCATGATCAATGATGGTCAACATGGGCAACCATGGAAAATTTTCTCTTCCATGGTCATGCTTAGTCCACTGCATTCTATCCTCTTAATGTTGACCATAATGAGCCAAAACCAACCATTATAATTATGGTCAACCATAGTCAACACTTGGTCAACCTTGCCAGCTTTGGTCAACCATTATCAACCATATTCAATGTGTGCCAATCATTTTGAACCATAGTTAATTAATGTCAACTATATTCAACACATCATCCCACTCATCCATCAACTAGCACAACGACATTATTAAAAGTGGTTGATATACGTAGATCAATGATATTTTTCACCTTTTATATGCCAATATTGATAATGTATATACCCACATTTACTAATATAATTGTGATAGAGTATTAACTCCACAAGAAAAGTTCAATAAAGATAAGTAAAAACATCCGCCCACTCCCCAAAATATTCTAAAAAGTGAGTTAGTGATTTAGCTACCATTCGAAATTCCACTACTAATATAATATAATATATCATTGTAACCACAGGTTACACTATTTTTCCTTGAAAATAATATATATGAGTTGTGGAGCAGCTAAGCATTGACTAAGTAGTTGCGCATGCGTTCAAATCGCCATAAATATTTTTTTTCCCTTAATGGTAAATTAGTTAGCTCAAGATCAAATGTCTCCCTGTTAAGATCTGAAATCAAAACAACCACTAGATCGTCCCACATTTCCATAAATATTTTTAATGACAACTACAAAGACTTGGACTTTGCTCATTATTTAAAGTCGTCGAGTGACATGTCAACCACTAGGCTGTCCCACATTTCCATAAATATTTTCAATGACAACTGCAAAGACTTGGACTTAGACTTTGGTCATTCTTCAAAGTCATTGAGCTACATGACAAAGATGTGCCTGGAAAGCTGGACGGGTGCATTGGTTTTCAATTGAGGCTAGCATCATAGTGTGGAACCAGAGACTCTGCAACTTGACAGGCGGTACACAAAAGTCATCATTTTGTGTGAGCTATGCCTGAATTTAGCCAAGCATCACATATATAGTTTCTGTGAAATCCATTTCCATAAATATTTTCGATTACAACTGCAAAGAATTTGACTGGACTTTACTGATTATTCAAAGTCTCCCAGTTACATGACAAATATTATCTTCGAAAGTTAGACCGATGCATTGGTTTTCAATTCAGGGATAACATCATAGCACAAAACCAGAAACGACGCAACTTGACAAGCGGTACTCAAAAGTCATAATTTTGGGTGAGTGACGCCTAAATTCTGTGAAGCATCACAGGTATAGTTTCCATGAAATTTGGACCAAAGAGTAGGTCATACCACATTTCCATAATGATTGCCAATAATAATTGCAAAGACCTAGACTTCGGTGATTATTCAAAGTTGTCGAGTTACATGACAAATATGAGCTTAGAAATTTGGATGGGCGCATTGGTTTTCAATTGAGTAATTGCATCATAGCACGAAACCAGAGATAGCTAAGCTTGACAAGCGGTACTCAAAAGTCGTCATTTTGGATGAGTGATGCATTCGGTGAAGCATCACAGGTATAGTTTCTGTTAAATCCGATGAAACATCACAGATGTCACTTCCAATTACCCATTCTAACAACATATTAAATAATCAAAGTAAAATGAAAATTTATTAATGGTTGGTAGAAACGCACGGGCAAACATTTCCACAAAGATCAGAAAATCATGTTCGCTCATCCTGTGTATTAATTTTCTCATTGTCATAAATTAACGTGTTAGAAATATATGTTTTGATCATACATGTATGTAGGATTATTATGCATTGTGGCAAATGTAAGTCTAAAAAGACAAGGGGAGAAAATCATGGAGCAAATTTTGGTGGGCGCGTGAAAGAAAATAGTTACAGGTTTTACTGTGTGTTACTCTACAACTTCTGGTGAATGTAAATATTAAGAACGCTTGTTTTACTAGTGAAGGAGCCACAACCTCCATATGAATTACTTCTTGTGTTTTTGAATCATAATATAAAGTTTTGTTAGTCGCGATATGGTTCTAGAAATTTCACGTATGAGTTTTACCGCAACAACTGTTTTATTATGAGTAATTTTTTATTATTTTATTTTCTCCATTATAGTTGCACAAGTCAACATGTTTTAATATATGCCACTCTATATTAAAAGGAAGATTTTTATGATTTTATTTCTGCAATTGTGTTGTCTTTATTAAGACCTTTCCGCAACTCTGTGTGTTGAGGAACAATTCTCCTCTCTCAATTTTTTGAAGATGGTATCAGAGTGAGTTTAAAATTTTATTAAGAGATATTTTTTTTACTGAGGAGTTAGAAGTTTTTGTAAGGAGCGTATTTACCAACAGGGAGAAATTTTTACATAGTGTAAATGGAAGCAACAAGCACAAGCTTGAATAATCCACAAATACCTCAGTTTAATGGAAAAAATTACGATTATTGGGCTATAACAATGAAGGCTCTGTTTTCTTCACAAGACATTTGAGAATTGGTGGAGAATGGTTTCCAAGAACCAACAGATGCAGTAGCATACAATGCTTTGACACAAGCAAAAAAGGATTTGTTAAGGGGCAACAGGAAGAAGGAATCCAAAGCCCTATTCTACATCTTTCAAGTAGAACACTGTTACCGATGAAATAGGAACATTATTCTATTTTTTGTGCTAAAGCACCCGAAAGTGGTGATGCGGAATCACCATTTTTTTTTTAAGCACATTTTTGACACTCTAATATTTTTATTTATGAAGTATAAATATTTGTTTTAAAATGTTAGTGATTTTCATGCTAATTCTGAAATGTATTGATGCGGCATCAACCTTTTTTTTAGAGCGGTGATTTTCATGCTAATTTTGAAACGTATTGATGCAACATCAACCTTTTTTTTAGAGTGGTGATTTTCATGTTACACAAAACTTAGATAAAAAAATATATATAAAAACAATTTAAAAAACCAATAAAAATGTAAAAAAAACAAAATTAACTCGTAAAAATAAAAAATTTAAACAAAAAAAAAAAAAAATCGAAAATTATATCAGAAGAAATGACAAACTTTGAAAAAAAAACACATAATTTAAAGAAAAAAAACAAAAATTAACCAGAAAAAAAACAAAAATTAACCCAAAAAAAAAAAAAAAAAAAACATCAAAAACATTTTTTTCTAAGTTATTAAAAAAATCCATATAATTAAAAAAAAATTAAAATAGAAAATTTAAAAATAATTTAAATTACAAAATTAAAATTTAGATAAAAAAAAATAAAATACAAAAAAGAAAAAATTAAATTTAAAAATTTAAATTAAAAAAATAATAATAATAAGAAAACAAAAATACAAATTTTAAAATTAACAAAAAAAACAAATTAAAAAAAAAAAAACAAAATTGAAAATTGAAAAAGAAAATTAAAATAAAAAAAAACTATCATTAAAAAACAAGAAAAATGAAAAAAACCACGTGCAAATAATTAAAAAACAAATATCCATAAATTTACGGGCTTTTTTAAAATGAAACAATTTATAAATTTAGAAAATGAAAAACTAAATAAACTAAAAGATTAGAAAAAATAATAATAAATTTAATAAATAAATTTTAAATTTAAAAAAATAATTAATCTAAAATATTAAATTTAAAAACAAAATTAAAAAAAAAACAAAAAAATCAAAACAAATTAAATTTAAAATAAAAAATTGGAATTAAAAAATAATAATTTTATATTTTTTGAATTTAAAAAAAATATATTAAAAATTAAAAAAATAAAAAATAAAAATAAAAATTTTTGATCGTGGTGGCGCCACCAATCGGCCTCCCGCGGCAAGAGGGCGATTCCCAGAATCGACCTCCCGCGGCGGGAGGGCGATTCCCGGAATCGGCCTCCCGCCCAAGTGGCGGTGGAGGCCTCCGCCGCTACTTGGGCAGGAGGGCGATTCCGGGAATTGCCCTCCCGCCGCGGGAGGCCGATTCCGGGAATCGCCCTCCCACTAGGGGAGGCCGATTCCGGGAATTGCACTCCCGCGGTGAGAGGCCAGTTCCAGGAATCGCCCTCCCGCGGCAGGAGTTCGATTCCGGGAATCGCCTTGAGGCCGATTCTGGGAATCACCCTCCTGC